>JAKOGI010000103.1:452500-800000 GCA_029747015.1 Carnegiea gigantea | reverse complement strand
TGTGAAGATAACAATCAAATGTGTACATATATAACAATCAAATATGTACATATATAGTTAAATGTGCAGTTATAGTGGTTGTCAGCACATGACAACCACCAGTCCACCGTAATTAGAAAATTAATAAAAGACTTATATTACGCCATGTCCAAGGAAGGAGAATGTCCAAATGTCACTAAGCTCCTAACTCTACCAATTTAAAATACAAAGTTATATTTTTATTGCTTTTACATTTCAATTCCAAAAAACTTTGGACAACAGTTAATTTATAATTTATAATTTATAGATCACGGTCAAACAAACTATAAACAAAAAACATATGCATATGTTAACAAAGTGCTATGAAAATCCATATCACAATTACTGCTAAAAGAATATCACTAACTAATTTCATTCGAAGACAAATAAATTATATAAAATCTTACAAATAATATCGTAATTTATTTTGAAATCAAATCATCATAATCCAAAATTAGAAATCATGCATGGGTACACCATTTCTAAAAAAATTCAAAATTATCATAAAAATCAATCATTGAACTGGCCTAATGAATCTTTCTTTCATCATGATCACCAAAACTCTTCATTGAAGAATTCATACTAGAAGTTTTCTTCATCGAAGAATCCATATTAGAAGTTTTGATGAGATGAGTATTCATATGAAATTAGTGAAATTATAGGTAGAGTACTTCATAAATTTATACAAGTGAAACACCAGGGTTTGGTTTACACAAAGAGTTTAAAAACAAAAGAAAAGTTGTAATTAGAAATTAATTAAGAAAAACATCAAATAAATAAATAAAATATTGTCTTATAAATTGATTACAAACTTGTTTTAGTCTATCATAAAATTTTGCTCCTAAAGACGGCATAATAAAAAGTTGAAATTGACAGCTGAAAAAAGGGCAATAATCCAAAGTGATGACAATTAGAGTGGAACCCGACAACAGGAACACTGTTTCCAAAACACTGCCTATAAGAATCGAACAACAAAGAGTTAGGCACACACAGGAATTGCATTGACCGTCAAGCTACTATAGTTTTTTGGCATCGGAGGCAACGTTAATTTTTAATACCAAAGCTTACAGTATTTTTGAAAAAAAAAAAATAAAGAAATCAACTCACGATGAGGGAACGAGCCAACCCAACGAACCCTAGAATGTCCCCCGACGCCCAGCCTGCACCACCCTCAAAGCATCGCAGCACGAGCCGGCTAACATCAATGCCAATGAAACTAACCGCCGGAATTGTTGCAGAATAGTTGGAAAAACAAATTGCAATGTGTGGCCAGACACGTTGAAGACAAACCGGGTATCAAGGGTATTTGCATTTTTTTCAATTCCTGTTTTTGTCCTTTTTATCATTTGGGTTTTTCATTCCTAGCTATTTAGAGGTGGTGGACAAGGACAAAGGTCAGCATATCTTAATTCTCAAATTCTCTCACTCTACCTTGTTTTTTTCAATCTTACTGAAGCTCTTCTAAATTCCTTGCTGCTCAGTGGGCTGTTTATCATGTGTGATGCAATTACTCTGCTGCTGAGAAATTGAATTCCTCGAGATCTTTGCATTTCCTAAATTTTCATTTATTTGAGCTGAGCCTGTTACACTGGTATCGGAGCGTACGACCTTTGACCTATGGTGATGGCTGACTCAACCAGGCACCAAATAGCTCTTCAAGAGATGGAGAAGGCGATGAGTAAGAAGTTGTTAGATGCTAATACTCAATTAACGGCAGAATTCAACAGCAAGATGGAAAGCATGGCTAAAGAGCTTAAGGAACTTATTATCAAGACCTTAACAAAACACTCTCAGAAGGCCCAGAAGCCAAAGATAAGTCTAACTCCACTCCTAATTTCATTTTAGTCCTGAAAGGGAGAAAAAAAAATTGAGGAAACGGGCGAGTCTAATCCCTCGGGGAAAAAATCTGGGTATGCGGCTAATTCCATTGGGCAAGGAGTTGGTGCCTTACCTACAAGATTGTCAAAAATAGAGTTTCCAAAATTTAACGAAACTTTGCTTAATGAGTGATTGTATAGATGTGAACAATTTTTTGCTCTAGACCAAACCCCACCTGAAGCTAAAGTGAGACTAGCATCAATACATCTTAAGGGAAGAGCCTTGCAATGGCATCACGCTTACATGAAATGTAGGTTCGACCAATTCCCTAGTTAGCCTCAATACATAACAGACGTATCAACCAGATTTGGGGGAATTGTTTGAGGATCCTATGGCTGAACTTGTGGGTCTTAAGCAAACAGAAGAGGTGCAGGACCACTTGGATGAATTTGACGAGTGTTGGCTAGAGTGACCTTACCCCCTCAACATGCCTTAAGCATTTTCCTCTCAGGTCTCAAGCAGGGCACTCAGATGCAGGTTAGGATGTTTAAACCTACGTCTCTTCACCAAGCTGCCAAGCTTGCCCAGCTTCATGAAGCATCCCTTAAGGAGGCTTCCTTCTACTCTAAGCCTAATCACAAGGCTTGGACTACTAGTTCTAATGTCTTACTATCGATAAAACCTTCTTTGAACACTAAGATAAATATGAACACCCCCTCTCCCCCACAAAAATCATTCCCCACAATCCAAAAACTTCCTACATGACCATTGAAGTCTTTCTAGAAGCCAATACTAGAGAAACCACCAAGGAGGATGAGCCCATCTAAAATTGAAAACAAAAAAGAAAAGGGTTATGTTTCATATGTGATGAACCTTATACCCCAAGCCATCACTTGAAGCACAAAAAAGCCCAACTGTTTTTGATAGAAGAGGATGAAGATGATGGATGATTAGATAGTAATGAAGGTGAGGAGAACACTGAACGTGAAATGGAGTAAAACACCCCACAAATATTTGTTCATGCTCTTGCTAACTCAAACAACTACCCTACTATGAGGGTTACTGGATTATGTCAAAAGAAGCCATTACACATTCTTATAGATAGTGGCAGTACCAACAACGTCCTTAACAAAGGTGTGGCTCTGCGGTTGGGGTACAAGCTGAATCGCACTAGACCCTTAACTATAGCCATTGTAGATGGTAGCTCATTGATGACAAGCGTAGAATGCGGGGAATTTAGTGGCAATTACAAAACACCATCTTTAAGGGGGACTTCATGATTTTACCTCTTGGCTACTATGATATGGTATTTGGATTTCAATGGTTGCAGACTTGAGGATTGATCTTGTGGGATTTTGGCAAGCTATTGATGGAGTTCTCCTATGAAGGGAAAAGACATGTACTACGAGGGTCAGCAGCTATCAATGTTAAGGCGGTAAAGAGCAAACACTTGGAAAAGGCATTTTCCCAACAAATTCAATTAGCGGATGCTGCAGCTGGTTCTCATATGCTGTGAGGAAGGAACAGAATGACCATCTGTCTTGTTGCTCCATACTCAAGTTGGAGTAGTGGTTCCTGCATAGATGCAGGTTTTAATGGATGAATTTGGTGATTTGTTTAAAGAACCGCAATGTCTACCACCTTAAAGACTAGGATTTGATCATCAAATTCCAATTGAACCTAGTTCAAATCCAGTTAATAAGAGACCATACGGGTATTCTTCTATCCAAAAGTCTATATAGAAAATTTGGTTAAAGAAATGGCAAAGAAAGGTTTAATACAAAACAGTAGCAATCCTTTTGTGGCTCCAGCGGTTTTACTAGGAAAAAAGGATTCTACTTGGAGGCTTTGCATAGACTATAGGGATCTTAATAGAATAACTATTAAGAACAGATTCCCAATACCTATTGTAGAAGATCTATAGGATGAAGTGGGGCATGCTGCCATTTTTTCCAAGTTAGACTTGAGATCGGGACATCATCAGTTATGAATGCATCCAGGTGACATCCATAAGACTGCCTGCAGAACTCACTCAGGGCATTATTAGTTCTTAGTTATGCCATTCGGCTTAACAAGTGCTCCTACTTCATTCTAACACCTTATGAATGTCATTTTCCAGCCGTTGTTGAGGAAGACATTGTTAGTTTTCTTTGACGATATACTCATCTATAGCCCAACCCTAGAGTCACATGTTGAACACTTAAGGGCAGTTCTTAAGCTTAATAGAGAGAACTCTTTGTGCCTGAAATTAAGCAAGTGTTCGTTTGCAGTGGATAAAGTGGAGTACTTGGGACACTTTATTTCCAATGGCAAAGTATGCACAGATCCAGCTAAAATCATTGCAGTACAAAACTGGCCTGTACCCTCCAATCAAGCAACTGAGAGGGTTTCTTAGACTTACAGGTTATTATAGAAGATTTGCAAAAGGCTATGGCATGATTGCTAGACCTCTCACCGGCATACTCAAAAAAGAAGGTTTTCTATGGACAGATTCTGCTACTGTAGCTTTTAACATGTTCAAAATTGCACTCACCACAGCACCTGTGCTCGCACTTCCAGACTTTACTCAACCGTTTGTAGTAGAGACTGATGCAAGCAATCAAGGAATTGGAGCAGTATTGATGCAAAATCATCATCGAATAGCCTACATCAGTAAGGGAGCCTTAAGCATCAAGCATATTCTGTTTATGAGAAAGAGCTCTTGGCCATCTTGTTTGCCGGGAAAAAAATAGAGCCAATACCTCCAACATGCAACACATAGGTTGTCTAAGCTTATGGGGTATGATTTTGAAATACAATACAAGAAAAGGAAGGAGAACATAGTTGCAGATACCTTGTCAAGAGTAAATAGCACTAAGCTACTTTGTATGGCACTCCAAGCAGCTAACCAGAACTTCCTGCAACAAATTAAGAACACTTGGCAACAAGACAATTCTATATAAGAAATTGTTAGGGAATTGGAACAGGATCCTACTGCTCATCCAAAGTACACTTGGACCAATCAAAAATTAAGAAGAGCTGGAAAATTGATTATTGGCAACTCCACCACTCTTAAGGAAACTATCCTGAAATGGTTGCATGGGTCTTCTATGGGAGGGCATTTTGGGCATGATGTGACTCTTTATATAGTGAAGTCAATTTTTTTTGGAAGGGAACAACTAACATTCAGTCATATATCAGAAGATGTGATGCTTGCCAAGATGTAAAGGCAAAAATGTTGCTACACTGGGCCTTCTACAAGCGAAAATATAGCTACACCAAGCCTTCTACAACCATTGCCGCTACCTTCAACACCTTGGACCAATATCACTCTAGATTTTATACAAGGTCTGCCACCTTCCCAAGGGAAAACTGTCATTTTTGTGGTGGTAGACAGCCTCACCAAATATTCTCATTTTATGGCTCTTTTACACTCGTACACCGCACTTACAATGGCTCAACTCTTTATGGACAATGTCTTCAAGCTCCATAGCCTCCCCAAAACAGTTGTAAGTGATAGTGATCTTGTATTTCCTAGTGATTTTTGGCAACAAGTCTTCACTATCCAAGGGGGGTGGACCTTTATATGTCTTTAGCTTATCACCCACAAACTGATGGTCAGACCGAAGCAGTAAATAAATGCCTTGAAACCTACTGCATGTGTAGTGATGTCCTAATTAGTTGGAGTAAATGGCTTTGCCTAGCAGAATGGTAGTACAATACTAATCACCACACCACTATAGACAAAACCCCATTTGAGGATCTTTATGGCTATGCTCCTCCACTGCACCTTCCCTACTTACCAAGAGAGTCAAAGAATGATGTCGTTAATAGGAGTTTAATGGAAAGAGATGAGATAACTAGACTCTTGCGCTGGCATCTGCAGCGAGCCTAACACAGGATGTCACAATTGGCAAATAGACACGGGCCAGACATAACTTTTTTCCCAGGTGAATGGGTGTATCTCTAATTGCAACCACACAGGCAGGCCATAGTGGCTTTTAGATCAAATGAAAAGCTTAGTCCTAAGTTCTACAGGCCCTATCAAATTCTAGAGAAGATTAGAGAAGTAGCCTACAAATTGGAGCTCCCTTCAAATGCCAAAATTTACCTCACCTTTCATGTCTCCCAACTTAAGAGGTTCCATGATCTCACAGCGCCCATCCTTACATTCATGAAGGATCCCATTGGTATTCCAGAACCAGAGGCCATACTAGAGAGACAGTTGGTGAAAAGGGGGTATCATGCTGCAACTGAGGTCTTAGTTAAATAGAAAGGGAGACATGTCAAAGACTGTACTTGGGAGTACTTCTATGACGTGATGAAAAAGTTCCCACATTTTAATCCTTGAGGCCAAGGATTCTTTTAAGATGAGGGGTCTATCACAGAATAATTAGAAAAACAAATTGCATTGTATGGCTGACACCTGGTAATGGCTCTATGGACATGTGGAAGACAAACTGGGTATCAAGGAAATCTGCATCTTTTTTAATTCCTATTTTTGTCCTTTTTGTCATTTGGGTTTTTCATTCCTAGCTATTTAGAGGTGGTGGACAAGGACAAAGGTCAGCATATCTTAATTCCTAAATTCTCTCTCACTGTACTTTCTGTTTTTTTTAAACTTACTAGAACTCTCCTAAATTCCTTACTACTCAGTGAATTGTTTATCATATGTACTGTAATCACTCTGCCGCCAGCCTAACGAACCCTAGAATGTCCCCCGATGCCCAGCCTACACCCCCCGGAGCATCAGAGCATGAGCCAGCCAACATCAGTGTCGGCAAAACTAACCACCGGAACAATGGTAGAACTACACGAACCAAGGAGAGAGACATGTACCCATTAGAGATGCAATTGTGATGTCACAACCAGGCGGAGATGAGGGACAGGATGTCACACTAGTTCTCAACATCGGCTGCCACCATTGCTGGTAATATTAGTGGATTATCGCCATTACCCAACCCAGACATTGAACCATCCAATAGAAGAAAGAGAATTGGGTGCTGGGAAAGGGGAAGTTATCGACAATAATAGCCCTTGGTGGTCTTCTCCGGTGGATCGCCAGTGATAATGGCCTCAGGTGGTTTCCTCTAATGGAGTTGAAATGCACTGTTGATATATTCTGTTTTTCCTTTTTAATGTTTTTAAATTTTTGTTTCTAACAGAATAAATATCAAAGAGTAATCAAATAAAAATTCTCTCTCCAGTTTCTCTAATTGTGTGGAGCGGTTACACCCTCATCTGTGCAGTGTTCTGTACAGTTTCTTTTCCCTCCCTGTTGTTCTCTGGGGATTCTTCGACTAGTGCAGGATTCTCCCTAATGGCATCAAGTCTTGAACAAGAGTGGGGTAAACGTAAACTCGAAGAAGAAGACGAAAAAGAAGAAGAAGAAGTATTAGATGTTGATGATACAATTAAGCACTCAACTAGATGCTTAGATTGCACTTTGCCTTGTGGGTAAATTGTTGATCAAGAATACCTTCAATGCAGATGCACTCAAGAATACCCTGCTGAATGCATGGAGGCCTGCCAATGGTTTGATTGTGAAAGACCTTGATATGAATCTCTTTGCCTTCTAGTTTTTACTTCGAAACGGATAAAGACTTTGCTCTTGACCGTGGGCTTTTGATGGAAGTGTCCTATTACTAAAGCAGATGATTGGGTTCGAGCAACGATCAAAAATGAATTTCACCAAGGTTCGACTTTGGGTGAAAACATGTGATCTTCCTATGAAGACGAAGATCTATGAATTTGCTAAAACTATGACGTCAAAATTTAGGGATCTAGGGATGTTGATGAAAATGATGTTCTAGCTCCTTCCACGTATCTGAAATTTTGGGTGGACATGGATATAACCAAACCTTTGTGAAGAGGTATGAAGGTGGATATGGGGGCATACAGAAATGGATAAGCTTTAAGTATGTTATGCGGCCGGACCTTTGGTTATGGTTATGGAAAGTTTAGTCATGTTTAGAGAGGATGCCTAGTTTATAATAGTGACATTAAAGAATCCGAGTTACAATATGGAGCATGGATAAGGGGACCGCCAATTAAGAGAAGATTAAGGAAAATGGAGAAGGAATATAAGGAGGAGAGGCGTCGATTATTAGAATTGAGATATGGTGGTAGTAGGAGTCAAATATGGGCTAATCTCACTCTTGAGAGCTAACTTTAATCTAAAATCCCTGAGGAGCCTAGCTCTGGAAATAATGAAGGGCAAGTTAGTATGACTATTGACAAGTTAGTGAAGGGACATACCATTTAAGAAGCTCTAAAGCACAAATTGTCAAAGGATAAGAAAGTGGACACCAGTGAGATGAAGATTCGATTGGTAGCTGGACAAAGTACTGAACCAAATGTGAAGGTTATTGTCAAGCGACCGCACCTAAAGCTATGAGTTTGTTATGCCTCAACTACCAAGGGCTAGGCAACCCCCAGGCAGGGAAGACTCTTTGTAGCTTGCTATAGAGAACTAGGCTACAAATTATATTCCTTTCAGAGATAAAACTAAGTTGCACTGAGATGAAGTTATTAACTAAAAGGGTTCCTTCTATTAGTGAAGTGAATATGCTGACTTTGTTGTGGATGCCTGCAGTCGTCCAGGAGGTCTGGGTCTTCTTTATGATAAAGATACAAGTGTTTCCTTGTTATCTCTCTCTTCTAACCATATAGATGTCTTTGTATGTTGGCATGATGATGACTCGACTTGGCGGTTTATAGGTCTCTACAGCTAGTTTAAAATCCAAAATAAATTGAACACTTGTGAGTTGCTTATGGACCTAAATGACTACTCTTCTTTACTGTGGATTATAAGGGGTGATTAGAATGAAATTTTCTTTAACCTTAAGAAGCTTGGAGGCCCACCAAAGGCAGAGTATGTACTAGAAAAAATTCCAGAAACTCTGGATGCTTGCGAATTATTTGATCTTGGTTTTGTGGATCGTCAATTCACTTAGTGGAATGGTCAGAGTGGCCAAGACTCCATAGAGGCGCGCCTTGATTGTGCGTGCGCTTCTGAAGCCTGGTTAGCTATCTTCCCTCATGTTATGGTAAAGCACCTGGATGACGATATATCGGATCACCTTCCTATATTTGTTAAACCTCGTCTTGATTTGAAAGGAGGTGGGGGTAAAAGGCGATGTAGCCGCTTTGAGGTTATGTGGGTGGATGATGAACATTGTAAAGCTGTAATCCAGCGTGCTTGGGGGGGGGCTATAGGATTAAAAGACGTGGTCACCATTGTATGTCAAAACTTGATAGATGCATGACAGAACTACTGAGATGGAATGTTGAAGAGTTTGGACGAGTTCATAGAGAAATCTCCAAATGCAAGAAAACTTTGAGGAAAGCTACTGATGCTATGTAAGAAATGAGATATTTCAAGAGTTGCATCAATGAAGGCATAAAGAGGAAAATCTATGGTGGTAACAGTCTTAGGCTAATTTTCTTTGATACAGGGACTCTAACTCTAATTGGTTCCACAAACAGGCTAATCTTAGATGTGCCATTAATACCATTTCGGAGCTAAAAGGGCATGATGGGGTTTCTTATATTGAGATTGCTGATTTGGAGAGGATTGTGGTCAACTTCTTTAGCTTATTGTTCACAACATGAAATCTCCCAAATAGTCAATCGGTTTTTAATGTTATTCCTTAGAAGGTTCGGACTGAAATGAATTCTATGCTTATGCTCCCCTATAGCAAAGATGAGGTCACCAAAGCCCTGAACCAAATGCATAAAGAGAAAGCGTTGGGGCTTGATGGTATGAACCCATTCTTCTTTTTGAAATATTGATCTATTGTTGGTGATGATGTTTAAAGTTGTTTTTGAAATTTTGAATGATCATCAAATTCTAAACTGGCTTAACCATACATATGTCACTCTTATTCCTAAGAAACACAAGCCTATGGATATTGGTGATTATCGATAGATTATCCTTTGTAATGTTATTTATAAACTTGTAACCGAGGGTATTATTAATAGGCTAAAAACTAGTCTCTCAAGGATCATTTCTTACTGCGAAGGTGTTTTTAGTCTGAGTTGACTTATTTAAGATAATAGTTTGATTGCTTTGAAAATTTCCATTCTATGCACTATCATTCAAGTATAGCAATCAAATCGGATATGTCCAAAGCCTAAGATAGGGTTGAATGAGGGGTTCTTCATCAAGTCATGCTTAAGCTTGGATTCAATCCTGATTGGTCAATTTGCGTATGCATAGTATGGAATCAACCTCTTTTTCTTTCATTATAAATGGATAGCCACTGCGTTATGTTAGGCCTACAAGGGGTAGTCAGCAAGGGGATGCTATTTCCCTATATTAACTCTTATTATGTGTTGAAGGACTATCCTATTTATTGTCAAATGTTGTTGATATCGACTCTCTTTGTGGTTATCGTATTTGCCAAAATGCTCCTGCTATCTCTCACCATTTATTTTCGAATGATACCATTATTTTTTGTGGAGCAAATAAGCAACAAGCTGATGTTGTTAAAGCATCCTTGAGTTGTACGAGGTGGCTTCTAGTTAGAAGATCAACTCAATAAAAATAATGTGGCCTTTGGTAGTGGTATTTCCGAGGATCGAAAAGATTAAATTCTCATTAAATTGGATATCAGAGAAGTTCTAGCTCATAAGAAGTATTCAGGACTTCCGACTACTGTTGATCGATCTAAAAAGAAGGCTTTTCTCCTAATTAAGGATTGAATTCATAAACATTTAAAGGGTTGAATAGAGAGGCATCTTTCATGGTCGGGTCGGGAAGTGCTGGTGAAAGCTATTACACAGGCAATTCCGACTTAATACATAGGGGTGTTTCGGTTCCCTAAGAGTTTCTGTGATAGTATCCAAGGAATTATTAATCGGTTTTCGTGAGGGCATTCTTTTGATTCTCATAAGATGCATCTTGTAAGCAGAGACCGCTTTTGTAATAGTAAGCTTGAGGAAGGGTTGGGTTTCAGATATATCGAGGCACTTAACTGTGCATTACTTACAAGAAAGTTATGGTACATCATGTCAAATGGAGATTCGCTAGTGTTTCATATTTTGAAGGCAACGTACTTTCCCTGTTGTCCGATTCTTCATGTTGGGCATCGGCCTAACTTTATGTGGGGTAGTTTATGGGGTGTTAAATGGATATTAGAAGAAGGAACAAGATAGATCGTAGGGATGGTTTTTCTTTAAAAATTTGGGAAGCTAAATGGCCACCTTGGCCCACATCATTTAAGGTAACACCCCCTTTAAACCTCAATTTTCTGTATTAAGGATAGGAGATTGATCGGGAAAGGGGCGAATGGAATATAGCCATGGTGAACGAAGTCTTCTTACTGGTGGGTGCTAAAATTATTCAAACGATCCCTTAAGTGTTAACTGACCCAAGGATAAGATCACTTTGGCTTTTTTCCTCTACAGGTGATTTGACTGCTAAGTCAACCTACCACTTTATAAGATGCAAAGAATGACAATGGGCTAAGTACAACCATACGGGGCGAGTTTTCCATTTCCTGCAACATGAGTATGAACCTTTTTGGAGCTATCTTTCAAGACTTAATGAATATTGTGCTCAACTGAATCATAATTTTGAAAAATGAAAAATTTGTGAGGTCATTGCTGTGGATCTCAATGTTAAGTCAAGAAGTTATATTTAATCAATTTGTCCTGGAGGTTTAATAGAATTATCATCTAAAACTTAAAATGAAGTTTGGGATTTCTTTGAAAAATGAGCTTGGAAAACCTATGCGTTTGAACAAGTTAACGAGGCTTTTAAACACCCAACTCATGGAGAGTATGATTTTCAGGCTAATTCTTACCCTTCAGATCACTTTGTGAATTCATATGACCTATCTTATTCTTGTGTGCCTCCTGTTTTGTGCTACTATTGTGAATCTCCTGATCATGATGCTTATACTTGTCCTTGTCATGGTTATGTTGATGCTACATGTGTAAGTTTTGAAAAGAAGATTAATAATATGACTGATCAAATGATAGAAACCATGAAAGTGAGAATTGCTGTTTGTTCTCCATGTTTTAACCAAAATAGGGAGACCTATAGTGAGATTGATGCTAGTTTAAGATCTCCTAAACCTGATATTAGTTTTTATGATGATTTTGAGCCCTCTTATTCTACTAGGCTTGATTTGAATGAAAATATGCCTTTGCCTAATCAAGAACAAGAAAGTGACCTCTCTACGTCTCTATTAACAAACCTTGCACCCTGCACTAGCTCACTCAAAGATGTCACTGAAGATATCTTAGTTTATGTTGACCTGCCCACCACTTTGAACAATTTTTGTGAATTTGATGTGGGTGAACAATCTAATGCTATTAGTGAGCTAGACATAAGCGTCACACCTGAAGTTGAGCCTCATGATTTAGATGATTCTAAAGATATTTCACATGAGTTATATGATGAGGTAATTGCACCCGCTATTTTAGACTTTAATGATGATATTTTTTATGCAGAATTTTAATCTTTTTCATGTGAGTTTGATGTTACTGAAGGTCTTGATTTGGGTTTTCATGTTGAATATGAAACATTCCCTTTTGATTCCATTATTCCTGACCTTCTACTTAAATTAGATGATAATATTATGGATATAGAATATGAATCTTTTTGTGGGTTTGATGTCGATACGAGTTTGAATGAGGATCTCTGTGCTGAATATGAATCATTTTCTATTGATCCTGTCCAAGCTGATCTCCATCTTGAATATTGCAGTTCTCCCCCTCCCCCTCTTCTTTCTTCTTTAAACCCTCCTGAGTCTACTTTTGTAGAACCTGAGACTTTTGTGCTTGATACTCCTGGTATAAATCAGACTCTTGATGATAATAGCACAGATAGACTCAAAGATCACTTTGAAATATAAGACTTGAATTTAGGCCGTCATTTGAGCTCTGATTTTCATATTTCCTTTGATTGGCTTGGTTTTGGTCCTCTCCTCGCCCCTTTTAGAGATGTGAGATCTCAGTTAGATCATTCAGATCACTTTAGATGGTTTATGCATACATATAGTCATATCTTCATTAAACCATTGAATTGTGCATCTGATTTTACATATACACATCTCTCTTCTGATTGGGCTACGAGCTTTGATAAGCTCAAAAGAGCATTGAGTTGCATTGAATTTATGCATTTTATTTAGGTTGCAATTCCTATTTCTTACTATTTATATTTCTGTGAGGATTGTGCCCAATCGTTTGATAAGCTACTAAGAGCGATGGTTGGTTTTGAAATGAGTAACTGCTTGTAAATTGTGATGGAGCGACTGATGCTCCATAAGCCTCATAGTTTGGGTACAATCTGTATCCAACCTGGTATGATCGTTCCACCCTTCCTTCTTCTCTTTTTCGTTTCTTTTCTTTCTTTTTTGTAATTAGTTGTGGATATTTAGGACTGTGAATATACAGGTGATTGATCTTGAGTAGCAATTTGGGATATATTGAGCTGTGTGGGCTATGATCACCCTTGGTTGTGTTCTGATTTTGTGAATACTTGTTAGTTGTTGATATCTAGGGTTGTTTTTTTTATGTTTCACTTTGTTGTGTTTCTGTAGTTTGGTGAGTTTTGTTTTTCTTTGGTTTAGTGTTTGTTTGATAGTTTTCTTTTGTTCCTTTTTTGGTGTTTAGTGACTTTGTTTTGGTTTTCCCTTTTGCTTTCTTTTCTTTTGTCTTTTGTCTTGTTTTAAGTTTCTTTTGGTTTAGTTTGGGATTTAGTAGGTCCTTAGTCTTGTTTCGTTTCTATTTTGGTGATTATGTGTGTTTTGGTCTAGTTTTGTTTAGTTTGGTTTAGTTTTGATTTTGTTTTTGGTTTTGGCTTTGTTTTTGTTTTAGGATTGGTTTTTAGTCTTGACTTTCTTTTATGATTTTAGTATTGACTTTGATTTTGGTTATTTCATTTTTGATTTTTTTTTTAGTTTTTGGTTTGGTTATTTAGTTTTTGATTTTGGTTATAGTTATTTTGTTGGTTATATGTGTCTTAGTCTAGTTGATTTTTGTTTTTCATTTGCTTTCTTTTGTTATCTTGGCCTTTGGTTTTTGCAAATAAGTATATTTGGGTCTTGTTTTGCTTTAGTTTAGCATATATTTTGGTTTTGGTTATCTAGTGGTTTGGATTGTTTTAGAGGGTTTTGCTTTGGTTTTTGTGAAGATGTGTCTTTGCTTTGGTTTTAGTTTTGATTTTGGCTTTCTTTTGTGATTTTGTTTTTCTTGGCTTTTGTAAATATGTGTGTGTTTGGTTTTGTTTGGTTTTTGGTTTTGTATTTGATTTTTGGTGGTGTTCTAGTTGTATATATTTGTGGTTTTACGGTTCTATAGCTGATGTGCTTACTTTTTAGTGTCTTAGTTCCCACAGTGAGGACATTGTGAAGTTTTGGTGTGGGGGTCAGGATGCCCATTTTTAAAAATTTTTAAAAAATCCAAAAAGATTTTGATTTTGGTTTTGTTTTTGGGAATGTTTTGTCCTCTTTCTGATTAGCTTGAATCCCCTATACTTCGGTTATTAGCTTGCATGTAAGCAGGATATACATGATAGGTCTCCAACCTCAAATGTGATATTCTAAGCCATAATTCTAACCACAGTGTTCATTATAGGTTGCGCAATCCTGTCTTTGTTTATTCCTTCATCATTGTCTTTAGATCTTAGGTTTTTATGAATGATTCCCCCACTAGTTTGTGACATAATTACTTTGATAAAATTTTTGAAGAAAAAAGTGTATTATGAATAAAGAAGAAAATGAAAGAAAAAGAAAAAGAGATGAAATAAAATTTGGAATGATAAGTATCCCTTTGAGGCATGCACTACTGGGCGTTACCTTTTGAGGCACGTGCTACTGGGTGTTACCCTTTGAGGCAATATTGGTACTGAAAAAGCTTTCTTTCAAAGTCAGTATGATAATAATGTAGTTGTATCAGCCAAGTGAGATTAAGTATAATTCTGGTAAATCTAAGCCCTAGGATGATGATACACTTACACACGAGCACCAGGATGGATTCAAAATCTTAATGTTCAATGGGGTGAAAAATTAGTGTTCTGATGTGATGTAGGAGGTACAGGGCTTTGAAGTGCATTCTGTGCATATGTAGGTCAATAACTTGGGTACATGGTTGCTTTAGCTCATTAGAATGTGCGCATATCTTCCCCTAATTCTGTACATATTAGTTTTGAGAAAAAATCAAAAAGATTTTCTTTTATTTTTGAAATAATTTTGCAGGTATTTAATTTGAAAACCCTCACAAGACTTCACTCGTCCACCTGGGAGATCGAGGGGTTTAAAGGGCTTATTGCACACGCTAAATGCAATCGTGATTCCTATGATAGTGATTTAGGATTTTCATTTTCTTATTTTCTATTTCTTTTTAGGTAGTTAGTTATTTTACTCGAGTAAGAGCAAAATCTTGGTGTGGGGGCATTTGTTCGTACCAAAAATATGTTATTTTTACGGTACTTTTACACCTGTTTTATGATCTTATAATCGTATTTTTAAGGTTTTTTATTTGATTTTATTTTGTTTTGTAGGTTTTGAATAAATGTAGAAAAGTGCAAGGAAATGCGGGAAAAAGATGACGAAAATACCGGGAATGGAAATTGGACCGAATTGACTCGAACTCAGCCCAAAAAACCATTTTGCTATTTCGGCCCATTGGGGGAAAAAAAAGAAGAAGAAGAAACCAGCCCAAATAGCAAAAAATCGCCCCAGCCCTTTTCTTTTCCCCCAAGCGTGCCTGGCACGTGATGCCTTCTTTTGCCCCAGGCGTGCGCCTCACATGACCCTGCTGAAAACCCAACCCCTTTTATTTCTCCTCTCACTTTCTCTCTCCTCCTTCCCATTTCGGTTCCCTGTTAGGGTAAAATTTAGAGTTTAAATAAAAAAGGGTCGCAAGTGTACAGCTTTCGCTGTAGTACTTAAGGGTCGTGTCCTCGGGGATAATGGAAAAGATTTAGATCACTTAGCACAAAATTACGCTATTCTAACATCATTCTAAATTAATTAAAACAGTGAATAACTGAGATTAAAGTTTATAAACAAATCAAATTCTAAATATGCCATAAATATGTGCAAGTTATAATAACCTTTAAACTATATGGCCTAGCAAAACCAAACTCGACCGTGTTGACAATTATGGAGCAACCAAAATCGACTGAACCAAATGAATTAACCTTACTAAAATCAACCAAACTGAACTAAAATTAGAGGACAACCGAAAACGGGAACATTCAACTGAATAAAGCATCTAACAAGCACATTTCCAAATAATCAACACCAAACTAAACTAAATTCCATAACGACAGGGAGAGGGGGAACGAAATCATTCAAGAAGACTGCCAGATTTAGCAACAATAGCAGACCTAAAATATAATCCTGACTTTAGCTAGTTACACATCCAGAATCAATATCCTAAACATGGTACACTCGAAATCCATCAAGCTTCAAATTAACATTTCAAAATCAATAGCTCAGAGCTAAGCTTCGAAATCAGTCCTACCTGTTAACCAAACTACATCTATCAAAATGACTAAAGTAAATCAGGGGAAGGGAAGGATAACTAAACTGAGCAAATCCAACCAGAATCAATGCAACTCAAACTACAAATCATCCAATAGAAATAAAAATTAACAAAGCTAAACTGAACAGCAGGCCTAGAATTTGAAATCAAAACTAAAACCAAGACCCCAAATTACGAAGGCTAGAATGAACAACTGAGAAATATATTACAGTTAAACCTAAAAACTTGAAACTAAATTTAATCAACACCCAGAATTGCTCAGAATCGAGATTAGTGGGCCTAAACAGAACAAGAAACAGAGCAGCAGGGGAGGGGATTTTTCAAACCTAGCTTCAACACAACATTGATAGCCACCAAGGAGCTTACTAGAACCACTGTTAGCAACACAAACATGATTAGGCAAGCGAAGAGAAGAGCACGGCAGACAGCGTTTCAGCCATGTGAGTTCGATGCACCAAAATCCTAAATTACAACTAATTAAAGAAAACTACTTTCTATTTCATGAAATACAACCAAAAACGTGTTCAAGAGGCCAAATTACATCAACCGAAACCAAAACTCTACCTAACAGAAAACCCTAACCTTAAAAATTAAAGAAGAGCATTCGAATTTTTGAGGCCTAAATTACCAAAATTGAACTAAATTAAACCTAGAAAATGTCTAACCTCTTCAATGGCGCCGCTAGCTTCTGCTTTATACTCGAATCCCTCTGTTCTTGGTCATTGATTTCGAATGGCGTGGACGGTAGAGATAAGGCAAAGTGGTCTTTGATGAAGATGTCGTGCTATCATAGTGGATGAGGGTGGTGGAAGCTAGTGTCATGGCAGAAGGAGCGAGAATTGCGGTGGAGAGAGATGAGAATGGAGGAGAAGATGGTAATGGCAAAGAAGATGGTGGTGAAGGTCGGGTTCTCTAGTTCTGGGAATCCAAGGTCGAGAGGGATAAGAGAGAGTGTGAGAGGCGAAATAAAAGGGGTGGGTTTATTTTTTCAACCGAGATCACGTGAGGCGCACACCTGGGGAAGTCACGTGCTTCGCACGCTTGGGGGAAAGGAAAAGGGCTGGGCCGGTTTCTCTACTTTTGGGTCAGGTTTTTTTAAATTTTTGGGCTGGTTATGAGTCAATTCGATCCAATTTTCATTTCCGGCATTTTCGTCATTTTTTCTCGCAGTTCCTTACATTTTTTCACATTTATTCAAAACCTACAAAACAAAATAAAATTAAATAAAAAAATTTAAAATACGATTATAACGAGCATAAAACGGGTGTAAAAGTACCGTAAAAATAATACATTTTTGGCACAAACATTCCCAAAACTAGAGAAGCGAACCTGACTTCCACCACCATCTTCTTCACCATCTCATCTCCTCCATCTCATCTCCCTCCACCGCAATTCTCGCTTCTTCTGCCACGACACCAGCTCCCACCATCCTCAGCCACTAGGACAGCATAGCATCTTCATTAACAATCACTTTGCATCATCTCCACCATCCACGCCATTCGAAATCAACAACCAAGAACAGAGGATTCGGGTATATATCAGAAGCTAGCAGTGACATTGAAGAGGTTAGACTTTTCTTAGGTTTAATTTAGTTCAATTTTGGTAATTTAGGCCTCAAAAATTCGGATGCTCTTCTTCAATTTTTAGTATTAGGGTTTTGTTAGATAGAGTTTTGGGGTTCGGTTCATGTAATTTTGCTTCTTGAACATGTTTTTGGTTGTATTTCATGAAATAGAAAGTAGTTTTCTTCGATTAGTTGTAATTTCGTGATTTCGGTACTTCGGACTCACATGGCTGAGACGCTGTCTGTTCGGGCTCTTCTCTTCCCTTGCCTAATCGTGTCGGCGTTGCTAATGGTGGTTTTGGTAATCTCCTTGGTGGCTAACAATGTTGAGTTGAAGTTAGATTTGAAAAACCCCCTCCCCTGCTGCTCAGTTTCTTGTTCTGTTTAAGCCTGTTAATCTTAGTTATGGGCAATTCTGGGTGTTAATTAAGTTATAGTTTCAAGTTTGTAGGTCTAATTTTAGTGTATGTCTCGATTTTCCAGTCCAGTTTTCATAATTTAGGGTTTGGTTTCAGTTTTGATTTCGAATTCTAGGTCTGCTGCTCAGTTTCGTAGCTTTGTTAATTTCTATTTTTGTTGGATGATTTGTGGTTCGAGTTACATTGACTCTAGGTTGGAATTGCTCAATTTAGTTATCCTTCCCTTCCCTTGATTTGCTTGTGGTTTGGTTAAGAAGTATTATAGATTTTGAAGCTTGGCTCTGAGTTGTTGATTCTGAATCGTTATTTTGAAGCTTGATGGATTTCGAGTATGCCATGTTTAGGTTGTAGTTATGGCTTGCGTTATACTCTATTCTTCTGGTTCTATTGCTTTAATCCCCTCCCCTATTTTCATGAACACGATGTAGCGTTTTTGGATGTGTGACTGGCTGAAGTCGGGATTATATTCTAGGATTGCTATTGTTGCTAAATCTGGCAGTCTTCTGGAATGATTTCGTTCCCCCTCTCCTGTCCTTATGGTATTTAGTTTAATTTTGGTGTTGATTATCCAGAAATGTGCTTGTTAAATGCTTTATTCAGTTGAATGTTCCCGTTTTCAGTTGTCCTCTAATTTTAGTTGATTTTAGTTCAGTTTGGTTGATTTTAGTAAAGTTAATTCATTTGGTTCATAGTCGATTTTGGTTGCTCCATAATTGTCAACACGATCGAGTTTGGTTTTGCTAGCCCATATAGTTTAAAGGGTATTGTAACTTGCACATATTTAGGGAATATTTAAAATTTGATTTGTTTATAAACTTTAATCTCAGTTATTCACTGTTTTGATTAATTTAGAATGATGTTAGAATAGCATAATTTCGTTCTAAGTGACCTAAATCTTTTCCGTTGTCCTTGAGGATACGACCCTCAAGTACTACAGCGAGAGATGTATACTTGCGGCCCTTTTTATTTAAACTCTAAATTTACCTTATAAGAGAAAGGAAATGATTGGGGTGTGGATGCGTGGAAATGAGAAGAGAAGAGCCCTTTTTATAGTGAAAGTCCTGGAAGCTGAATAGCCACGAGACTTGACAGAATTAAAACTACCAGGAAGTCAAAAAGTTGCGAAAAAACAGAAAGCCTCGCGGGAAAATAAAGATACCACGGACCGTGGCCTTCACCACGGACCGACTGTGGTGTCTGCTGCCTCGGTGTTCTTCATTCTTCCTTCTTTCCACGGCATGGTAGCTCAGGGGCATCCATAGGGAGTTAAAATTACACTCATTTAGGATCAAATATGGGGTAAAATGGTTCAGCAATCTGTAAAACACAGAAAAAACCAATACCCGAGCGTAAAACGGAAAAAAGAGTATAGATTATCACATAAACCATATAATTTTTCCTAAAAATGCAGCAAAAATGACTTCAAATGATATATACTTTAAACACTTATCAGTTATACCTATACTCGTACCCTTTTTCCAATACCCACTCCATTCCATAAAACTCATTTTTCTATTTGGGGTTTAAATGGGGTGGGCTTTATGGGTTTTAAATGGGTACAGGTTTCATTGTCATTCCTAGATGCAAGCGGTAAGCTAAGAGGCCAAGAAGTAGCACTGATCAAACGGCTGAATAGGCTATTTTTTGGCATCTCAATTCTCAACATTCCCCCTTGAATCTGAATGTTTGCTTGGCGTTACTGTGCTATGGCACTGCCTACTGCTACTCGGAAGTAGAGCCCCCAATTTCTCTATTAGATGTAACCTCTATGGGGCTTTTGGGGAATATGATGGTCATACCTTATTTGAATGCCCTTTAGCATCTTGTATTTGGGAAGGAAGCCCCTTTCACCAGATTTTGGGTGCATGCCTTTTTTCTTCGATGTGGGATGTGCTTTGGTATGCTCGTTCGTTTCTAAATGATGATGAGGTGTGGGGTGAGTTCTTAGTTGTTATGTGGGAAGTGTGGAATGCGAGAAATCATGTTTTGTTTGGCACTCCCGATTATTCTGCCGCACGTCTGAGTTCACGAGCCATGGCCTTTGTTCAAGATTACTGAGAGGCTAAGGGTAGGATAGATTCTAACCAAGCATTTATCCAACATATTGGTGTCCTCCCGATCCAGGTTTGGTTAAGGTAAATGTTGACGCAACAAGTTAGACAGGTCTTGGACATGGCTGGGGCTTTGTTTTGAAAAGTTACGATGGGGATATACTATTTTGTGGGATGAAGCAAGGTACTATCTTCCTTGGGCCCGAATTTGAAGAAGCAAGAACTTGCCACTATGCTTTACACCAAGCTCTAAGTTGGGGGATTCGCAATGTAATTGTTGAGGGAGATTCTCAAGTGCTCATAGCCAAGCTCCAAAGAAAGCTTCTCTTGATGCTGATATTGGTTTAATCATTCATGATACCCTCATGTTGAGTTCTAAGTCTAGTTTTGTGCTTTTCAATTTGTTAGAACGGAAGGGAATAGGGTGGCCCATGCTCTTGCTAATCTTCGACCTTATGATCCTGGTGTTCAAATTTGGTCAGAAGGTATCCCAGATGATGTCCTCATCCTGACTTTGAATGACCTCTGTTGTTATTTGGACTGTCAGTAATATTATTCCCTTCCTTCTTTTGATATAAAAAAAAGTGTAATCAAATAAGCCTTTAGGAAATTAATTTCTTTAATATATAGAGACATCATACAATTTCTATAACACATTTCTAATTAATTTAAAAAGCAAATAAAAAGAATAGTCAACATCAACTTATAATAAATGTAAATTTTAGATTTTTCTATGTGACAATCACTATAACTTTTTGGAAACCATTAAGATTCAACTTATCTGCCATAGGCGTTGTCATTCATCACGGATTGATGGATTCCATGGCTTATTTTAAACCAACTTTTGAATAAACAACTCATAAAACAAGCATATAAAAGGACAGTAGATTGAGGAAACTTAATTTTGCAGTGGACTTAATAGTAAAGATACAGTCTCAACTCTCAACTGTGGTGATAAGTTGGATTTTAATTGGAACATGTAGTCTAGCCTATTCAAAATAGGGTCAATAAGTTATTATATCTATAATGAGTTGAATCAATAACTAACCAATCCATTTAACCCAATATTTTTTGACCAGTTTATCTATCATACTATTTTACATACTAATTTTTACCTGTGTATTTGCATGAAGCATCTCAATTCATAAAAATAATAAATTGTAGTAGAATGCAATAGGTTTTTTTTCATGAGCATCTCTCTCTCTCTCTCTCACACACACACACACATATATATATATGTGTATGTATGTATGCATGTATGTGTGTGTGTGTGTGTGTGTATATATATATATGTATATATATATATATATATATATAATATATATATATATATATATATATATATATATATATATATATATATATATATATATATATATATATATCTTAAAAGTTGGATATAAATAATATATGAATGACATACGGCATCTCACATACCACAAAATAATGAGTTGGCAAATTGCAATTGGTGAATCTTAGTTGAGACTTGATACATGTTAATCAACATTAATGCTATTAATGAGAATTTATTATATATTATTAAGTTAATTATTTATTGCATGATTTTACACTCCTAGCTTATTTTATTTTTTTAAGTAAGTCCTCATACGGTTAACTTAGTGTGCAATAATTGATTTTTTGTATTTCAAATTGATTCATTTTATTTTTCAATATTAACATAATAGAATTAGATAAGAGAATCAAATTTTACATTAGTTTTAATGGTTACTGCTTATTATTTTTTTCAGGCTGGATCTTGAGGTCACTATAAATGAGCAAGAGCTTATTGATGTATAACAATTTAATCACATAGGACAATTTATGAATGATACATAGGATAACATGTATAAAGGTTGTGTTAGATTAGTTGGTTACATGAATATTCATCTAGGGTTGAGAAGTAACTTTTTATATATCTTATGTAGAGTAATCTACAAGATTGTACTATAATTTTTATAAAATTAAGTTAAATTAAAATATAATCCATTTAACTCCTAAAAAATATCCATCACAAATTAATTAGATATGTGATGTGTTCGAGAATTGGGAAAAAAGGTGTAAATGGTAAATGATTATAATATGAAAACAAAAGCAATTTAGAGTGATTTTAAATGAAAGCATAAAGGAAGCAATAATTATGTTATTATAAAACTATTAATCTACTTTAAAATAATATATCCTTGTTAATTATTTATATTAATAATATTAAAACAAAATTTAACTAGCATCCTTAAATTACAAGGGTATAACACTAGTATACATAAAGATTGGACTAATTATTATTCTACAATGATATTGTGACTGTGTCACATTTATTTATAGTTCTCTGGAAAAAAAAAAAAAAGATAAGCATGATAAATTACTATGTATCATATTTATTTATAAATCTTGTGGCCAAAAAAACAGGAAGATAAGAATCATAATTCTTATTCATTTGTCATAATCTTCCATGTGTGCTAGATAAATTGTTAGCTGAACAATATTTAGGCTTTTCTATTCCTAGTTGTAAAGATTTGAAAACTTATTGAGATATAATTTTTGATAAAAGGAGCTAACTAATTTTCTTTCTTTAGCGTTAAAAATTTTAATTTAATTTTTACACATTTATTGTGAGTGTTCAAAATATTGTATTCTATGTACATATTCGTCCAAAGATGATTAACTCAGGAAAATATTACTATATTAGGTAATCACCTAGAGAAAGGTATGGTAAAAAAGGAGATTAAATATATTTATTTAGCAAAATGATAAATGTCTTACTACAAGACACTTAAAAAGTGTCTTACTTTCATTTAAAATGTATATTATTATATATTAAACCAAAAAAAATGGTATGATTGAATAGTAAAAGGATGTCAAAACTTACAAATTGTATAAAATTATCCCTTTACACATAGTTTTTCACATTTACAAAATTACACATATATCATGCTTTTGCGAATGGAGTTGATCCGATTAGGGAGTCAATTTTTATTTGTTAGCGTTGCCAACGAATATTAAAGTTTAAACTCATAATAACTTGTAATTATCAAAAATTTAGTGATTTTAAATCATAAAACACATTATTTTAAATTAAGACAAGACATTTATGAGTGTCTTATGGCAAGACACGTATCATCACCCATTTATTTGTTTATGACACAACTACTATCATTCCATGGCCCAAGTCATGTTACAGACAAATACCCCCCTCCTTAATTCATTGTGCCAAACTCATCCAAGAGATCTACCATTTCAAACCTCACCTAATCGAATGTGCCATTAATTAACTCTAACACAACACTTGTCTTGGAAATCTAAAGAAGTGATTAATTCAATCACAAAAGTTAGTGCATGTGAGTTTTCATTTTAAAACAAATTGACATTAAAAGGAGTTGCGACTCATTAGGAGTATATGAATGGTCCTTATATCTTAATATTAATGATATTCAACAAAATTGGTAATTTAATTAATGATGATGTTCATAAAGGAGAAACAAACACTCCTATAGCAAAATGACATAGGCCATATTTGGCAAAGAGTTTTTTGGATGCAAAAAGTGCTTTTTGGGGGTATTAGTTATTTGACTCTAATCAAAAAACTCTTTGGGGTATTTAGTTGATTAGCGGTTTAGATTAGCTTTTTATACCAAAAAAACTCTTTAGGATAGCTTTTTCGAAGAACTTTTTGATATTTACTATTATAATAACTATACTAACCTTACAATTTGGACAAATTTATATTATATGTCATTCACAAATGATATTTCCGAATGTTGGATGCTTATGCTTTAAATTTTTCAATTTATTTTTTTCTTTTCTAGGAAAGAGTTGTGGATGGTCATGATGTTGAAGATAATGCTTTTAATTTTAATACTTTCTTAATTTGACAAATGATTTACGTTAGTCAGTCTTACATGATACATAAATATTTCTTATATCACATAATTTCAATTGCTATTAAAAAAGAAAGCATTTAACATTAAAAATATATTTTGATAATAAGTGCTAAAATTAGGAAAAAGTATATATGTAATTTTATATATCACATAAGTCTTAATTCATAATTCATATCAAAAAGAAAAATAATTATCCAATGAAAAATTATTTTGTTAGAAAAATAATAAAATTGAGTCATGGATATAAGTGGAATTTTATCAAATAACTTTGTTAAAAACAGCTAATTTTACCAAATACTTTTTTCACACATAGTTACTGCAATCAGATAAGTCAAATAACTAATACAATCAGCTAACAGCTAGTAGCTAATGCAATCAGCTAACGGCTAACAGCTAATAACTGATTGTCAAACAGGGCTATAAGATGAGAAGCCTAAAGTTTATTGAAGAAAACAAAAGAGCAAATTCATGCTTTAACGTCAATGATGGTTTATTTAAATCCGTGAGACTCACTTAACCCTTTGTATCCTTACTATGATATAATAATCAAGTTTTTTCAAATCACACACTAAAAAGTACATTCTTTCTGTAATTTAAGTATATATAAAAATGTATCTACTCTTAACTTTTATAAGAGGCATTGAATTGATGGTTTAAAAATTTATCTTCACAATTTTAATAAATCTTTTTTCATTTATGAGATTCGTATTACTGTTTATATCCTTGTAAACATTGACACAAAAATAATTCTAAGTACAAATTGCTAAACATACCAGCTATTTTACCCTATGATTGAAGATCAACGTATCTTATAATTAAAAATCCGGAAAACCTATATCTCTTCTTTTTTCTTTGGGTCTTGGGTCCTCCATTTTACTGGAGTTGAGTTACTGTTAGCCCAATAAGGAATAGAGCTCGCCCATTGCAGATTTTTTTTCCATTCATAAGACTCGAACCTGAGACCTTACTTAAAGGGAACAAGTGCTAAATCATTTGAACCAACCTGTGTTGGTACTAAACCAATCGCTGTAAATATGCATACCTTATTTTCTTCCGGTTCAAAATACATTTAAGTTTTTCCAATTAAATTAACTCAAGAACCCACTTAACATGTACCCTATTATTTCACCTAACACACACATTAGTTTGAAGTCTTCTAACCATTCGTAGCTGACTCTCTGGCTCTGCACCAAATCCCATGGCATAGGGCTCAAGTCTAGGCCTCTATAATATGCATGTGAAGGCACAAGACAAAGATGCATGAAGACAGAGAGAGAGAGACTTGAAATTTACTCTAAATTGTATGTTTTTGGTCAATGATAGTGATATGAGAAGTTTCACATTTTACAAGCTTGGATCTTTTGAGATCAACCCTACAACCACCACTACAATAAATATAGATTCTGTAGCCAATACCAAATATATAAAGATCATACATGAGCTTGCAATATTAATTCTATAAGTTTCTAATAATACACTAGCCCTACCAAATACTAATAGTGGGAAGAAAATGTTTTTATATTTTTAATGAATTATTATAAGAAAGAGAAAAGACTTTATATATAGTTTATATTATGGTTGCCATATCACCAATAATTTGGACAAGTGCACAATGACATATATAATGATCCTATTTCTAATATGTTTAACCTGTTAAAATGCAGTTTTATTTATTTAGTTAGCTAATAAAATCTACTATATAATTACAGCTTCTTGCAGGTAAAATTGTATATAATGATAAATATCAATTTCCAATAATGAACTTTGGCATTGATTAAAAAAATAGTTATGTCATCAGCAGTCCCTCCCCTCATCTTCGAATCCACACACACACACACACACACACACACACACATATATATATAATCTACTAAATAAGCAATATCATATTTATTTTTCAGATATATAGTTGCAAAAGTAAGTTCTGTCAATTTTTTTTTTCCTTAGAACTACATTGAATTAAAGTAACATTTGTATTTGAATTAGTCTCTACTTCATTTCTATGCGGTACCATAGAGTTAAAGTTACATATATATATATATATATATATATATATATATATATATATATATATATATATATATATATAAAACTGAGTTTAAATAAAAGTTGCGGTCTTGACTCGTGTCATGTTAAACATTTATTAAGATTTTATTTAAAAATAAAAATTTAAACAATATGTAATTTAAACTCATCATAATGAATAGCATCTTTTTGACTATTTCAATTAAGAAAAAACGAAATAAATTACAGATATGTTAATATTATTATTTCTAAAAATTTAAATTATAAGATTAACTATAATATTTCTAAAACTATTTTAGCTAAAATTTTAAACCAACTCATACGTAGCACAAGTTTAAAGACTAATTTTCATCTAAACTTAAAAAATTAATTTCTCTACAATTCAAAAATAAGACTTCCAAATACAACATTTATACTCCATTTAAATAGGACTCTAGAGCATGCATTCAAAGTCGGATGATTTTTTCTTTTTTTTTTTTGGCGAGTGAATAATATAATATTACAAATTTTGGCTAACTAATAAAAGTGGTTAGCACCAGCGCCAAGTTTCGGGGATGGAAACCTCAAATTAATGAACACAAAACTAAATCAAATAAAATACTCCCAAAAGCTTATCACGAGCTACAGCAGGACGACCTTCTCACTTGTATTGGCATCCATCCACACACTTCCCCCCCCCCCCCCTCTGTCTCTCTCTCTGAACCCATGGCCAGTTCATAGATCAGAGCACCTTGCCCAGTTGCCCTCATTCATTCAGCCTTTTTGCTGGTATTATTACTCTATACCCACATCAAAAGGGGAGGAATTACAAGTGAGAAAATTAAAGGGCGGGAGTTCTGAAGTTCTTCTTGTTCTTGCTTTAATTTCTTCCCCCCTCTAACTTTGAAGCACACGAACACACACAAATCCATGGCTTCCTTGAAATTAGGGTTTTCACAGCAGACGCTCCCTGTTTTTCTCTTTTTTAGTGTTTTTCTTACATTTTTTGGGGTTTCTATTCATGCCCTCAACATTGGAATTCAGACCGCAGGCACTTCTATCCAAGTGGTAATTTTGCTGTCCCTCCCCCTCTTTTTGGTCTGTTTTATTTTTATTGTTGTTATTTCTTCCCTTTAATTTGCAAATTAATAAAAAAACAACTGAATTTAGGAAAAAAGAAAGAAATATTGAAGAGTGTTTTATGGTCTAACCTATTTCAAATTTTCTCTCTCTCTCTTTGTTGCAGAGTAAAGCATGTAGTAGAAAATGTGAATCAGAATTTTGCTCAGGTACTTTGTGTTCTTTTTTTTTTTTGGAAATTTTAAATAGAGCTGAAAAAATCTGACCCAATACGATAATTCAACATAAACCTGAGCCGAAATTACTGAGAGAAATCCGACCCGAACTGAGCCGATTGCGACCCGACTTGGGCGATCCAGAAAGCGTTCCTGCTAAATGTATCCCCTTGGGTTCTTCACTCAAATTGCATTGAATTAATTAGTTAATCATTATCATTAAGGAGGATAATAATTTGGGGTCTTTTTTTTTTTTTTGTGGTTGGGGTAGTGCCTCCATTTTTGAGGTATGGAAAGTACTGTGGGCTGCTATATAGTGGGTGTCCTGGAGAGAAGCCTTGTGATGGGCTGGATGCTTGTTGTATGAGGCATGATGCTTGTGTTCAAAGTAAAGGCAGTAAGTCAAATTTGTCTTCTTATTATCCCTTTACTCTTTTTAATTTTTTTTTTCATTATTCATGTAACTAATTTGATTAATCTACTCAACCAATACAATTATTGACATAATTATTATTTTTAAAATTTCAAACTGGGCCCTACATAGTGGGGCCTGGTTGGTGAAGATTGGACATCTTTTAAGTAACTAGGCTTAGTTTAGAGCCATAGGTATTGGAGATGTAGGGGAAATCCAAATCCCTTTGTGGTGACGCACCAAAAAAAAAAAAAAAAGCCTTTAAGGTTGTATTTTTGTGTAGTCTAGTAGAGATTTTGCATATATGACTATTGACATGTTAGTTCCTTTCTATTGGTAAAAATTAGCATTAAGCAATGAAATAAGCGACAACCGACAAGGGGTAAAAAAATAGTTACGAGACATAAAGAGCGCCAAATAATGGTAAGTATATGTATAAATGAATGTGTAGCAATCATAGACGGATCTATGATTAAGGGTGGGGTGTCTTGACTAGTCTTTTTGTTTTTTTTTGGGGGGGGGGATTACAAAGTCATGTAGGATAGTAACATATAGGTTTTCTATTACGTAATTAAGATAGATATTCAATGCAATTTTATTTCAAATTATTGATGTGACCATTCACATATGTTAGAAATTGTTAGTAATTGAATTTGGTCTTTGGAAACTTAAATTTATAGTAAAGAATAAAGTCGGTTGGACTTTTTTTTTTTGGGAGGTAAATATTCTGAACATTAAGAATAAAAATTGAGTATGCTAATTACAATACAAAGAATAAAGAAATCCTGTCAATTTTTTAATAAGCTAAATAATCTAATACATGAATTTATTATCAGTATTTGAAAAAAATGACTATTTTTATGTAATAAAATATAATAAATTATCTAATTTACAACCTTGCATCATAAGGGCCATAACCGCAATAACAATAATTAATGTACGTGTGCAGATGACTATTTGAGCCAAGAGTGCAGTCAGCAGTTCATAAACTGCATGGACAACTTCAGGAAGTCAGGAGGGCATACGTTTAAGGGAAGTACCTGCCAAGCTGATGATGTTATTGAGATCATCAAAGTTGTTATGGAAGCTGCTCTCCTTGCTGGAAGGGTTTTTCATAATCCTTGAATTAATCTCAATTTTAGACCTTAGGAGGGCAGAAAATAATTGTGTTTTCTTTTCTTCCCAATTATTTCATGCAATTTCCTTGTATTCTACTACTTTTGGTTGCTTAATATATACCCAATTATTGTATTTCCCGACTATCTTTTAATTTTCTCCTTCTGATTTGTTTCATGTTTGTTCTGCTGTTGGGTTGGCCCATTATTTTGGCCCAAGAGAGGAGACTTCGTTATCAATGGAAGAAAGACGTGGATAGAGCCTTGTGGCCTGTTTGGTGAGAAAAATTAGAATAAAACAAAATCGGGACTTGAATACTGAAGGGTTGGGTATCGAACTTGAATATTGAATTTAACTATTTTCCTACTTTCCTCACCAAACAGACCCTTAATGGTTATTCTGTTTTTTTTGGAGGGGGGGAGTAAAGAAGTACAAGTAGATGAAATTTACCCACGAAAAGAACAGGCCCTTAGTGAAGCGATCAAAGGGTAGATAATGAACCTCCAACTCTGAGTAATGAGTTTTGAGTGACTATTAGTTATTCAATTGGTTTTTTTTTTACGTCCATAATTTGAATTGCTAAAAAGGACAATTTTGACCTATTTTTTCAACTTGAATTATGGTGATATAAAGTGGAATGTCTTTCTAAACTTCCTCTACTTCTTTTTGGTAGAGTAAGAGATGGTCTACGATTTTTAAATCTGTGGTATAATGGAATCAATCTCTTTGTATTTTTACAATTTAAGGGTAAGGCTACTACATCATACATTCCACACCCCATTTGGTGGCATAACTTTTGGATACTGGATTTGAATTGGAATTGGTAAATTTTTTTTTTAGAATTACAAAAATATTGAATCCATTCTTACAAATTGACTTTTTTGTATTTTAAAAAGTAAAAATAAAAAAGGAGATTTAAGAGCATTCCCAACAGCGAGCCAAATTTTTAGCTCGCCAGTGGGGCCTACCTCTGCCATACCAGCTTGTGATCCAACTTTTGACTCATAATCCTCCATCTCTCCAATAAAAGACTCACTACTTTGGCTCATCAAATAAAATAATACCTATAAACTCACTCCACAACATATAACTTCTTTTTTAACATCAAAAAAAAGAAAAAACCAATAAAAATTAAAAAAACAAAAAAAGCAACACAAGAACTCACGAGTTGGCTCTTTGGGACGAGCCTCCTCACGAGGGACAAGCCTCGAGGTAGTTGCTGCAAGTCATTACTCGCCTCATCAACTTTATCTCTCTTGCTTTTTGCCTCGCAAGCCAACTGTTGGAGAGCCTCTAAAGCTTCTTTGGTATCTCACCCACCTCTGTCTTCTTCTTGGATAAAATGAACCCAAGGAGCTTAGGTCCAATATTGAGAGAAACTCTACCGGGTGCCCTTTCATTCGATAGTATGACACTGGGGCGCCATGCTCCTTAGTTCGATGCTTGAGTGGCATCAAATCCCCCACTTTCAACAAATTTATAAGTATGAATGTTGTAAGACTTGAGCCATTCTCCATGGATTTGTGAGCCCACTGAATTACCCCTACATAGAGGTCTAAGAGTGTCCAATGTGTCTTTGTGTGCTATATCCTCAGAAAAAGTCCATATGTCACCTAAGCACTAGAGCACAAATGTAACCATATGAAACATAGTTAAAAAGCGAACAATGAAGCTAAGCCACATAAGATGTAACATTCCTTGATGCAAAAGAGAAGAAACAACTTATAGGCAAGAAGAAAGCTTGCATTAGTGAACGCAGGTGAAGAACAAGATGATTTTGCTGTCATTCACCCACTTTTCAATATAGCCGTTTAGGGGTTAAATACATGATCGAGACCTAGTCTCCTTGCAAGCTTAGGAAAAAAATACAACTCCTTTCCTAAATACAATTCTCAAACATATGCACTCTCCTAATTATAAGTGATAGCCCTAGGAAAACTATCCTAAATACAATAGATATCTTAGAGATATCGTAACACTCTCCCTCAAGTTGGTGCATGAGGATTGACCAGGCCCAACTTGTCTCGTATGTGAAGAAATTGTTTGGTACCAAGGGCCTTTGTAAAAACGTCTGCTAGTTGCTTATTAGACTTGAGATAGGAAAGAACTAGATCACCAATAACAAGTCTTTCACGAACAAAATGATAGTCGATTTCAATATGTTTGATACGTTCCTGAAAGATAGGATTCTTGACAATATGCATAGCGGCTTGACTGTTGCAAAAAAAGTTTCATGCGTTGATTGTGAAAAACCTCTAAAGAAGGCAAAAGAGACTTTAGCCAAATCAGCTCACTGGTGGTAGCAGTTATAGATATGTATTCAGTTTCAGCTGAAGATCTGGAGATAGTGGTTTACTTTTTGATTTTTTAGAAACCCCCCAAGTGTCACAAAATAGCCAGTCAGTGATCGTCTAGTAAGAGGACAGGCCCCCCAATCAGAATCACAGTAGGCATAGACCTGCAAGGGGGTGCCAGCACGTAGCAGAAGGCCAAGACCAGAATTGCCTTTTAGATACTGAAGGACGCATTTGGCAGCATTAAAATGCTCAATTCGAGGGCATTGCAAAAACTGAGATAACACATGAACAACATAACTGAGCTATGGCCGAGTGATGGTGAGATAAATAAGTAAGCCAATGAGCCGACAATGTTGTGTGGCATAGGTAAGTAGTGGGTCTTCGGCAAGAGTCAACTTATGATTCTCTTCAATAAGTGAGTCAATAGGCGTGCTTCCTAATAAGCCACATTCATCCACAATCTCCATGGCATATTTTCATTGAGACAAAAGCCTTTTGGGCCACTTGCAACCTCAATGCCAAAAAATACTTTAGAGGGCCTAGATCCTTAATGCGAAAGCAATTTTTCAAATAATCCTTGAATTCCTGGCATGCCAATGAATCATTGCCAGCTAAAATAATATCATCTACATACACTAATAATCCCATAAATGTTTCGCCCTTTCGATATGTGAAAGGGGAGTAATCAGCATAAGATCGTACAAAGCCTTAAGCTGCTAATTTTCCAAACGGTTTTGCAACCATTGTCGGGGGGCTGGCTTCAAGCCGTATAAGGATTTGCATAAGCGACATACCTTGTGGGAGGGACCGAAAAGAAAACCGATAGGTAATTTCATGTACACTTCTTTATCCAAATCCCCATTTAGGAAGGCATTGTTGACATCCAGTTGATGAAGTTCCCATCCCTTTGCCACTGCAACAGAGAGGAATACTCGAACACTCGTTATTTTTACAACAGGAGCGAAAGTCTCATTGTAGTCAAAACCCTTGACCTGATGATCATCGCAAATAACGAGTCGTGCTTTGTACCTCTTGATAGTGCTGTCAGACTTATACTTGACTCGGTACACCCATTTACAGCTAATGGGCTTTTTATCAGGTGGAAGACCCTCAATAGTCCAGGTATGATTTTCTTCCAAAGCTTGAATCTCTTTGGCCATAGCGTGCCACCACAAGGGATTCTTAACCGCTTCATGATAGAACCTGGGCTCCACAATTTTGGTAATAGCAGCTAGAAACTGCTGATGAGAAGCAGAGAAATTATTGCATGTGACACAGTTCACAATGGGATATGGAATACCTAAGGAACCAAGGTGAAAGAGGGGAAGAGAGGAGGGGTCTATGGGTTGAGTACTGTAACAAACACAGTCATTAAGGTGCCTTGGTGCTTGCCTTGGTCTGGTGTTGCGTAGAGTGGGCATGGATGCAGAGTTGGTCGAACGGCTCCCCTTGTCTGGTAAGGGGCTCCCCCTAGCTGGTAATGGGCTTCCCTTGTCATCCGGTCTAGTTTCATATAGCATAGAAGGGTCGGTGTGGGCGCTCGCTGGGGATGTCTGTCGCCCAATTTCCACTGGCCTCATAAGAGGTGCTTGCTCAGGGGGCTGGACTGGGCTAGTGACAAGCCTAGATGAGAGGTCCGCCGCGGCAACCTCGGTTGTAGGACTTTGTAAGCTCAGTGCTTCACCGTCCTCACCAACAGCAAGGATGGCAAAGGATTGATCCACCCGCTTGTTAGCTTGCAAAATATTTTCATTATTCAAGGATAAAGGAAATATGTCCTCATAGAAAATGGCATCCTGGCTGATAAAAATTTCATGACTCTTCAAATCGTATACTTTCCACCCTTTTTCCCAAAGGGATAACCTGAAACAAACATTGTCGACTTGGAGGTGCAAACTTATCTTTACTTCGATCTCTAACTTGAGCATAGCATAGGCATCCAAAAACACGTAGATTATCATAACAAGGTTTAGAGCCAAACAAGCATTCATATGGGAGTCCTTCCTTGCAAGATCTTAGTGGGAGTTCGATTGATTAAATATGCTACAGTCAATACACATTCACCCCAAAATTCTATCGGTAAAGAAACATGAAAACGGAGGGCCCTAGCGACATTAAAAATACATCGATGCTTTCTTTCTACCCGACCATTCTGCTGTGGGGTATCTACACAATTGGTTTGGTGAATGATGCCTGTTTCAGCATAAAATTGCTTTGTACAATTAGAGGTAAATTCAGTCCTATTATCACTACAGATAATCTTTACAGATTTGCCAAATTGGTTTGCCACAAAAGTAACAAATTGTTGGACCAACTTGCTTATTTCTCCCTTGTCACGCATCAAATAAACCCATACAGTTCGACTTTTATCATCAACAATAGTCAAAAATAGTGGGCATCACAAGAAGACGACTCACAATATGTAACGCATATATCACAGTGTATGAGTTCAAATAAATCACTGGCATGACTTTCACTTTGAGAAGAACAACGACTCTATTTAGCATGCAAACAAGCATCATAAGGTTTTTGCGTTTTATTGTCTAAACTATCCTTGATGTCTAAGTCTTTTGCAAGTAAACAAAGTACTTCCTTTGAGGGGTGACAAAAATGCCCATGCCACAACTCACTGAACTCACTGGTTCTCACTGCATGAACTTGTTTCTGCTTTTCTGGCACCTCCTTGTGTAGAAAGACCCCTCATTTGACCTTACCCACTTCAATCAGCGTTCTCGAGGCACGGTCCTGTATCACACAGAAACTATCAATAAACATCACAGCACAATTTGAATCCTTATTCAATTGATAGATAGATATCAAGTTGGAAGTCAATTGAGGAGCAAATTAAACATCTTTCAATGCTAGGTTCGGCCCCAGATTCACGATTTTGATCTTGTTTGCAGTTGCTTGGTTGCCATCGGGTAGGCCGATTATGATAGGAAAAATATTTTTCACATTCTTAAGGTATTCGTACGTTCCTGTCATGTGGCATGAGGCTTCTATATCAAACAACCACTCTCCTTTACTTGATAGTTGCTCATACCCATCTCTAGGCGTCTCGATGAGGCTCAAGATACGCTGCACCTGGTCAGCCGTAAACCCGGATACCGCGTCCGGATTGGTTTCGTTGTTTGCAGGTCTAGTAGAGGTAGTGGACATCATGGTGTGGGCTGCCTCACCATGTCCTCCTCCAAGCGAGCCGCGTCTCCACGTCCTCTGCCACAACTGCATGCTCTGCCCTGAGTACCCCAACCCTCAGGATACCCGATTACTTCGAAGCACCTGGCTTGCCCATTCTGCCGTAGTGCTTACAAGCTAGCCTCTTGGTTGTGGACAGTGCTCTGGTGGTATGTTTGATGGCAAAGGCGGCACTGGTACCTTGCCTATCATCCCTTGCAATCATAATATTTTTGTGGGCTTCTTGGGAGATCATGTTGAATATTTTGTCAAGGGATGGCAAAGGTTGTGTCGCTAATATCTGACTACGTATACTTGAGTAGACGTCATCGCTCAAGCCCCTTAGAAACTGATGGGCTTTCTCGTCTTCGATCATCTTCATCAGTTGGTCGCCAATGTCGCACTCGCACTTTCCGCAAGTACATCAAGGAAATCGTACCTGATTCTCCAATTTGCTCCAAAGTTCAATGGATTTAGCATAGTACTCGACTATGTCCATTCCTCCTTGCTGACATTCAACTAAACTAGTTTTTAGTTGATGTATCTTTGAAGCATTAGCTACAGCGTAACGCTTCTTAAGGTTGCTCCACATGTGTGCTGCGGTTTCAACGAAGGCAACACTACTGCGTAGTTTAGGTTCAATTACTTTTAATATCCATAAGCAAAGCATGGAGTTCACCATCTCCCATGATTGTAGTTCGTTCATGTCTTGTCCTTTCGGGGCCTTTGGTTTTTCAAAGTCCCATCGATGAATATCAATTTGTTTTTAGCTTTAAAAGCCGTTTGTATAGCCCGCTCCCAAAGATCGTAGTTCTTCCCATCAAATATCATTGCCGTAATCAAAATTCCTGGCCCTTTTGAAGGGTGTAGGTAGTACGAAGAAAAAGTGTCAATTGTGAATTTCTTTCCCGTTATGATTGATTTTTTTTTTTTTTTTGGTTTGGGGCAAGAGTATTGAGGGAAGAGCTTAGAGCTCTGATACAGTAAATGCAGGTGAAGAACAAGATGATTTTGCTGTCATTCACCCCCTTTTCAATATATCCGGTTAGGGGTTAAATACATGACCGAGACCTAGTCTCCTTGTAAGCGTAGGAAACAAATACAACTCCTTTCCTAAATACAATTCTCAGACATATACACTCTCCTAATTACAAGTGATAACTTTAGGAAAACTATCCTAAATACAATAGATATCTTAGAGATATCGTAACAATTAGAGAGAGGGTGTTTGTACATAATTAAAGTTGAGAATTAGATTAGGCTTTTTGTATCACAAACCTTGATGGAGATTTCTAGGGTCTTTTATAGCGTTGATAATTCATCAACACTAAGAAACATGGAAGGACTATCATAACTAATTACTGCAACCCTTGATGAACAACGCTTAACTAATAACATCTACTAGAAAAAAATTGATATAAAAGCTAATATGAATGAGTAACAAGAACGTGACAAATAGATGAACTCAGCCAAAACAACTAGTGCAGTTCTAAAAGGACGTATAGTCTTACCGTCAATGTATGGCTGTTAACCATAATACTTGAGGGTCGATTTTATAGGGACGACGTCGAATCTAGACCGCTACACTAACTACTACCCATAATAACTAAATTGAAAGCAATATATATAAAAACAGAAATCATTCCAGTTATAAAATTGCATCTAACATAAAAACGATTGAATGTACAAATTAAACAACTCCTAACATGCAAATTTCCATAACAAAACAAACCAGTAAACTTTAATCAAGAGAAGAGGGAGAGACGATAAAAAGACCACCACAAGATTCATAAACTAGTTAAAAGTATATGTTGAAAGTTAAATAAAATGGATTAATAAGACCTTCAGCTTGGTCAAATCCTTGGGGGGGGGGGGGGGGGGAGAAAGCCGACCACGAACAAAATCAAAGTGTTAAGAGAGATTTGATTGGTCTTTTGGCGACAACATCAGTGTTAGAGAACAGAGTCCTTAAAAAGGAGCTAAGCCGGGTGAGACAGGACCGGTCCGGACCGTTCAAAGACCGGCAGGCACACGAGAACAAACCTGCCTGTCTCTGCGCTTGAAAAGTTACTTGCTAGAGGGGCCAAAAGATCGACCTCCATCTCCAAAACCCTCAACGAATCTATACCCATCCTCTCAAAATCACAAAACCCGTAATTTCTACTTTCTCATTGCGTTATTCTTCGAGAAGTTCATCCCATACTCTGTCAACTTAGAAGCAGCAACTCATACATAGCGTAGTTTTGATGGAACAATTAAGGGAAGGAGGAAAGCTGATCCTCGTCACAACGAAACCCTGTTTTGGGCTTCCTACAGCTTGCCCTAATTGCTTGCCTGTTTTCTTCTATCTCAAATTTGCTCGCCTCCCTTTTGATCTGTACTTCCATTCTACCTTCCCAGATTCAGGTATTCTTTTAAAGTCTTTTCCTTCTTCTGGGTTCCGTTGAATTTTTCTGAATTTGTGTATTTTCTAACGTTCATGGGTTCTTGTGTCAGTATTCTCAATCTTCTTGTACAAATATGTTCTGGGTATTGCTTGTTTTGTTGATAATGAGGGAAATCGTGGAAGAATGGGATGAAACCCGGGAAGATATCAGTCTAAATAGTAGGAGTAACTCACCTATTTGAAGCTTAATTTGGGTGTTTCCACTGTGATGTATTGACTACTGAACGCTGCAGTTCCACCCCAACAAACCCTCCCCCAACAAAAAAAAGTCTCGTTTCTGTAGTGAGATTATTGATGCTTGGGTGAGTATTACAATTGTGCTTGTAACTGGATCATTAGTGCGTTGTTCTTTTTAAACTGCCTTGCAGTTATCTTTGCTTTTGGTGGCAATTATTAGGAAATTTATTGACTGCTGTTGTAGGAGTAAAGGAGCCCGATATGGGATGACTCGTAGCTTGGATATGGAGTATGTGTTGGAAGTAGAGGGGGAAAAAAATGCAGTGTTGTTTTTGGTTTGATGAACAGTATCAATTGTCAACGATTAGAGTTGAACTTCTCTTGAAGTGCATTTGAAAGGATATAGTCTAAGATGATACGCTAAGTTCATGGAAGTTCGGTACACGACATGAACTGTGTGATCTGTGAAGCCTTGTTGTGGGTTTGAGAAATGATGTCATTTTCCTTGTGGATAACCAGAGGCTTCCTTCCATCTTTTCAAAGAGCAATAAGCTGAGAGGTAGTTGTATCCTAAATTCAGTTGAACTTGTATTCGAGGGTATGTTGTTTGAGATGGGGTATTTGATATTTCTAAAGGATGAGAAATGAGGACCGGCGTGAATTGTTTACCCTGTCTGATGGATTATGACATGGGCAAAGGATTGAGAGATGGTCAACCATTTGGATTCAATGAATAAGTTTGGAATTCTGAACCACTTTTTTGTGCCTAAATAGATCTTCTCTGGGATGGACTATGCTAACAGGTTTAGTAGATATCTCACTTGAAATAGCATGCTCATATATACTCCTTTTTCCTGAATGGTTTGTGCATCAGAATTTTTGTCCTACATGTGGTTCGGTAATCCTGTGAAAGAAATGCCTTTTATGTTTTTTGCATACTAGTGTTTGCTGTTTCCAGCCTAGTGCCCATGTTTTAGAATGATGTTTTTAATACGTTCCAGTTTTAGAACATCTTATAACCACATTGCTTGTAGCTAACTTAGATTCTTTTCAGTTAAAGAAGTGCACATAACAAGAGAGAGATCTTGAAATATCTGTTTGGATGATTGAAGACATTATACTTGTTGAGTTTGTAGAAAATGAGAATCTAATTATTTATGGTAAAAGTTGAGGGCTTAAAGCCTCTTTCATGCACAGTTCTCTTGCCTGTGCTCTTAATAGTTGGGTTTTGTGATCTTCTATGCTGGAGCAACTATCATAAAACCTGTGCTTCTGGCTGCTCTTAATAGTTCGTGAGCCTGCAGCTATGCAATGTGCTCAAAATCTGTTATTCAATGGAAAGGCTATACTTATATAAACTTATTTCTTTGATTCTTATAATATTCTAGTGTGTTGTCTTTTCTGATTAATCTCCGCTTCAAATAAAGTTGTTTCAAACTTTTTTCCCCTCAGTATCCTCTTGTACATGGCTGACATCCGCTTAGTGCCCTTTTTGTATGTATATGTGTGTTTTGATTTCTGAACATCCCTGCCCCTCTCCAACTGCCTTCATTATGATCATGACATGGGCTCATGGATTCTATCTTATATTCTTATTAGATCAAATTCCATATGTGGAATCTGGTTCTTATGTGGCCTACAACAATGAAAAAGGCGGGGTCATTGAGTGTCTTAAAGAAGATGGTATTGTCAACTTGGACTCGGATTTTAACACTATTCCAGAATGGATATCATTGAAGGCTATGGTTAGCAGTGCGCTTGCAGATGCTCTTATGCATGAGCTTTGGATAGCTTCAGATAGAAAGTGTGCCCAAACAATATACCACTCTGATCTTCCATGGCCCATTGGACCAATTCTCTACTTGAAGCAAGCTCGTGCTGCAAAGCAACAGCTTGGTATAACCAAGGAAAATGCTAATAGAAAGGAAGCCGAGGTCTGATTTCTGTTCTAATGTTTTGGTCGAATGTCTATTTCCTTTTATTATCCTCAGTTCTATGTTTTGTTCTTCTATGAACACACTGCGCGTTGGATTTGTGAAGTTTCAGTGGCAAATACCCCCCCCTCCAAAATGACTGGTATTGATTCCTTAAGTCTTTCTGTTTCCATCTGTAATCCATTTTTCTGGGGCTTGAACATGGCAGATCTATAAAAAGGCAGACTTAGCATATGCAGCTCTTTCAACTCGTTTGGGGGAGGACTCCTTTCTGTTTGGAGACAGGTGCCGTTGCAAAAGTTGATGTTTGGTTTTCTTCAGTATGCACACTGAAGATGATTGTTAACACTAATTCATTAGGTCTCATTTCACTTTTTCCTTATGTAGGCCTAGTAGTTTGGATGCCTTATTCCTCGGGCATGTGCTTATTACCCTTCAGGCTTTACCTGTGAGTATTTCTATTGGACAGTTGTTTTATTTTTGGGAATTGATGTGCTTGGAGGCACTGAGATGTCAAATCAAGCCTGCTATAGTTATCTGAAGGCAAATAAACATATACAGATAACATTTCACATGTTTAAATTGGTCTTACATTGCCATGAGTATTTATTTTAATCTGTTGTATGCAGTAATCAAAATAACTTCTCCTATTTAAGAGAAGGCAACTGTCCTTTGGTCTATCAGATGCATAGTCCTATAGAAAGACCTATGAAATGCATTGTATGTTGTGCTGGGACTCTGCATGATATGCTATCTATAAATATTACTCCTATTTATCTGTTCTGTTCATTGAAGTAAGGTCACTACTTACTAATGTGATGTCAATGTCTAAAGTTCAGTCTTGAAGTGATGACCTTCTTCCTTAGTCATTCCTTTTAAGTTAATCTGTTTGTGTTAGATCAAGACACTTGAAATACTTTCTTTGAAATCAGCCATTCTTTTTCCTGTTTTCAATAACATCGTGATTTGTTGCCCTTTTCACTGGTTTACCTCTCTGGTATCAACACTTGCAGAGTACTTTAGGTTTGTGTCATCTTCAATTGACGATGCTGTTCTGATTTGACATTGGCAAGGAAACTAGTGTAAACACCGTAGATGTCTGATTGTCTGATGATTCTTATCCTGTTGTCATGATTTTTGCTTGCGTCTGGTGTCTTTGTATGCTAAATTGTCTGATTGTGAACATGATATCTTTTCCTTGAATACTCGGTTGTGAAGGTTGAGTTGATTCGTTGAAAATGGAGGGAGCGGAACAGTGACAAGGATTTGGGGAAGGGGGTATTGAGCTTTGCCTATACAAGCTCAAACATCTGCTACTTCACTACAGATGTGCTGTAAGAATTAGTTGTTGACAACTAGAGCTCAGAAGCACATTCTAAACGGGCTTTAAACAGATATTGGAATTAGAGATATGAACAAAAATGATAGAGAAAAAAGAAGGAAGGCTTAACATGTAAATGGTAGAGATAAATCCTCCTTTGGGTATAACGTAATCCATAATTTGTTGTCACCCTTGCAAGTTGCAAGCATGTTAAGCCTTTGAAAAAGGAGCAAAATAAATTGATCCGAAGACTAATGCATTATCAAACTTATTAATGTTGCTATTGCTGCCCATAAAAAATTGATGAAGAAAGGATCACTAAATGCTAATTAATACAGCCAAATAGGCATGACTGTTTGCTACTTAAAGTTGATTTCTTTGTTCTATCTTGATTACATATATGTTGAACATTTAATTTCTTCTGTTTCTATCTTATCCCTTGTAGCCCCCCTTCATTCCAGGCCCTTCTCCTTTTGTGCTCCAGAATTTTGTGTTTTTTGGTCTTAACTATCCAATTGTATCTTTTTAATGCATGTTAATAGGACACATCAGTTTTGAAGAGCAAGCTTTTAAATTACAACAATCTTGTGAAATACACGGAGAAACTCAGTGCAGAACTTGTAGGTGATGTCTCAGCATGGTCATCAGGTTCACCTGCTGTGTCGTCATCGACAAACCCTTCATCTTCAACATCTAAGCCAGCAGGCTTTTCAAACTGGTGTAAGATCTATGTGCCTTGAACGAAATTTTGCTGTGTGATTGTGGTTTTCCTATTGATGGCATGATTTTACTTATTTTTTTGCTGAATCTGTCCTTGTGAAGCTGGCATGCCATATTGCCATTGGTGTAACTCTGGCTAAGTTGAATAGCATCATTTTTTTTTTTTTTTCTTTACCACATTGGAAGACTGAAGGAAGGGGACAGGGGCAAGGCTCATACATGTCATTCTGGAATTTTAGGGAGTCGATAACCATGTATTGGAGCTACTGGTCTCATGTACTCTTGGAAAAAATAAAGTTGTTAGGTGCAGGCAGGCGAATAGGTCTGATCTCCTTCAGGTTCTTGAAACTAGTAACCCTCTTGATTGAAGCTTCGATTACGTGCAGATTCCTGTTTGATGATATCGTGAAACAGAATTCCTTGAAACTATAGCTCTTTGGCTTGGGCTTTCCATGTGTTGTTGGTTTGCTGCTAAATCTTGAAGCACCATCTTTTGGCCCTTTTCCCCTTTTTTTCGGGCGGGGGGGGGGGGGTTGGGGACCAGAGGCTGTTAGGATCAGTGCAGCAAGACCACCTTTTTCTTGATTATTTGGTCTGAGAGAAATGCAACAGCTTTCAATATTGTAAGAATACATTTTCAGTAAATTTTTGGCCATGAATCAGAACTATATTTTTTGGATAAAGAGGCTTTTCTTCTTCACTAGAAGTTCAGGACTGTTGCTAGTCTTCTAGTATATTCTAATTAGCTTCTTTATAGGCTGCTTATGTTATATTCACCCTTTGGCTTATTTTATATTTATTCCCTGATTTACAAAAAAAGAAAACGGGATAAACTGATTCAAGCTATGGGAATAATTACACGTGATACGAAGCCAATTTCAGATTCAAGAAATTATATCTCCCTCATTGGATTATTCTAGTTTCCTCGTACATGAATGCCTACATGTGGAAGTTCCCCTTTGCTGTTAGATCCTTCAGGTAGGATTTCAAGCTTTATTTGGAAATTAGGATTCAAACCAAAGGATAACTTGCATGCAACTTAAGCACATTAGCACAATCTAGGCGCATGCTCTGATGGCATGTCATGCAGATGATCATTTCACTTCAGTTTGTATTCATACGGGGTACTCTACATGTCGATATGGCCATGAATACCTGGCCCTCAATTTTCGAAAAGCACGACATTTTGCAAAAATGTCTTAGTTTGACACCTGAACACATCACATATTTGATGCTGTAGTCTGATAGTCGATAGAATGTGCCATCTCTTTTTATTGCTTCTTCCTCCTGCAGCATGCTATTAGGAGTCCATAACATGATGTGTTTAATTTGTTGCGTATGTTTCTCTGCAAGTGCTTTGTTCTGTTGCATTCTTTATGCATAGATTGTCAAATATCCTTTCCATGCTTCAATCAACTACTTTCTTGGCAATATCTTCTGTATGGTAATCATATTGGCCTCCCCCCCCCCCTCTGGGAGAAAAATAACAGGTTCAAAGCCGAAGACTAAACCTAAAAAGGAAAGGACTGAGGAGGAGAAGAAGTTCAGACGAAGAGCCAAATACTTCTTAGCAGCTCAGTTTATCTCGGTGCTTGTTTTCTTGTCGCTTTTCGGAGGTTCTGACACAGCTGATGTGGAATTCGAAGAAGAAGATGATGGCATAGACTACAACGAGTGAAGTTAAAGAGCGCTAATGAGGCTTAGTTGTTTCACTTTGATCAGGTTAGGCACCATTTTTTGGAACATGTAGACACAATAACCCCGAACCGTTCTCCCCTTTCCTGCATAGAAAATTGAGAGCTTTTGCTCATGCAAAGTAGGGATCTATTGATGCCAGCCAAGTTGTGAAGGGAAAAAATTGGTTCATTTGTTACAAACATGCCTATTTTGCTAAGGCTTTGAACAAATATGTAAGCACCTGACTTGAATTTGACAGAGAAGTGTCGTGCGCCACCACCCTCCGAGGGTTCTAAGGTGTGGCGATGCCATCTGAGGCAAGTACGCACGAGACCCGGTTCTTCTTTGAGGGGGATAGCATCATGGTTTACTGGATTTATCATTTGGTGCTTTTGTATGTGTACCATGGAAAATTGACTTGGGGCACAAGATCCAAATTGGATAATCTGGATCTGTATCCACTGGCACCTTGAACTTGTTATAGCTTGATTAAGACAAAAATGCAAATGGGCCGCCTTGAAATGAACCCGACATGAAACAGAAGTTTATTGGACTAGATATTAGTTGATCTAAAGTCTACATAAAATGAAAATTATTAGAATTGAGTTGAAGTTCCATTTATTTGAACATAATGAGAGCTAAATTTGAACACGTTTTTTGGGTCTATTGTATGATAATTAGTAAGCGGCCATTCGGCTGGTCCATCTTGGTCACCATAGCCACACTAAGGTGCTAAAGCAACTCAGATCCTGGACTATTCTTGGTTAATCTACTCGTTTTCTGATTTCCCATGAACAATCGAAAGAATATAGTGTACGATGCGAATCATGTAATCATGATGAGACAAACATTATTTTGCAAGAAAATCAGATAATTTTAAACTTTCGTAGCGAAGAACAAATCTATATAGTATATACTATATACAAAATTAAGAGATAACATATGGTCTTGACACGTGAATAACTTAGATGGCACTGGAAGTTGAGATGACAATCTGTTATTTGTTTATATTGTCATTCATTCACTAATCATAATTTTTAATATTTTAATGTTGCTATTAATTAGAGCATATAATTATTATGATATTAATCTCATATAAAATCTACTATTTTTCCTTTTTAAATTTTATAAATGTATGCCGGTCATTATTTTTCTTTTCACTAATAACCAACTTTTTTATGTCAAAATTACAGATTGCAAATAGATGTCATATATTTTATATAATAGTCTTTTCTTGAAATCAACTTCATACATACGTCTCATTTATTTTGTATATACGCGAGCGAGCGCGCGTGCGCACACACACGCATATATATATATATATATATATATATATATATATATATATATATATATATATATATATATATATATATATATATCACTTTTTAAAAATTATTTTTTTACATGATTCTTCCCATAATCATATTATCAGTAGTTTCAAATGTCAAAATTCACACAATGGGCAGACAATTATATATGGCGTTGAAATTTATTTACTGGCAATATTTAATTAGTTTAAGCTACCAAGATTAATTGTTAGCGTCCAACATTAGGATGCTGATTTTCATACGTTCCCCTGAAAACATTTGTATATTATTGATATAATCAATCAAGCCATTGACTCGTAAAGTATTGGCACTTCTTAACACCTATCTATTAATTTATTTTAACGGTTTTCTTCAATGGGTTGAAATCTTTGTATAAATGTCCCGACTTTATTAGGCACAAACCAACAATTCGAATCCAAATACTCAAAAATCCAACAATAGAAATACGCAAGAATTGTGCATTAGTATTGATCATGTTTATAGCTTTATAAAGAAAAATACCATTCATCAATCTTTCCTACTTTCTGTATTGAGCCTGGACAAGTAGCTAGGTTACAAATTACTATAGCCACATTCGACGAAAGGTCACATGTGGTCATATGCATAGGACCACAATTCAGAATTTAAATTAGTCTTTTCTCATCTCTATTACTCTCTTTGTACCTTCATTTTTCTTCGACACATTAAAAATCTTTTTTTTTCCCCACCCTTCCAGTCTGTGTTCTAATATGTTTTGATCCACCATTTATTTTCATATTTTCTGGTACTATCTATTTTGTAACTGTATCTAAAATGGCAAATGAGGTACTCTCTTTGTCCCATTTTTATTTTCCTTATCGACATCATTTATCGCAACATTATCTTCCAAAATACTCATTAAATACATTGCTAAATAATGAATTCGCCTATGTATACTGCAATAATTACCTATTGGTTGGCATTTAAAAATACTAATTAAATAGTCTTAAAAGGTCTGTTTTTTTCCATTTAGAAATATAAAAATGGGATGAATGGAGTACGTATTATATAGTTTATCTAGGTCATATAAGTATAGGGTGAAGATTGAAACTTTTACAACCAAAAGAAACCTATGTATGGTTGCACTCTCTCAGAAAAAAGTTCAAAGATCTGACACTGAACTATTTTGGTTATCATATTCTAAGTGTTTGTCTTTTATATATTTAAGTAAGTATTAGTAATTGTACTAATTAACGTTAGGCAGTTCAACCATACACAACCGTTCAATTGAACTGATTTCTTAGAAGATGTTCAACAATTCAATGATTGAACCATAAAGTAATATCTCATATTCAACTATATTTTATTTTTTGATCAAATTATAATCAAATATATTTGACCAACTATGGTCCTTATGACATCCTCTATAATGTTAATCCATCATTTTGCCTTGGATTATTATTACCTAGAACTTCTCTTTAGGTTGCTGAGTATTTGCGATTATAATTTTAATTCGTGGTCCCTTTTCTTTAATTTTTTTTTTGTTTTATCTGTGATGTAATTTCTATTTATAATAATTAGAGAATAACCTATTTAATTAACATTTTGATTGAATTCATGGCATCTAGTGAAGGCATGTTTCATTAAAGATTTCCTAAAGATGATTCTTATTGATAATATTTATTGATAATTATAGTAGCCTATAAAGTGCAACACTTCAATATAAATGTTGTTTTTTAAGTCTAATAAATGCAATGACTATGACAATATACTTGTAAATACAAGATTCACAAAATAGTGTTGTATTTCTACTCCAGATTGCAACATTTTTAAACAAATAATGCATTTTATTTTAAACTAGTATGCTTCCTTCTGTGTGATGCACAGGATAGTTTTTAAATTTTCAATCATAATAAATATTCTTATTATATGTTAGTTGTTTATACGAACAATTTACTTGGACCATATAATGTTAGAATATTTGTAATAAGTATAATGCATGATTTTTTTGGGTCAAAAGTTATAATGCATGAGTTTTAATATAATGCATTATTATTAAAATATAATGAATTATCTTTTAATATCTTCTAATAATAAGGGTGAATTTTTTTTAAAAAAAAGTTAAATTGTGTAAGAGTGACATGTCGAAAACTTATGAGGTTTTAAGTCGTTTTCGTCTACTCATGCAATGGATAGAAAAATTTTTAGTTTTCTGATTGTGCTAACTATATGTAAAAAGTATAGTAAAATATATTCGTAATTCATGTAATTTGTGAAAAAAATTGTTTGAGCCTCTATCAAAAAAATGTACAATACTTTTTTTAAAAAGTTAGGTGGAAAATCACCCAGGATTATTTGTAAATATAGGAAAAAAAGAAAATTTATTTTATAATCTTAAACTAATTGTGGATTTTTTCACAAATTTTTTAAAAATTTATTCAGTACAATAATTTTATATAATTAATTAATTAATTATTATTCGTACAATAAATTGTTTGTGATAAGGTCTCACAAGTGTAGCAAAAATAGTAGCAGTAGTTGTAGCAGTAATAGCAATAGTAGTTGTAGTAGCAGTAGTAGTATAGTAGATTTCAGAAATCTTTTATTATTTATTATTATAATTAAAAATAACAATTTACATGGTTTGGAGTTAGGTTAGGAATTAGGTTAGAAAAAATCCAAACCTCTAAAATTTGACACATGTCATATGCTAGCTTTGGGATGTTTTGTTATACATACACACACACACACACACACACATATATATATATATATATATATATATATATATAATATATATATATATATACTATATATATATATATATATATATATATATATATATATATATATTGTAACATTTTCTAGTAAGTGTTGCATTTTACTCAAAATATTACATTATTAAAAAAAATCTTGCGTTAGATATCTAAATGCAACACTTATAACCTATTGTTGCGCTAGATATAAGGTAATCTGATATCCAATCATTTTTAAAAGTATTGCATGCTTAGTGTGCATTATATTTGTTATGTAGTTGTGTCCTATAAGAAATATGTCATTCGTTTCACTCTATTCTATTCCTTCCTATTTCATACCCATTCTTGCTCCATAAAAGCATGCCTATATTGATCATTGCATCTCATATACCCCAAAAAAAAAAAAAAAAAGGCCAACGCGAATAAGTATAATTGGAAGGAATTGATATACAACTGATATAAGAAGCAAAAGAAGCGCTACGTACAAGTAGTCTGAAGAAACTCAACCCTATTGCATTGATGTTAATGCCTAAGAGTGAGTTAAAATAACCTTGCAATAATAAGTATAATTAAGCCTTTAATTAGGTTATTTGTAAGTGCTTGGGTGGATCGTATGTGCACTCAGTAGTCCACATTCGGAGAATTAATGCCTGTTGCCAATCTTGTAATCAAGTATCGATTGAGCCATGTTAAAATTAGAATAAGTATGAAAAGGAACTTATAGAAGCACATTAAGAATAAGAAACAACACCATCTAGTCCGAAAGTACTCTCATATACATGGAGATTTAGCATTTATTACTAGTAGAAAAAGTAAGAAAATATCATGAATAGAGATTAGGGCTTATCATTAGCAAAAAACGAGTCTTACCCCTAGAAAATAGAGAAGAAATTAGGGTTTTCTAGGGGGAGGAAAGGAGAGGAGAAGGCTAGGATTTTAGAGAGGAGAAGGTTAGGGTTTTAGAGAGGAGACAAGAGATTCTTAATTCAATGTGACATAAGGACGATTCAAATTCAGATATCTAGTAACAGTTCAAAAACTTTCCTAATTGAGTTAATTGCCATCTACTGAATTTATATCATTTATTACTTATTAGCATTGTAGACATAGGTAGAGCTATAGGCCTTATTGCATAATTCGAAGACCTAGACCATCTTATATTGGAGCCTTATGAATGCTGATGAGTTGTTAGCTTGGTTGGCGTCATTGTGTCTTGCTTATTTACCCACTCAGGTTGAGTTTTGTTTTGGTGGCCTCTTTTTCAATACTTATTTGAGATTTTTTTTTTTGGGGGGGGGGGGGGCTCTTATTGGGCCTCGACAACGTTTTTAATGTCTCCCTCACCTTTCTGTCTTTCAATCCTCACACTTATACGACTCGACCAATCTCACTGTTATTTGATCCTGACTCTAGTCCTCTAACTTTTTGGTACTCTCACTTTAAGTATTGATGTTTTATTTTGCTCAAATAATTCATTAGCTCGAGGTAATAATCCTATGAATTTTTTAATTGTACTGATTGTTTCATTTTTTTTTTTTCTTAATAAAGTTTTTAATCCTTTTACTTTTATCTGTTGTAGTATCCAGAGATCCAAAGTCAATCCAACCTAATCTGAAATCAAAACTGAGCCGAATCTTATAGACCGATCAGATCCAAAATTAACCTGCTCGAATGACCCATTTACCCGCTTTTCAGCCCTGAAACCGCCAAATGCCAATGTTCCCGCCCAATCTTTTCAGGCGCGCCTAACTGAAGCCAAAAATTCAAACCCATATTCAATTGCTTGGCTTTTTGCTTATTAACAGGAGATGCTTCGTTCTCTTTCTCTCACCAAACCCTTGTCAGTCTCCATAAACTCATCTCAATTTCTTTCGATTTTCATCATTTTTCATTCTGATTGATCTCTTTTTTTTCAGATTCATCAGCACATCAACAAGACAGCGATTCTTCAGTTTTAGTCGAATGGATCTGCGGAATTGTTCGGTTAAAATGGAGAGTGAGGGAGCAGAGAAAAAGGTGAAGCTCTCAAGTTCAAGGGGTGCTTTGATTGTCTTAGAAGGGTTAGATCGAAGTGGGAAGACTTCACAATCAACCAAGCTCCTATCCTACATGGAGGGTCTTGGTTGCCCTGCTGAATTATGGCGGTTTCCTGATCGAAATACCAATGTTGGCCAAATGATTTCTTCGTATCTTTCGAATCAAACCCAGTTAGATGATCAAACAATTCACCTCTTGTACAGTGCCAATCGATGGGAAAAAAGGTTTGTCAATTTTGTTTTGCGCGATAACTGGTAAGCGCCAAGCTTTCTTTTTTGCCCACCATCTGTTTGTATAAATGTCTCGCTGAAATTTGATTGCTGTTTCTCTGGTCCTTGGTTGTGGTTTTCATCTTTACTGGATTTGGACATCCCTGGATCCTGTCCATGGTGGAAATTACACGAAGGCTTTGGAATCTTCCGTCTTACGGAGACCTCTAATTTTTTATTTGTCTGGAATGCTATGCCTCCCTGTTATTTGGGTTGGCTTGTGGTGCTTGCTGAGATGACTTGCAAGCTTTCTCATAACATCTAGCTTAATGAAAAATGCTAGTTGAAGATCAGCTTCCAGCTTGTTTGCTTTGTTCATTTTAGGTATTTGATTATTACTAGCTTCTAAACTTGGGCTCTTAGTTTGGGGGAGGGGGGATTCGTTGATGTATGGGCCCCAAAGAATTGAGGTTCAGAAGTCCTGGATACTGTGATATGATCCATGATATTTGTGGCACACTGATCGATTAGTTGTGGGTTCTTCCTTTTGTTAGATTCAGTATTGGAGGGAAATTATAACTTATAAAGCTATGTAAATCTCCTCGGAAAGTTGATATGTGCTGAAGCTTTGCATGGGTTTTCTAGCGAGGATGGAAATCTACTCAACTGTTACCATTTTGTCTTGGATTTATAGATACTTAATGGAAGATAAGCTGAAATCAGGGACCACTCTCGTCATTGATCGTTATTCCTACTCTGGGGTGGCATTCTCATCTGCCAAAGGCCTTGATTTTGAGTGGTGCAAGGTAAATCTTCGGCTTGATTCTGCTATGTTGATGGACGGATATCCTATATGACCTGTTACTTTGAAGCCTGCTTCATGAATTATGCAACCAACCCCACTACCATAGTTTCTTTCCAACGTATGTATGCGGATTCCTCATTGACGGATAACTAATGATACTCATTATCGCCATTTACCATTTAACAGCTTCTTGAAATTGGAAATTGTATCACAGAATCTCTAGTTGGCAGTAGGTGCCTAGTGCATAACAAGGGGTTGGCAAAGTATAAGGGTAAAAGGAGGGGATCCAGAGAGAGACTTGGAGAATTGGTACATGCAACAGTATGAAATGTGAAGCCTTCTTATGGAGAGCCAAATTAGACACGAGTTAAATGATTTAACCATTGGTACTAGAGCCAATTTGATTTCTGTACACTGCATTTAACAAACCTGGTTAGAATAAGACATGTAGTGAAATGGAGATCCCAGCAATCATAACAGTTAATTGGTACTAATACATATTAGATTACTAGTTTCTGCGAAGTTATACTGTCACCGTAAACAGTAAGGATGTTTAACAGCGCATTATTTATCATCTTCATTTGCAGGCACCAGAGAAGGGTTTGCTAGCCCCCGATGTAGTCTTGTACCTTGACATACCACCAGAGGTAATTTTTCAGAATTTAGAACTCTAGGACCTTTGTCCAGGGCTTATTCAGAAATTGGAATTTTGGTTCCACATGTATTAGGCAATAGAAAATCAATGTTTTGTAAGAAGTTTACATTATGCACTCCTGTCCTTTGAAGCCTGATGTATGCAAGCTCATGTAATATGGGCTTTGTAGACACTTATGTTTCTAGTGCTTATTTCTTTGAGTCTTGTTCCTGATTGGAGCAACAAGATCAGATTGATCATACTAGCCTGCTTAAAGAACTAGTCATTATCCAGTTTATCATATTAGGTTTATGAATTCGCCTTATGGAAACTGACATCCATAGCATGTGATCATACAGCAAATTGACAATAGATAACCTCAATAAGAGATGCAAGTAAAATATTCAGCCAAAGAATGATGAAACAGAAGGAAGTCATCCTTCTGTTCTCTAACTGTGAAACCAAATTTGGTCAGACTCTCTTATATGTTCCACTGCAGAAAGCTGCAGAAAGAGGAGGCTATGGAGGGGAAAGATATGAGCGTCTTGATTTTCAAAAGAAGGTTGAAGAGAAATATCAGGCTCTTCGCGACCCCTCATGGAAGGTACCCCCTCCCCTCTTCTCCTTTCTCTATGTTATTCTTCCATTTGTTACTTGAAAGGTGATCTATTCATATACTTCTTTGGAGCACTTCTGGTTTAATGGTGCTTTAAATCATGACAAAGCTTCAGAAAGTGTTTTGTCCATCTTATTCAACTTCTGAACCAAAACTTGATGCTGAATTAGTTGCGAGACTTCCCCCAGAAGTTGTATTGTTTTCTTAAGGTTTATTGCTTGACCTAAACCGGTACGACAAACACTTGCTCTGTTGGGCAGCCCAGCCATTTTCCATTGGATTTTGTTTACCAGAGAATCCTAAGCCATACAACTTGGTGCACCAACTATTCTGCATTTGGTTCTGGTGGTGGAATGAACAAGCGTCATCTTAAAAGTGCCTTTTTATCATAGTTATCAGGACATGGAGGTGAATACTGCATACTGTCTTGGCAGTATTCGATATTACTCTTCAGACGGACATTATTATGATCCCAGCATTTGACTGCCAATATTTAAAAATCTGTGTTTTTTCAGCGTACAATAAATCATGTGTCAAATGCACATAACCATGGTAAAGTGCCAGGTGCTTAATACAACTACGTGAGGGAAAATGAACAATTTGAGTGGCGTAGTTTTTGTTGTATACACCATCTCTCCCTCCTTCAGTGGTGGAGTTTTGGATTTTTTGGGGGGGGGGGGGGTGGTCTATGCACCCCCAATACTCTTTAAGTTAATCAACACTAACTTGATCATTATACCAGCAGCTCTTTGCCCAGTTCTCTTTTTGGATAACATGCACATACTAACTTGAGAAAATTGTGAGGTTTGGCCAAGTCCTGCTTCTGCTCTATGGTTGATCAACCCCCTCCCCCCCTTCCCTTGAAGCCCCAAAGTTCTAAGAGATAAGCAGGTGGGCTTTATTATACCAGAACTGAGCTACTTTGTCTTCTATACTTACTGTTGGACTAGGACATGATGTGGCACAGTCGCACAGATGGAAATGGGTGCACATGTACATATATGTTCAGAATGGAGAAGTAGGAAATGACGTGCCATGTGTATGATGGCCATTTTTTATTTGTTTATTATTTTTGTGGTCCTTAGTGTTTGTCGGTTTGATAAGTGAACACACTTTTTTGAGCAGTATCCTCATTTATTTTGGGTCATATAAACACCAAGTACTGCAGAGTAGTAATCTTTTGTCTTTGATTGTAATTGATTGTGGGTTGTGGTTGGCTTTAAATTTAAGTACTATGGAATCTTTTTAACTGGTTCTAATGGTAGTTTTCGTGTATGAAATGATGAGTCTTGTAATTGTGCCAAATTTTGGAGAATTTTCCTATGTCTCGTGGAACTTTGATGAGCGAGATAGTTGGAAATCGTCTGTTCTGACATCCTGTATTTATCCAACATCCTGTATCCAAGGCCCTGGTGGGATTCAAACTTGGACGGGGACTGCATGCAGGCTGTAGGCTTCCCCGGCTCTACACTTTCCATGTCTTAATTCTTATTCTTGGGCTTTTAGCTGCTTTAATTATGTTCATCATGATCTATTGATGGATGATCCGCTTAACTGTCGAAACCAATGCTTTATTTGTGATGGTGACAGATTATTGATGCCTGCTTATCAATGGAAGAAGTCCAGAAACAGCTGAGGGAACATGTGATGGATTGCATCACAAGTTGTAAAAACGGGAAGCCTTTGTCTCAGCTGTGGTTATACTAGTTAAGCTACTTGTTTTTGATAGGAAATTGACATCCTTGTTATGGCATTTTGGCATTTTTACTGGAGTCCGAGTCCTCAGATTTATGCTTTTCCTTCGCTGTTGATAAGGTTTGCAAAGTTTCAGTTAGATTTTGGTCTTGTAATTAGCTTTTTGTTGAGAGTGATTTGTGCATGCTATGGCCTGCTGTCGCCTGCTGCTAAGTTATTGATATTTGATAGTGGTAACATTAGAGAGCAGTAGATGCTTGTGATCAAAATGTTCGAAAATAAGAATTTTTTTTTTAGTTTTTTCTTATTTTATTTTCCAATATATATATATATATATATATATATATATATATATATATACACACACACACATATATATATATATATATATATATATATGTGTATGTATTCGCTTGTTTAACTGCTTTCTGTATTGTTGTTATTTTTACTAGAATTTTCTAAGTTGGTTATGCAGTTGTTTAGGTGTGATCCAACTCGAAGTTTAGAATGACCGTTGTGTTTAATTGCCGTCGATGACACAGGCTCTGTTTGGCAAATAGCTGTTAGCTGTTAACTGTTTGTATTAGTTGTTAGCTGTTAGCTGTTTGAGTTAGCTGTTTGTTAAAAAACTATTTAGTAAAATTAGCTGTTTCTGACAAAGTTGTGATACAAAAAGGTAATTCTTAAAAAAGCTTTTCCAAAAAGCTTATGAAACTAGCTTTTTCAAATGAGCTTTTTGAATCCAAAAAGCTCTTCTAAAAAGCTTTTTTACCAAATATCCAAATTAACTTTTTTACTTGTTAAATAGTTAATATTGGTCAAAAATATTCTTTTTAGCTAAAAAGCTCTTCAAAAAGTTGTTTACCTAACATCCCATTATAACTAACGGGGTCCAACGTATGCCCTCTTATCTATCCTGTAGATGTTGGAGATTAGCACTCATATAAAAGGACAAAGTGGTTGAAAGGACTCCAACTCCTTACATTGCACAAGTTCCGTCCAGCCATACACATCGCCTTAAGAATTAGAGGCCAAATCCAAGCGTCAAGTTAGGACCTTGTGTCACAGGATGCCTATTCACATCAACTTATCACTTGTGTGGCGTTAGCTACTTATTCTATTACCCTTCAATAGTTTGCTAGTAAGCTTTTAAAAGATGTTTGGCTTAGACTTCCAGAAAGCTAAGCACTCACATACATGAGAGAACTTAGTAAAGAAAGTTGACACAAGAGAGCTTGGAAGAATGCTTGTATTATATAGTTCTTTGATTGGCTTGGTGTACAAATAAACCCCCTGTGGTACATGTACATTTTCACCTCTGTAATGAGCAGCAGAGATCGATTTAATTCTATGACTAATATTATATATCCATTATGTTTTATACAAATATCCAAGATACTACACAAGAACACTATGGAGCTCTATCGAACACTGTAAAAAAATATTCTAGAGAAATCTAGAGAACTCCAAGGTGTTTTGGACCGGTCTGTGATATCCTCCCCACCTATTCTGGCAATGTCCCCCTTTCTTTCTTGTCCTCGAACACTTGGGTTTGTTCCTTGAACTGCCACAAGTGTTGGATGGGTCCAGCTATCTCAACTCTCCGGTAGTCATTTCCATTTGATAAGAAGTTCATGTGTTGGCGATTGATTTGAATGTCGCACCACCCGATCGATAAGAACTTCCTCCCTTCCTTGTCATGTTGTACCTTCATGCCCATCAGTGGCCATTGAGAGACACCTATGCTTGTATCCACTTGGCCTCCATGGAATGGCTTAAGTAAGCTCACATGAGAGACAACGTGATACTTGATCTTGGGAGGCAACTCTAACTTAGATGCTTGAGCCTCCACCTTCTTAAGGATGGGGAAAAGACCATCGTATCCCCAAATAAGACCCCAATGGTGACCCCTCAAGCTCGCATGGTTGTATATCTTCAAGCACGAGGTCCCCTAACTTGGAACTCCCTCAGGTGTCTCTTCTTGTCGATCTACGTCTTCATGTTCTTGAGAGGCTTATCCAAGTCAAGTCAAGCCATGCCTACTTGATCTTTCCAATCCTTAGTGACTTGTAAACATGTGGGCTTGGTCTTATATAACCTACGACGAGTGAATTAGGCATGAAGGGTTGTAGACCTGTGGACCCATTTTTTTACAAGTTGTAAAAGAATTGGGCATCATCAAGCAACTTTTTGCCAAATCTCATTGGTTAACACTCATTTAGTTCCTCAAGTGAAGCTCTAGAGAGCATTGACCCTCTCGGCTTGCCTGTTACTTTGAGGATGGAAACTGGTAGAGATGTTGAGCTCGAAACCACTAAGCCTTAATAACTTTGTCCAAAAACGGCCCATGAAGCAAGTATCACTATCCTTACTATCGAACGAGGCTAGCCCAATAGTTCAGCATGTGCTTAAAGAATAAGCATACGGCTTGCTTGTTGGAACATTCCTTATGCATGAGGACGAAGGTGGCACACTTGAAATAGTGATCCACCACTATAAGGACCCAGTTGCACCCCTCACTCGTAGGTAAGCCTATGATAAAGTCTATGGAAACACTTTCCCATTGCATTTCTGGAATGGAGAGAGACTCAAGAGTCTCGTGGTTGCTCCCTGCTCAATCTCATCTCATTGGTACACAAGACAACACTTCACATAGGCATCGACATCATCCTTCAAGTGAGGCCAATAGCAAGGGTCGTGTACCTGGGCTAGAGTGCGGTGCATGCTTGGATGACCAACTCATTTGCTATCATGACATTTTTGTATGACTTCCCACCTAAGATTACCATTTGAAGGAATATAAATGTGCTTGCCTTTAATGAGAATCAAGCCATCTTCCACCCAAATCACCTTGTCTTACCCTCCTTGACAAGGTTGATGATGGTTTCGGCAAGTAAATCACATTAGAGCCCTTTTTTAATGCGTCCCTTAAGTTGCTTTGAGGCTGGTTAATGTTGGCAAGCTCACCCTTGTGGCCTAACTAATCGGGAATTAGGTTAGCACGACCCGACTTGTACTCCATGTCATAATTAAACTCCGTTAAGAAGTTCTACCACCAGGCTTGCTTAGAAGTGAGCTCCTTTTGAGTTTAAAAGTAGTCCATGGCAACATTGTCTTTGATCACAAATTTACTCTTGAGTAAGTAACATCTCCAAGTGCTTAGATGATGAACCACCACGATCATCTCCTTCTCTTGGACTGTGTACCGTCTCTGGATGTCATTAAGCTTATAACTCTCAAAGGCAATGAGATGATTGTCTTGTATCAGGACTTAACCAATAGCAAAGTTAGAAGCATCGGTGTAAAGCTTGAATGGCTTGTTGAGGTTAGGGAGAGCTAGGACGGGTTTATCGGTGATGGCCTTCTTAAGGCATCAAAAGCTTGTTGGCGCTCTTGGCTCCATGTCCAACCCGTTCCCTTCTTCAACAAGTCAGTGAGGGTAGTGACGATGGCAGAATAGCCTTTAATGAACCACCGGTAGTAGTTCATTAGACCAAGGAAGGATCTCAACTCAGTGATCTTGGTGGGTGGCTTCCATTCAAGGATGGCTTTGATCTTTGCCAGGTCCATACGTAGTTAGTCCTTGCCAACTACGTAAGCCAGGAAAGGTACATTTCTTGTGTGAAGGAGCACTCTTCTTTGCCGACATAAAGCTCGTGGTCCCTCAAGGTTTGGAATAGTTATCTCAAGTGTCCAACATGCTCCTCCGAAGACTTGTTGTAAAATTATAAATAACAATGTCATCAAGATAAACAATAATGAAACGAACAAGGAACAAAGCAAGTACCTTGTTCATGAAAGTGCAAAACGTGGTCAGAGCATTTGTGAGGCCAAAAGGCAAGACAAAGAACTCATATGACCCATAGCATGTCATGATGCCGTCTTTAGCTTATCTCGTTCGGTTATGCGGATTCAGTAATACCCACTCCTCAAGTCAAGTTGGTAAAATGCCTCACCTCCCTGAGTTGATTAAAGAGATCATCTATGTAAAACAAGGGGATACTTCTTGATGGTGATCTTGTCAAGGGCTTGGCGGTCGATGCATACTCAAAGAACCATCGTGTTTCTTTTGAAACAAGACCGGCGCACCCTAGGGTGACTTAAAAGGATGGATGTAACTGGTACCAAGTAGCTCCTTCATTGCTTCATTAGCTCTTCAAGCTCCAAAGGTCCCATGCAATAACTGTGAATGCGGAGGCTTGGCCCCCAACTCCATCTCTATGGCATGATTGACTTCCAATTTAGGGGGAAGCCTCTTAGTTGACTCGACCGGCACGACCTCCTTGAATCAAAGAGCACATCTTGAACAACCTTAGGCCCTCGTGCCTTCTTGACCTCTTCATCTAGCTTAAGAGTGGCAAGTGTTGGTTCTTCTTATTAAACCCTTCAGAATATTGAAGGGCAGAGAGCATTTTGTCTTCATGATCTCCCTCTTCATAGGGATGACATGTGGTTGCATGTCTTCATGATGCACATAGGTTTTACATTTTAAAAAATCTCTTTCCATTTTTTTCGCAATATTTGTCTAGTTTTCATAAAATACATAATGCAAGGCAAGGTTTTTTTTTTTTTTTTTGAAGAATCAAATTTTGCCCAAAAAAGTTATTTGCTAAGCAGTGATTTGTTATTCACAAAAAACTAACTTATCGTTCACTAAATAGTTTTCTATTGTACACTAAAAATTAACTTAATATTCACTACAAATAACCTATTATACACTAAAAGTTAATCTATTGTTTACTAAAAATTAACATACTACGACTAAAAATTAATCTGGTGTTCACCAAAAGGAAATTTATTGCACAGTAAAAATTAACCTATTGTTTACTACAAACTAAAGTACAGTTCACTAAAAATTAACCTAATATTCACTAAAAAATAACTTATTGTCTCTAAAAAATAACCCATTGCACACTGAAAATAACTCGTTGTTCCTTAAAAATTAACCTATTATATACCAAAAAATAACTTATTGTAAATTAAGAAATAAGGTATGTTTCACTAAAAATCTCAATGTGAACCTTGAAGAAAATATTAGAAACTATAATTTTAGATGTGTTTTAGAGTTAAAATTAGAGAGGAAGGAAGTCCAACAAAAAATAAATTAAAGGCAATTGCATAAAACTAAAAAGAAACATAAAAAAAAGATATATGACATGTTTATGTGAGGATTCAAACTCACAAATAATTATGGCAAACCTCCACATTCACCAATGTGCCAAATGTGAACTTAGTTTTGTAATTGCAATGAACTAATATTACTAAGAAAAATGGTAAGTGACTAAAAGCTAGCACGAACACATCTATATACGTTTCTTTACGAAGGGAGTGTACACTACTCCTATATCTAAGGGTTTACAGTATAATTTTCGCGCTACACATATTTGAATTAAGAAATTGTAATTTCCAACCCAACTAATTATTCATGCCAAGAAATAAGACATGTAAGAAGAATCATAAGAGGGTATTTACCTTACAAGGCTAAATATGATCAATTAGGGAAGAGGGAAGAATTACCTTTTGCTAATGAAATCAGTGCATTTATATAAGTAATTCTTACTTAACTGGTACTCAAGGAAAACAAATAATAAGTTAAAGTTAGGAAGTACTGAATATGCAAGCGTCACTGAAAAATGAATGATATTATTGCCCAATAAATAAACATTATTATCTAATGTATATAACTGTCAGTCACTGACCCAAAAGGCGAACACCATTGTTTAATAGGGATCAATCAAACGTTGCTAGAAAGGGATAACTGTCCTTTAGCAATAACAATTAAAAAGACAACAAAACAACAAAGAAATAGTTAATTGTGCATCGTAGTTCTGCTATAGATCCGACATTAGTTTCAATGATATGAATGCATAGCAATTAAGCAAAAATACTTATTATACGACCATATGGTCCAATATAAATTTGTGAATTCAACTTTTTAAATTTCACTAGCCTCTAAACATTATAATTAACATTATAATTTAAATGTTTGAAAATAACACTATTAACATATCAATAATTTATTTTCTTTTTCTCCTTATAAAACTATTTGCAAATGCACTCTTGATTATGGTGACTTTAAATCACTTATTGTTTACATTTTATTGTTAAATAACTTCTTAATAAATGCTCAAGCAAGAAGTGTCACAATCGTGTTTTTCACATTTACTTGTACACACACACGCGCGCACACACGCACGCGCACACACACACACACACACATATATATATATATATGTATGTATGTATGTATGTATATATATATACATACACACACACACACACACACACACATATATATATATATATATATGTGTGTGTGTACATATCTATATATATATATATATATATATATATATATTATGTGTGTGTGTGTGTGTGTGTGTGTATATTTCATCATCAGTTCACTCATTTGTAAGTGCATGTGCGTGTTTATATATATATATATATATATATATATATATATATAGACACACACATATATACATATATGATTTCCCCTTTATATGCTTGTAATACAGTTTGAAAATTTTTTCTTTAATAGAAATGGCTGCAGACTATTTCACAATTTTCGATGCTAGTTCCTTCTTCTCTTTTTTTTTTTTTGGGGGGGGGGGGACTACATTATTCGTAAAATTTGTCATCCCTTTCTATGATTCATTGAGCTAGGATTATTGTATAATTGTTGACACTAGAATAGAAAGACAAATAGGGTGCACCCCTCTCTTTTTTGTTTGTTTTTGAAAATAAAAGGTGGAATTTATTAGTTGAAAATAACGGGACATCTACAGTAAATATCACATTCAAACAAATTCATAAGTAAAATAAAAAAGCAAACCTTTCTAGTGAGAAAACTTGTTGAAACTTTCGGAACAATCCTCTATTACTGAATGACTACTTCGTATTAGACGACCTCTAAGAAGGTACAAGTCTTGTATAACTTTTCCGACAAAATGATTTATCTAGAACAGTACTATATTGAAAAATTAATGATTCAGGCTACGACTATACTTGGTGGAATAGGAGGGCGATGATTCAGTTGAGGAGCGTCTAGATAGATTCTGTGCAGGTATTGAATGGTCTCTTGTGTTTCCCAATGCAGAGTAGTGCACTTGAATGACAAGCTCTCGGATCACTTGCCAATTCTCCTGAAGCTCAATGATGTTCGGCGATCGGTTGCTAGAAAGGGCAAGAATTTTAAGTTAGAAAATATGTGGGCGACAAAGGAAGGGTGTCAGCGTGTAGTGGAGGAGGCATGGGCAGAAGGGGGCGATACTGGTAGTGGGGAGGTGTTTCAGTCAAAGCTACAAGCCTGTAGGGATGCTTTAACGAAATGGCATAGTGAGTTGTTTGGGGATATCAAGGCTAAGATCTGCAATCTATCTATCCAATTAGTGGGCGTCTGGGACATCCAACTGCGTGATAAAATTCTTGACAACATTGGACAACTAAGGCAGAAGGAGGAACTGTTTTGGGCTCAGAGGGCTAAGGCCGATTTTTTGAAGTACGGGGACTCCAACACGTGGTGGTTCCATGCAAGGGCGAGCATGAGGCGTGCTACAAACACCATTAGGTCCTTGGAGCATGAAGATGGCTCTTTGGTGGTCGAAGAAGATGATATTCAATAGGCAATAGTTGATTATTTCGCAAAGCTCTTTTCCACATCGAACCCATCGAATATTGATAGGGTCCTGGAAGGTATGGATGTGCGAGTGACTAAGGATATGAATGCGACTTTGTGTGCACCGTATCATGAGATTGAGGTCCTAGAGGCTCTCAAAATGATGCACCCTAATAAAGGCCCTGGGCCGGATGATTTTAACCCTCTGTTTTTTCAAAAATTTGGGGATGTGGTGGGCAAGGATGTTTCCTGAGTTGTTCTGGACCTGCTGAATGGGGGTGACATGCCCACTTCTTTGAACCATACAAATATTGTCTTGATCTCTAAGGAGGCAAACCCGAGCAACTTAAGCAGCTTTCGGCCTATTAGTTTGTGTATTGTTATATACAAGTTGGCCACTAAAGTGATCTATTTTGCCTAAGATTATCTCTCCTACTCAGGTTGCGTTTACTGCGGGACGTTTGATTATGGACAATATTCTTGTATCCTATGAGGTGTTTCACTCCATGCAATCACAAGCTTGTAGGAATGGAACGATGGAGATTAAGATGGACATGAGTAAGGCTTATGATCGGGTTGAGTGGCCGTTCTTGCAAGCGGTTATGCTGAAGTTGGGTTTCCAGGCCTCGTGGGCAGCGACTGTGATGAAATATGTGGAGTCGGTTACCTTTTCCTTTGTGTAAAATGAAGGACTGGTGGGACATGTGGTGCCTAGAAGGGGATTACATTAGGGGGACCTTCTTTCTCCCTATTTATTCCTTTTTGTGACTGAAGGGCTCACTAGTCTGCTTTGCAAAGCTGAAGTTGATGGGGTGATTCGGGGCCATTCCGTTTGTCAAGGGGCGCCTCCTGTTTCACATCTGCTGTTTGCCGATGATTTAATCTTTTTCTGCAAAGCCTCGATTCCTCAAGCTCGAGCTGTGAAGTCCATCCTTGAGCTGTATGGGTCAGCCTACGGCCAATGCATTAATGTTGAAAAATCCAGCGTGCTTTTTGTAAGAGGCATTTCCCAGGATCGGAGAGACGACATTTCCTTGGAGCTTGATATTAGGGAGGTACTCGCTCAAGAAAAATATCTAGGGCTTCCCACGTACGTTGAGAGGTCGAAGAGGAGAGGTTTTCTTCCTATTAAAGACAGAATTGGGAAGCGACTTTCGAATTGGATGGATAAACTGATATCCTGGGCGGGAAGGAAGTGCCAATAAAGGTTGTAGCCCAAGCAATCCCTTCTTATGCGATGAGTATTTTCAAATTACCTAAGGATATTTATGGCTCTATTCAATCGGTGATTAACAAGTTCTGGTGGAATCATGGTACGAATCACAGGAAAATTCACTGGGTTAGCAGTGCCCATTTATACAGGCGAAAGGAGGACGGGGGACTTGGCTTTAGGGACTTAGAGGATTTTAGTGACGCTTTACTTGCGAAGCAACTTTAGAGGCTAATGCATGATTGCTAGACCCTGAGTTATAAAATCTCGAAAGCACGGTATTTCCCCGAGTGTGACATTCTGGAGGCCAGCTTGGGGACCAAACCAAGCTATACATGGCGCAGCCTGTGGGAGGTTTTTAACCTAGTACGCAAGGGGTCAAGATGGATAATCGGTAATGGAGAGTCAGTTCACATCGGACGTTCCAGTTGGCTGCCTCGGCCCTATTCATTCAAGCCTATTCTATTAGGGGAGCCTTCTTATGTGGATTAGTTGGTCTCTGGGCTAATTTGTAAAGAGGCGGGTACTTGGTGTGAGGAGTTTGTGCGTAGGGTACTGCCCATCGATGCAAAAATGGTTCTCCAGCTCCCTTTGTGCACCTCTTGGCCCTCGGATAAACTGATATGGCACTTTGCGGCTAATTGTTTGTTCTCGGTTCGGTCGGCCTATCATCTTGCTCGGTCCCTGAATTTGTCGAGTATGGCTTCAAGCAGCTTCCATGGTACCATAGACTTTTGGCGCTTGGTTTAGGGGTTGAATGTCCTGCCACGTATCAAGTTATTTACGTGGAGAGTGGGCGTGTCGACGCTACCTACTAGGCCGAATCTTGGTCGAAGGCTTCCAAACTTCTCAATGTCCTGTGGCGTATGTGGGGCCATGGAGGAGTCGGACCTTCACTCTTTGCTTTATTGTCCCATGGCAATGGAGATCTGGAGCAGTTCTGACTTTGACACCAAGCTTTGGGAAGGGGAATTTCCTTCAGTGATAGACTATATGTTGTTGGCCAAGGATTCTCTAGACAATGATGAGTTGGGGGAGTTCGCAGCTGTCCTCTGGGAATGTTGGAATTCTCATAACAATTTTCTGTTTGGAACACGTCGCATTAACTTGCATCATGTAGGAAAGCGTGCTCCAGCGTTCGTACAGAATTATAGGAAGGTGCAGGTGGACTCAGTATTAGACTCGAAGTGTGAGACTGCATGCTCGGATTGGAGGCCCTCGGATGCTGGGTACTTGAAGCTCAATGTGGATGCGGGCAGGCTGGAGGAGGGGAACTTCGGTTGGGGCTTTGTACTGAGAGACCACTTGTGCAATATATTAATCGTAGGGAGCTGTCAAGGGATGGGATTTCAGGGTGCTGAGCTGGAAGAAACTCGAGCTTGCCTGTTTGCTCTCAATCAAGTCCAGCGGCATGGCCATGACCGGTTGATCGTGGAAAGCGATTGTCTGTCATTAGTCTCTAAGTTGAGGAAGAAGGAAGCGCCGAACAATTCTCTTGGTTTTTTTTTTATTTCAGACCTATTTCAGCTTGTTTCCTCTTTTCAGTTTATTTCTTTTGTGCATGTTAAGCGAGGGGGTAATTTAGTTGCACATGAACTAGCCCACTTGCAGTATTTTGTCTCTCAGGAGAGGATATGGTTGGGGGGGTGCCAGATGATATCTACAACCTGGCCAGTAGGGAGATGTGTAATTTTATTGAAAAGTCGTTAGTATAATCTCCCACTCCTGTTTCTTCAAAAAAAAAAAATGTTGGATTAATTTTCATAAAAAATAAAAATTTAATAAGATAATTATGAAGAGACAAATTGTGGTAATTAATTTTACTTAATTATTTTGAAGAGACATTATTATGAAGAGGTATGTTATTAAATTAACATTGTGTCTCTTCGGTAAGTATTCCTTCATGAAAAGACAGTATCCTTTCATGAATAGACATATATTTGTCTAAAAATATTTGGCCCAATTGGAAGCTCAGATATGCCTTGTTTCGGCACTATCAAGAGTATTATACTACCACCGTAATCCCTAATTTTTTGTTACGTCTTGGGTATTTGGGGTCCTATCTTCCTGAGTGCAACACACGGATAGAGGAAACTTTTTGGCATTCCAAATACCTATTCAAGCAGTCCTATTGCATGTGCGGGTGGATAAACTATTTAGGATTCTTAGAAGTCTTAGTTAATTTGACATTGAGTTTGTTTGTGACAAACTAATATCCGTATCCATCAAACCGAATTTTGTACCAACACAAACAAGAGATAAATGTATCCATTATAAGAAGGCCAAGAGACTCTCACACATGAAGATAAAACATACACTTTTAGAGAAATACTAAGAAGAATACGAACAAGGGAGAGAGTGAGGCTTACCATCGGAAAAAAAGGTCAATGATAATTCCTAAGAAAAAAGGGAAGAAATTAGGGTTTTCTAAAGGGAAGAGACGAGAAGATAGGAGCATATGACTTTCTCAAAGAGTATCTTGAGTTTGGTGCGGGGAACTCTTTCTACACATCAAAACTATATGTTCTTATTCTCTGTTTCTGGGGGGCGAGGAGTGGACAAATTATAGGTCACAATGCCTTCTTTTGCTATGATTTATAGATCTTGGTTATTATATATTTGCTGATCATAGAATAAAAGGACAATTAGGACACTTGCACTACAAAACAAAGGCATACTAGGCTTAAATAATATGAACTTTAGGGATTAGGTTGCTGAAATTCGAACTTGCAAAAAATCATCCTGTGTCCTGAATATAGGGTTATTTATTTTCAACAATATTATAAAAAAAATTATACAAGCAGTGAGCCCAAATGTAAAGGCTCAACATTTGGGGTATTGGAGAATGTTTCATCTATTCAAAGTATTAGTAATTTAAACCTTTAAAATTCGGATTATTTAAATCCAATATCTCAAAAATTTGAAAAAAGGAAAAAGAAGTGATAATGTCATTGCCATGCTGCCCAATGACCCTGATACCTTAGGATTTTGAAATGAATTGAATGGTTTATTGACATCACTTCATCGAGCTAATTAGACAAACGGGGCTTGGTAACCACTATACTGTATATAATCACATCCTTCCATAATGAAAGTAGGCAAGCACTCTGACTTTTTTTCTGATAACGTTCTAGAATAATATGGCATGTTCCTACGTCGCAAAGAATGAGTGCATGACAGCATGCATTTGTAGCTTAAACAGACAGGGCATGTTCATTTTAGTAGTAGCCAATTGCAACTGTTTTTAATCACTTTCTATCGTTGATCGTTAATCCCAATTGCTCGTAACTGCTTTCAACTGCTCTCACCTGTTTTTAATTGTTTTCAACTGCTCACAACTGCTTCTAGTAATTCACAAACACTAATCATAAAAGGCTCTTAATACTCCTAACCACGGCACAACCTCTCTCAATTGCTCACAATAATTTCCAACTGCTTATAACTACCAACTGTGAATCAAAATCGGTTCCAACTACTCACAGCAGCTCTCAAATGCTTACCGCTAGTTACAACCGCTGAAACAAATATGTCTATAGTCTCTTTTTTTTCATATTTATATAGAATGTTCACTGTGATAGGAAGTTATAATCCTGGTGGATTATTTCTGTATCTGTGATCTTTTCATTAACTAATTATCAAACAAAAGAAATATTTGCGGGTGAACATGGTTCTCGACTACTTCGAATTTGGTTCTTAAGAAAGAGGAATCGATCAAACAAGTTTTTAATCCCAAATAAATGCCCAAAATTCGAATCAGAATTGAGAAACATTTTAGGAGAGAAGAAAAAGTATTTTTTAAAATTTTGTCCTAGCTTTTCTTTTGTTTCTGGATTCTTTTTCTTCTTGATTTCTTTATCTAAAGAAAGAATTCATTGGATGGTGAATTTTTATCCAACTTCGATTAATTTCCTACTACTAGTTGATAGTTGAATCGTCATATTTTGTAAGTTGTTGAGGCATGAACTTTCTAGCTTGCATAAATATAGAAAGGGAGAATAAGGTAAATATCAAACATCCTCTTGTGACCCTCCACAAACAGGAAAGAAAGTAATTTTTAGGTGCTAAAATTCTATATTAGGGCTGACGCATGCTCTAGAACTGGAATTGAAATCAATTATTCCGATTTCGACTCTAGCTCACTGTTCACCTCTAATTCACATTCATTCAAATTTCGTCAACAGTTGGGTATATAACGCTTAATTGAAGAATTAAGTGATTTAAACAATCTCATTGGAGTCTCATGCACTGTTTTAAGAGGTATAGGTGCAGATTAAAAGATATTTTCTTGGGTCTAGCGGAAAGTAGGAAAGTTAGTGTGAGTGAGGTTAAAACATTGATTTTTAATAACTTCTATCAAAAACTTTATAAATTGAGTTAATTGACATCCACTGAATGTACATCAATTATTAGTGGTCACTAAGTTTTTATCCGTGCATTGCACAATCGCTATTACTTCTCGATTAATAAGTTTCAATATTTTGTTGTATATATTGTTGTTGGTGTCATATTATACTAAGTTCTATGGACTTGATGGTAACACCCCAGTTCCTAGGGTCAGGAGCATTACGTTTTTTTACTTCTTACTTAATTCCTAGGGTGAAACGGATAGAGTTGCCTCCTAAAAACTGATCGTTTACAGGCTAAAAGCCTTACAATAAATCCCTGCGTTAAATAGAAACATATAAAACTTCCAAAACAAGCTCAACGGCTACACGCCGGAGTCCACAGCTGTACGGGTCGCTTGCTCGGAGTGCACCAACCACAAAGTTCATTAATAAATAAAGAAATCAAACATACAACTCAAAGGTTTACACAATCGGAGTACTGGGGCTTACATCCCAAAACACAGCTAATTTCAACTAAAGACATCTAACTAATCAGATGGTTGGCTCACACGACCATACAGAGCGACTCATAAACAATATGCATTGTATGAGCTAGAAAACTTAGTTTACAACATTAACAAATTATGAATACGTTATATTACATTGTTAGACACATGAATCTACTTCTATATGGCACACATAACTCTTTTTCAAGCAGGGGTAAACTCCAGCTCAGCGTGAGTAGCTTAACTTCCACCTGTCATAACAAAGGCTTGGGGAAAAAGGGGAAAGAGTAATGGGATGAGTAACCACACGCTCAGTGAGCATTCCCTTACTTTTTAAAACCCAAAACAGTTGCAGGCAATGATACTAATAATAGCCACATAGCATGCATTCATACTTTACTATCATATCAGGCAATCATAGTTCCTAAGGAAAGATTACCCTCCTTAAACTTCATTCCAACCACTCAACTTAATTCTAGGCCCTCAATGACTAAACTTCCCTACTAGGAGGCATTCAGGCACATAAATAACTATGCAACAAGGACTGAATACAAAGGTCTTCAAACTTGCTTTTGAAAACATAGTGACTCTCGATAAATACCAAGAATAGTTTATAATCCACACAAACTCCTTTAAAGATTATAATTCTTTCTAAAAGTACTCAAAACATCTAAACCGGTAAGAAAGACTTGGCAAGAAACATTCTTTCATGGAATATGTACATTGGAAAGCTTGAATGTACGATGCATTACTAAGATGTAACTATACTTCATTTAAAATTTCATTCAAACCATATTCAGAACACATTCATAAAATATATACAGGTTACGTATATTTGAAAGCTTTTTTCTTTTCTTAAAAACGCTTTGCTTGGCCTCTTGAGGCTCGTGTTACTTTAAAAGAACTTCTTTTCTTTTCTGAACTGTTTAGAATGGCAAAAGCCAGATCTCTTTTTTATCAGGAACTTACTTATAACATACAAAAAATCTTATTGTGCTGGCTAGGGAGGTCAACAACGCCCTTAAGTGAGATCGTCACTCTTAATCTACGTTATTCCTGGGGTATACGTACTTAACTTTTGGCCAAAATGCATCTTAGTAGAGCAAATCTAGCCTCGATACTGTCCTCTGTAGGGCAACAGCTCACACTAGGATAATCATATCCTGAGTCCAGTCCCCCTCAAGGTTTTTCTTACGCGTCACAACTTCATAACTTATCTGGGGAACAACTCACACCAAGATAATTCATATCTTGAGTCAAGTTCTCAGGAACAGCTCACACCAAGATAATTTATATCTTGAGTCCGGTTCCTAACTTTTCTTTAAGGGGAAACAGGCAAACAGCTCACGCTATCTTTGCGTTCAATTTTCAGGAACAGCTCACACCAAGATAACTCATATCTTGAGTCCAGTTCCTACCCTCTGACCAATTGCCTAGCACTTTCTTAGCCTTTAAGATCGTATTTAATTTCTCTTTTTCAAATGCTTACTTTGCTGAAAACTTACTTTTTAACAAAACGAATATAATCTTTGTAAATGCTTATAGCTCATTTCGTTTTTAATTCAAAAACTTCTTATAAACGTACTAACTCGTAAAACGACTTTACTTTTAACTGTTAAACTTCTTATAAATGTAATACGTTTACTAATTCGTAAAACGACTTCGTTTCTAATTTAAAAGCTTCGTATAAACATAATTAGTTTGCTAAATCGTAAAACGATTTCGTTTTCAACTTAAAAGCTTCTTAATAACGTAATACGTTTGTTAGTTTGTAAAACGACTTCGTTTTAAACTTACAAGCTTCTTATAAGCGAAATAAGTTTTGTTAACACGTAAATTGGCCTCGTAAATAACTTAAAGGCTTCTTATAGACGTAAAATATTTACTAAATCGTAAAACGACTTGGTTTTTAACTTAAATGCTTCGTATAAATGTAATAAGGTTGCTAAATCATAAAACGACTTCGTTTTGTAACTTGACAGTTTTGTATACACGTAATAAGGTTGCTAAATCATAAAACGATTTCGTTTTCAACTTAAAAGTTTCGTATAAACGTATGAAGTTTGCTAAATCGTAAAACGACTTCGTTTTTAACTTAAAAACTTCTTATAAACGTAATAAGTTGATAACTCATAAATCGAAGCTCGTTTGAAACATAAAGTGCTTAGCTAATGTTCAATTCGAAGCACATTTGAAATCAAAACTCATTTGAGACTTAAGTACTTAGTTAGCAATAAGTGCAACTAGATTTGTAATCAAAGCTCACAGTAATTTAAGGTGATAAACTTATTCCAATGTCTAATCTAGGTTCGTTCAAAATTCCCTTTTTAAACTCGAAGAGCAGTGCATAAGTAAATCAAAACCTTTGATCGCTTCCAAGCTTATTACTATTCAAAACTTAACTCAAAATACTTTAGTTAGCGTATAAGTCAAATTAGATTCGTAATAAAACTTCAGTTGTCATTCTATAGCTCGCTTCAATTCCTTTTAAAACTCAAGAAGAGTTTATAAATAGACTAAAGGCTTAAAACGTTCTCAAACTTACTACTATTCAAAAACTTAAAGTATTTGGCTTGTTTATAAGGCGATTTAAGGTTTCTTTCTATATTTTCAACACAAATGATTCTTAAAGTCATTATGGACTTACTATCTCTTTAATCGAAACTCAATAGAAACTTAAGTATGCAAATAACATACAAATAAGCTAAGTTTCATGATTACTACCCTAAGGTGCTCTTTTTCGGATCGATTAAATTCCTTTAAACACGAGGAGGAGTTATAACAAACCAATGCTTTAAATATTTTCAAATTCACTTTTAGTTCACTTTTAAAGTTTCTAAACCTGTTGACTATTCAGTCGAGTCACTAACTAAATAGTTCGACGATTTAGAATCTCTTTTAGGCCACAAACATCTTAATCAACTAACAGGTAATTGGTAGGCACTTAGAAGCGTTCAAAATCATAAAAAGAAGCTTTCTAAATGGTCCTTTTCTCTTTTAAAGCCGTATTAGCTTTTAGGAAGAATTGGCCACATAGCACATTGAAGCGGGGGAGTTTACATATAGCACATTCATACACTTCATATCACAACTCATTAAGCCACACATGCCTCGCAATCCACACGATTGCGACAATTCACAACCCTATCTCCCTCCTCACACAGCACCGACCACAAGAACCTCAAACCACTCAATAGTTCCACCTTAAACCATCCAACTACCAAGCTCGGTTCAATATTGACATGCACAAACCAATAATTCATAAAACCATCATGTATAAGCATAGCATTCTCAATAATAGCCCAATATAGAAATTTGCGCAGTTGTACTGATTTATCGATAACTCCTAAACAGAAACTAACATGCTTGTCTAATGCCTTAATTCGTCCATTTAGTATTTTTAAACTTCAAAACATGATTCAGGGCTAATAAACTGACAAAGTGACAACACTAAGGTGATAATCTGATTATTACTAATTCAATGAACTTCCAAACTGTCTAGCTATAAATAATCCAACAGCAGTTTCAACATCCAATTATCCCACAATTAACATCATGTTCGTAATTCCCTCAATTTCAATTCTAGGTTTACCCCAACTGATTTCAATCCTCAATTAACATGTGCTAACTAATTTAGTTAAAATCATTGAAATTAGTAGTAATTTAGGAGGAAAGGAACCCTCACCTCGATTCCAAGCTAGGTGTTCGATCGAAGGCATGACCGGCTTGACTTTAGGGCTCGAACGACTCCAAATTCTTCGACTCTTGCCCACCCACGCACGAATAGACCCCACTCGAGCCTGATGCACACCCAAACTTCCAAATTCGAACCCTAACACAAACCCAGTTTCACTTACTAGCTTGAGATTGAAATGGGTTGTTTGAAGTGCGAATATCAACTCCAATTTATAGAAGATTGAAGCAACTAAGAGCTGAATCGCATGGCCATACCTGGGGTACGCGTTTGGGCCCCGATTCGTCGCCCAGAGTCGCCGTAAACGTGTTTGGTTTGCTCGAAATTCTGCCCAGATTCACGCCCAACGGTAGCTAACTTGTAGGGGAGGTCGAATGGGTGAGTTTTGCAGGTAGGAGGTGGCGAAAATCTTCTGCCTTTGAGCTTGAAGGTCACGTTAATGGAGGAGGAGAGGAGGGGAAGAAGGCGAGCAGCAGGGAGAGAGAGGAGAAAGAGAGTGTCTGTCATGGGGGGAGGGAGGAATCGCGCGTGAGGAAGAAGGAGAGGGGGTGTCTCGCACAAATTACCAAAATGCCCCTCCCTCACTTTATTTTTGTGTCCCAAGCTGATTCACATTCAATGCCGCTAGTCTAATTCGTAACCCAAATTCTAAACCCAATTCGATAATATAACGTTTCATCAATTGCTTGATCCCAAATACAGTCAGGTTCGATTTAATAAACATCGAACTATATCTAAGGCTGACAACCTAATCGTATTCGGGTTCCTACTTGAATTAGTACTCGCTAATAACCGTCAATAGCGCTTATTAAAAATCATTGAAAGATTTTCAAAACTAGTAATAATATTAATAATAATAATCAGTGACAATAACATCCTTTTTAATAAAATTAACGTTCACATAGGCACTTAGAAATTAATTTGCATTCATATCGCTAATAAAATACGGTTTTTATAACGTAAAAAGGCGTGAGGAACAGCTTAACAGAAAATAAGGTACGTGGGTCTTACAATGTACTTGAATTTTTGATGTGCAATTTATCTTTTTTAATCCTGTTAGTCAAGAAATTTTTAATTTTTTTTTTTTGTTTTAAGATATTATGTGGTTTGACGCTGCGTAATTTTTTTTAAGTTTAAAATGATTTTGTGAAATAACCATATTGACAGTGGGAGCAAAGGAGCGACGGAAAACCATAGCATTTTCAATAATTTAATGTTGTGTTTTTTAAACTTAGACTTCATTTTTAAAAATGCATCATATGGTAATGTGAAATGTAATGCATAAAAAGTAGTTCTAATATGAAATGTTCAATAACATATCAGATTTGTCGTCTTCGCTATCTATTAATCACAAAATTCCGTTCCTAGATTAAATAATCTGCAAAAGTAACATATATTATACTAAGTTAGGTTTTGATTTTTTATTTGTTCCTAACTACTTGTCAAGTTGTCATCAACGATGTATTGTTAAATGCATATAATAATTTTTTACATGCTTATACGTTTAGTGAAAAAAATATACAATAGTATTTTTTATTGATTTGTACGTACCTACAGAGAGACATTTCAATTGTGGTTCATCTGCCTGAAGTTGCTTACACAATATTGGAGGAATTTATTAATTATTATTATTTTAATCTCTCATTATATTTAATTCTAAGAATCATAATATTTCATAGTCTTTGAATAATTAGAACTAATATTTTATAGGAGCTTACTAATATTAAAAGATGTATAATGCTAATTTATTTATTTTTTGATAATTTATAGTAGTGAAGCTATTTTGAGTACATGCATACCATTGCTAAGTTGTTGGTAGGGATGACGATGGGTCGGGTCTGGATCGGGTCCATTTGAATCCAGAACTCATTTAGGTTTTTTGGACCTAGACCCAGACCCGTTGGGTCTACCAAGATAGGATCCAAACCCAAATCCATGGGTTTGATGGGTCCACGTGTTCTAAACGGATTCTGACTATTTTTCACATTAAAGATTATTTTTTCCACATCCCAACATAAATTATCACATTCTAAATACAAATAATTCAATTTAGAAGACATAATATTTAATAAAAAAATATTCTAGTAACATATACCATAATTAAGTGCTCTTACTTATGTGTTACACACTAAAAATAATATTTTACTACAAACTACGAGGACAGAATCCACAAACATAACATAATAGTTTCTTCTACAACCGGCACTAAGCAAAGTGACTTTAGGATTTACTAACTTATAGTTACTTTAACCAATCGCGTTTGCCACTTTTTAAAAAAAAAAAAATTAATAGGTCTTAAATGGTTCTTGGGTCGGGTCTGGATCTGAATTTTTCAGACCCAGACCCAGACCTGACTCACATCCCTTGGACCTAGATCCGCTTAAGACCAATTGGGTCTCATTTGATTAGACCCAGACCCTCTAATTTAGGTAGAGTCTTATGGGTCTGGATCGGGTCCAGGACCTACTACCATCCCTAGTTGTTGGACACTTCTTTATAGACAATGTTTCTCGTATATCTTTCATAGTGTTCATTATCATGTTTAATAATATCTTCAAACTCTTCGATGAAGTCATCCGTGATGCTACAATTCAATTGTCCATGATTTTATACCGATTTTGGAAGGTAAACTCTTACATATTTCAGTGATTGTCCTTAACTTTCATCTATAGTTATTGCACAACAAACATGAATAGGAAATTACCTTTTTTTAAATATGAATGGTCACTTTGTCTCAGATGAGTGCAAACCAACTCTAGGGATTGCAACCTTCATTCTGACATTGATTAAGAAAATAATAAGATTCTTTCATTTTAGCCAACTAGCGCTTTTTAGGACTAATTTTTGTATCTTTTCACAACTAAGAATTATAGGAGGACAGAAATTTTCTTTTTGATCAAATGACTACACAAACTTAGCTGAGATGCTATAAAATTAAGTCTCTATTTATAGGAATTGCAAATTAAGATACACTTTAAGTAAAATGAATAGCTGTGGGGATAATGAGGTAATTAATTTCAAAAATAATATATAATATAATAATTAAAGGTGAGCATTAAAATGAAACAATGAGGTATCTAGCAAAGGTTATATAATATTAAAGATAGACATTCAAATGAAATAACAAGGTAATTTACGAATAAAAATAAATTAACAAAAGATCAGTTAGCATATGTGGGACCAAATCTCAAATTCGTAGGGTCATGCATGTCATTTAAAACTAATAATCATCACAAAAGGTGCCTTTTTGCTCTAGAGATTCCAATTGATTTAATTATATTTATTATGCATGCACTTACTTCATATGTCTATTATAGATTATTTGATCAATAGTTTAACAACACCTTTAATATTACTTAATAGTGATCATGATCCTTCCAACTATTTGACCTATGATTTGAATAAAAATAAATTTGATTAATTATTCTGATGATCAACAAAGTATGAAAAAATTATTGACAATAGTAATAAAAAGACAGATAAGTCTTTGATCTTAATCTTATCTCTTTCGTGTATAATTATTTATAAAAAAACCAATAAATAAAAATAAAAAAAATTAAAAAAAAAGAAAAGGAGATTAGTAGCAGATGAAGAAATTTTAGTACAATTTGAATTTAGGAAAACTTTTAATATTCTTTTTTTGGCCGGGGGGAGTACTACTAATTTATGAAGTCAATTATGATCTATATTGTGAGAATGCAGACAAATTACTCTTATATATTAATTTACCTGTTAAGTTTAAATTTAAATTTGCTAAAAAAGCTAATTATAATGTGTAATTTTTGAGCGCAAAATATAATCTCAATTGAAATATAAATTGAATAAATCACTGAAACATTTTTTTAATATTATGAATGTAAGTTACAAATGTGGAAAGAAAGTAAATATCATACCAACTGAAAATAGTTGTAAATGAAACCCATAATTACATTAAGTCCTACTGTATTTTAGATTATCTAAATCCAATTATGTGACATGCTTAAATAATCAAACTTTACAGTATGTAAAATAAAGCAACTCAGTCAGTACTAAAGTGTCATCTTATGATATATTCACTAAAAAATAAATATATAAAAACAAATATATTTAGATTTAGATGTCCAATATATGCTTACCTCAAAAATAATGTCTAACACACTTCAATTTTTTTTCTTGGGTAACATTTATATAATTTCTTTGTTCTATATTTAAGTTTTTAAAGACAAAATTTAATCACTAATTAATCATAACATATAAGAAAAGTTAATATTAAATTGAATTAATATTACATTAATAACCTACATCCATCTTAATTACATGATGGAAGACTTTTATTTTGCTAACCTATATGGCATTCTTATCCCAAGTGGCTCCCTAGATGGCATCTCATGTGGCATCTTACGTGGTGGTCATACATGAGTTCAATTCAACTTTTAATATATATAAATAATTACCTAAACTTGGATGTAGCAGAGCTACAAAGCTTAATATTCCAACAAGTTATGGATCTAAACCATCCCATTTCAGAATTATATGTTGTTTAAAAAATATATTCATAAGTAAAACACTTTCTCTTGATGCAAAAGGATGCACAAAATTGACGAAATGGTTCTCGAACCTTCACTTCTCATAACAATTCTCAAGAACTTTATTAAATAAGTTAATTGAGAGCCTAATGCACTATTTTAGTGGGAAAAACATTCTAAACATAAGTATATTTTTCTTTTAGTGCAAAGAGAAGTACATTTTTTTTTTTTTTGATAGAGAAGTACAAAAATTGACATAAGTAAAATTGAAACCCTAATTACTAATAATAATTTTAAAAACTTTTTTATAGTCTTTGAAACTCTCTTACCAAAGTCAAATTGATCTATCAAAAGATTGAACTCTTCAAATACAAATTTTTAATATTCATTAAATTTGAAGTGAATATAATAGGGTCTGTTCTTTTTATGGGTAAATTTCAAAATATCAACCTCAATCCACTTCAATTTACTTCAACCTACTTCAACTCACTTTTACTATTTTAACCAAAGTTTAATTTATCATATAAAAAAATTCAACTCATTTTAACATACTTTAATCTACTTCAACTTCTTTTAATCTACTTCAATTTATTTTATTATTTTATAAATTTATTCATCTTAGTTTACCTATAAAAAATATAAACCTTTAATTAAGGAGAATAAATATCAAACTATTTCGATCTTTATCATAATTTTCTAAAACTTCAGTAAAAGAGTAAAACGACATATCCACATACAATGATTAGCCGTCAATTATTGTAGTTTTGGTGCGACAGCACCAGTCGCGCTGAGTACGTCAAAAAGAATTGGGTCGTACATCAAACCGTTGATTGCTGCTTCCCTTTTTGTTTTTCTCTGACGTAAAATGTCAAATTTTTATCACGTGAATGACGAACCATAATGAATGGATTCATAGTATGTCGGTAGCTCCTTCTCCATCTATCATCTCCTATGGCCTTTTGCATTTTCTGGGAATTCAATCGATTTTGACGCCATAACCAATTTATGGGTTGAAAATCAATCTGCCCATTTCGTATTTGGACGCTTTTCTTCTTCCATTATTCCTCAGAAAGCGAAAGATCTCCTTCTCTTCCCAATAAATTTATTGGTGCTTAGATCTCTGAGGTAAAATCCATATCTCATTTGAAGAAAGTGGAAGATTTTCTTGGGAACTCTAAAAATGGGTGAATGTTCTTGGCCCTCAGAAGCAGAGGTAAGAATTGTTTGCTTTGTTGTAAACTTTTATGGGAAAAGTAGTTTCATCTTCGTTGATTTTTGATGTGGCATTTGTGTCTGCTGCTAATGGTTTAGACAATCTTTTTTTTTTTTCGGGGCATAATTTTAATCTATGTATCATCTGGTGGGTGTTTACATTGGGCGTTGTTGTGCTTTTATCTACCATCTAATGGCAATATATTTTTTTTCTTTTCTTTTTGGTGGGTAGGGGTTTGGGGTTTGCAATTTAAATTTACTTGGTGTTCTTGATTTGTATATTGCTTCTGTGAATCAGATTACACAAGATAGTAATAGGTTACCCTTTTTTTTGGGGGGGGGGGGGGGGGGGGGGTGGTGGGGTTGGGATGATAGTGGATTCTGGGCACTGTATTTGGAGCTGCAGCATAAGCCGCCACTTTTCTTTGTTCTAAACTTGGGCATCATCCGTGCTCAATTTATACAAACTGGAATTATTTAGCTTGCTTATCCCTTATTATTCCTTCATGCTCTGTTTTTTTTTTTTTTTTGGGGGGGGGGGGGGGGAGGGGGGTCTCCTTAGTAAGTAAGTGGCTGAGGCAGAGGAGAGGAGTTGCTTGTGAAGCAGAAATTAGTAGTTGAAGATGGGTGATTCTAGACCATAGTTGTTAGAATGCCGCTTTGATCACTCAGGAAGGAATGTGGATTGCTAGTTATTACAGTATGTTAGCCTAATCTAGGCTCAGATCACTTTCTCAGAATGCAAATCAGGGTTTGATGAGCGTCCATAGTAACTAATTTATATAGACTTCACCTTCTTCTGGAGACTTTCTTTGGGTACGACATTGACTTTTGCACTGCTTTGTCAATTCAACGTGGACTCAATTCAACAATTGGCTTGCAGTTTTCTTTGTTCTAAACTTGGGCATCATCTGCACTCAGTTATATAAACTGGAATTAGTTTAGCTTGCTTATCCCTTCATGATCTGAGGGGGTTATCCCCTTAGTAACTAGGAAGTGGGTGAGGCAGGGAGAGAAGTTGCACATAAAGCAGGTAATTGATGGTTGCAATTCACTAATGTGGGGCTTTTAGACCATAGTCATGGGAATACTGCTGGGATCATTTAGGGAGGAATGTGGATCGTAAGTTAATACACTAGCTTAGCCTAGTTTAGGCTCAGGTCACTCTCTGTGAATGTAAAACAGGTTGATGAGCATTCCCAGCAACTAATTTATATAGAATTCACCTCTTTTGGGAGACTTTCATTGGGTATGCGATGAACTTTTCCATTGCTTTACCAATTCAACAAAGGTATCATTCATCTTATCATTGTTAGGCTCCTGTATCTTATCGAAATTTCTGAAGGCATTGGTTGCCTATGAGGTTTGGATCACCTTGGAATTGAGGATGATTTTCCATTATAGTTAGAGCATGTCAAGTATTCATGGGAGTTATTCTAGTGGCTTCGTGCATGCTTGTGTGTGACAGAGAGATATAAAAGGGGGAGGGGAGATTTGGGTTTTGGTCTAAATCACTTTTTAAGGTGCAAACTTAAGCTACAGTTATGGGTGTATTCGAGCCTAGCCGAGCTCGAGCTTGCCAAGCTTGAAAATCGGCTCGTGAGCCCGCATTCAAGCTTGGGCTTGCTATGTAGCTTAGTGGGCTCGGTGAAATCCAGCTCAATCTTAACCCACCTAAGCTCTAGTTTAAGCTTGTCTCGCCTAAGGCTTGTCTAAAAAACTCAAGCCTGAGCTTGGCTATTCTAAAGCTTTAAACCTAAGTTCGACTTATTTGAAACTTGTATATAAGCTCCCCTCTTGGGATTTTGGAGACATACATTGGTTGGTGAGGCTCAGATGCATAATGAACCTCTTATGTAAATAGAAAAGGATTAGTGAAGGTGCCCAATCTCTTGTCACCAGCGGACGATCATCAATGTCTTATTATTAGTAGGTGTTAGGGCGCTAGGTTGTTCTTTTTTTTTTTTTTTTTTTAAAATGAGTAATCAAGAGGTATATTAGAAGGGCACCAAAGGGGATGTCACTCATGTATAAAAGGGCAAATATAAAAACATTATGCCTTAAGCTCTCATCCATAATGCAATCTGCAAAACCCAAAAAGTACACATTTTTTTTACCATTGAGGGCCTATTCTTTTCATTCGGAAATATGGGTTGGTAAATGGGTGAAGTTTGTTGAGATTGGTTGAAGTGGATTGAACTTCGTGAAGTAAGTTGAAGTGGGTTGAAATTGGTTGAAGTTGGTAAATGTTGGTAAATTTGGATTTACCATCGAAAAGAACAGGGCCTAAGTGTGACACTCCAACTGTACAACAACCTCAAAAGATAGAGCTTATAATCTTGGAACGACAAAGCTTTGTGCTAAAAAATAGGGCACTAGTATTATTAGCCACCAAGTGGTCAGGTTGGGGGTATAAGCTTGCACTAACGTTGCAATTACTCCTGCCTTTATATAGGCATCTTAGAAGATGAAAAAGTCTCATTGTAAGGAGATGAGGGATGAGAAAGAGAGAAAATTTTGGTTAAGAGATAAATGCCATGCTATATTGTTGTCACAGTGTGATCATACGTAGTTGTTCTCAATCAAAATAATTATCTTCACGCACCCAAAAAAAAAAAAAAAGAACTATCTAACCTAGACATTTGTTTCTTACAAATCTTGCTTGGCTCATTAGCTTGGCTTGTTTAGGCTTGGTGAACTCATGAGCCTAAACTCATAAGGCTCGGGTTCAACTCAGACAACCAATCAAGCTCGGCTCCGTTCGACTCGGGCCCATGGTGAGCCAGGAGTGAATAGACTCGTGAGGGCTTGCAAGCCACCTTGGCCCAACTACACTCCTAGGTACAATCTAACTGTTTGTGCATTATCAACAAATGTATGTATAGCATGGCTAAAAAAACCCTCCCAAATAGGTGTGCTTTAGTGGGCTTATTAATGACAAAGTTGTAAATAATGGCAACTTTGAAATTAGTCTTATGTTTGGTTCCAGGGATAAGAACCAAGGAGGACCTTTTATTGTCTCTTCCCTCCTCCCCTATGCCCCTCTTCCCCTTCTCTTTCTAGTTCATATTTCAGTGGAATTTGCCGCCCGTGGGCTCCAATTGGTAGTTAGCTTGATCTGTTACCTGATTTATCTTAGCTCTTTCTATCTTTGGGGTTAGGCATATCCTTACTTTGATGCTTTAGTCCTATGGATTGTCATTTTTGTAATTCATTAAAAAGCTGAAGTTTCGATAAGGCTGGCTTTTTTTGATTTGCAGAGGTTGCCACAACAGTGGATGGGAGAAATAACCCGGGGGGGGGGGGGGGGGGGGGAGGCAGAAGGAAAAAAGGCATGAGGTCAGAACTTTGTTATTTTTGGTTATTTCGGTGTGGGAAGTGGCTTGTCCATTTTTTCAGCTTGGATTACCATGCATTGTAGCAGGCTCATGAAGCTTCATTACGGGTAGTAGTAGTAGTGGTGGTGGCCTTGGAGTTATGCTTTAGAGGTGGATGCGTGGAAAAACATGATAACGGCCAAATGGATTCGACAAATTTGGTCAGCAGAGAGAGAGAAGCTCTGATGCTGATTGTTAGGTTGTCGGAAATCCACGTTAGCATGTCTAGGCACGTCAGATCTTTTGTTCATCTTGAGGTGAAAAATTGGTTGACAATGTTGTTTTCGCTTGACATATAGTGTGGGGATCAACCTCTTTAAGTTCAATTTTCATATTTATGTAGGATTTAGGATAGGATGGGCCGTTTAGAAGAGGCAGCCGTGTGGAAAGATGATCTGTTGGAATGATGACTATGGTAGCCCAAATCATTGGGAAGGGGGACAGCATTCTTAGCCTTTTGGCTTTACTTGCCAGTGTGAATGTTGTGTCTGGGGATAAAGATGAGATTGTTCTGCCACATGAACCTAATCAGTTCTTTTCTGTGAAGAGCTTTTGCAATGGTCTTGTTAATGGCTCTCATTGTCATGATTTATGGGCAGGAAACTAGCCTGGAAGTTGAAGGATCCTATAAAAGCTTGCTAAAGACAAGATTCCCACAAAGGACATGCTTAAAAGAAGAACTTTTAATTTAGCAAGTAGGTGTTCCATGTGCCTAGAGGGATCGTTGATCATCTCCTTGTCTGTTGCAATCGGTTTATTTACTTTGACATTTGTCTCTTGCCTTGAGGGGGTCGTTTACATTCATCCTTCAAATGTCAAAGATGTATTAGTGGCATGGATAAGAAGGGTGAACAAGAGTTGGGCTATAGGAACTCGGAAGTTCATTCCTTCGGTTACATTGTATTGTATGTGAAAGGAAAGGGATTGATAGGTTTTTAAAGGCAAAGCTATGTCCTTCCAAAATTGTAAGCTCTATTATTTGAGAATTTTATATGGTTAGACCCAAGTGCTCAATTATGTACAAAGTTGTCTTTTTTGAATTTTGTGGATAGTATTATGCTGCATGGCTGCACCAGAGTTTGAGGTATGATAATTTTCATACACATGGGTGTGAGTTGTATGACCCCCTTGGTGTCTCATTAATTTATTTTTTTATTACTCATTTTTAAATTAAAAAAAAGATACTAGGCAATTGAAAGGTTTTCTGTTTGGGATCCTACGAAACAACCTCTTTGTAGTTCAAGAGTAAGGCTACTACATTTGGCTCTTTATCCTCCTTAGGTGAGACTTCAAGGTATGAATTTTGATATGGATTTCAGGCAAGTATGGCTAATGTCAGGGAAGGCCATCGATTGAGTCTACAGCTTGTGATGGAGGAGGAAAAAGAACCGGCCGTTGGGGCACAGGGTAAGAGGTCCTAGAAGGGGGCAAGGGCCCTAAAGGAGTTTGCCATTGCTATGTGCTCGATTGATTGGCTAGATCAGGATCAGGAGGGGAGGACTCAAAATCTGGTTTTGGTCGCAATTGCGGTAATGGGTCTGGCATCATGGAATCCACTAATGCGGCGATCATATATCACAGTTGTTTCATATTGAAAATTCGGTTCACTCAACTTCATTGTGGTCATTTTGCTGTGATTCGTCCTCATTTGGAATCCATTTGGGGGAGAGGGGGAGGGAGTGTGAGCTTATGTTTCAAGTGCCTTCACCTTTTGTTCTTCCACTGCTTGGAAAAGTTGACTGATTTCTCTTCTTCCTTTCTGCCCCTTCCATAAAAGCATTTCCTTCTTTTCTTCTGTTTTGCTGAAATGAGACATAATTTGGCGTTCAATATAGCAAAGTATGGTACTATATTCCTGTCACATTGGATCCATCATGTCCTTTCTGTTTCATCTTAGTGAGATGGAGTAGGTTTATCGATCTGTTTATGGATCTTCTTTTGACCATTTTAATCAGTCTTATTCTTCCAAATTTGGCTTTATTGATATTTGCATAGCTGTGAAAAGATGTGTTTTACGTCACACCTAAGTTGTCTTGATTTCTGCCTGCTTTGCGAAATCCTATTGCATAAAATCCTGTTAAGAAACCTCTCCAAGTAAACTCTCTCTCTCTCTCTCTCTCTCACTCACACACACACACACACACACACACACACACACACACACACACATTATTTCTGTTGAGGATTTCTTCCATGATTAAATTGTCTAACTTCAAATGCTTTACTGCAGTTAAATGACTTAAGAGAGGTCGTAGCTGGGATGTCTGGATTATTTCTGTTGAGGATTTCTTCCATGATTAAATTGTCTAACTTCAAATGCTTTACTGCAGTTAAATGACTTAAGAGAGGTGGTAGCTGGGATATCTGGAAGATCCCCTGAGGAGGTTAGGGTTGTTGTCTCCCCATACAGGATTTGTCCTTTGGGTGCTCATGTTGACCATCAGGTTCGTTTAAAGTCAGTACTGTCCATATTATCCCTTCTCATGGTTCATTTTACTTTCATTAGTATTGGACGGTTTACAATCATGCCATGAGTTCTGCTGCTTCTTTTGTATTTTGATATTGATATTCTGGCTGACTTTATAGTCGAATGTGGCAATAGTTGGCGATTTACAGACATTTAAGAGCTTGTCATATACCTACTTAGGTGTATTTTATCGCTTTGACAAAAGTCACATATGTTGCATTCTTGCGTCATTTGATGTCATTTGCTTTCATTGCCCTTGGCTTTTTTGATTTTATTAGGGCGGAGCTGTCTCGGCTATGGCAATAAAGTTGGGACTCCTCCTAGCATTTGTCCCTTCTGGAAATCCTGAGGTACATTTCCCTTCTCTCCAATTAAAACGGGGATGTTTTGCGATTTATTTTATGCAAGCTGACATACAAGATACTCCATTGACTAATGACTGCTAGTAACATTTTCCTTTCCTTTTCTCTTTTTTTTTTGGGGAGGGGGGTGTGGGGGGGAGGGGAGGGTGTTGAGGACTTAAGGAATAACTCAAAAGGGGGCATTTATACAAGATTTGCAGATGGGAAGGGTGCTACCTTATCTTTGATGGTCAAGTTCTTGCCAATGTAGTAAATGTACATATTTATTTTTGATGACTGCCCATGTACATTTTATCATTTCTGAGAATAGAGATGGGATAAAAGACAATGATCAAAGTTCAATATGTGGAGCTCATCAGGATCTACTGAGCTTAATTCTCCTCATGACTATGAGACTGATCCTCTTTCAAGATCCAATGAATGCTGAAATGGCATACCATCGATGGAATGTGCCTTTGCTGTGTTTAAATTCAGAGGTCAGTGTGCAATTTTAATTTTTCTAGTTGCCGTTGCAATGTGTTTCTAGAGCCTCATGGCGTGGATGCACAATTGGAGTGATCAACACCGTAGAAACATGGTCCTAAAGGTTGGGTTTCATTAAAGAGCATAAACTAACCACAATGTTTTTGGAGAAAAATTATGTTCACCTAGTCAAAGCTTCTCTTCGCAAATGACAAATGAACTCTTTATTTATCAAAGAGCATGGTGCAAGCTTATCATTTTGTTCGAAGAAAGCAGTTTTTCCATGCTTCTTTATGTCAAACCTTGGGCCTTTCTTCATTTTGTTCTAAGAAAAAGCCTTTGCCTAGTTTTCGTCAAATCTTAAGCCCTTCTTTACCAACATAGGTTGGGCCCAGTGGTTTAGGTTGATTCAAGTGGTTTTGAACTTCTTCTTAAATAAGGTTTCGATTTCAGGTCTTGTGAGTGGGAAAAAAAAAATTGTGATGGAGATCTCTATAACCTTTTAGGCTGACATAATTTGGCTTCGTCAATCAAGGATCAATGGCCAAAAGAAACCTTAGGCCCTTGTTCATCTCCAACAAACAACAAAGTTTCCCTTGGTTTTTACTTGGTTGCTTGTGTAATTCCTACCTTCTTTACATTAGGACATGACTACCTGGGTGATTGCGAGTTGAAAGTTTTGATTAAAAAAGAGGAAAACCCACAAACTATAAATCTCCTATCTCATTCATGTAGTACTCACGAAATAGTTTGTTTTTCTCTTAACAAAACTAAAACATGGTCTTTCACCATTCAACTCACAAATGTTTTCATCATTTCCTGTTAAATATTAAAGGATGGATTGCAAAGATTCTAAGCTTTGTTAAGTTAGGGAATCAAAGTGAATATTTGTACACATCAACCTATTTGTCTTTGGTGGAGCCACATTGACTGCAAACCTTTTGCCAAGCCTATTGATTCAAAATGTGGCCATTTCACGATAAAACCGCATCAAAGAAGGTTTTGAAGTTGAGTTAACTGCGTTTTCATACTGTGACAACCACAATTTGGAACGCAATTGCTGCATTAGCGGAATTTTTCCATGCCACGACTGAAACCACATTTGGAACCCTTGGCTAAGCCTACTAAGGTATTCTGTGCCCACACCCACATCTCATATGAGCAATCAAGAGTTGCATAGTATTTTGGAGCACGGGAATATATGAGAGCCCAAGTGATGAACTTATTATAACTCCGTATCTATTTAAAGACTTTGGTCAGTTGTTAGATGTTTGTCTCAAAGTTGGTATTACTGAATGTTAATTGAAGTCACGAGACATTAGCATGGATGTATTACACTTCCTTTACTTTAAACAAACTCATATTTGATGGGAAATGATGTATATTTCTGAGGCAGATGGAGCTGGAAGGCCCATGTATGTGTAGTTTTGTTGGGAAAAAACAAATTATTCTCTTAAGTGGTGCTTGGGAGAAAGAAGATATTTATGGGCTATGGGTTTACTTACTTAGAATGATCATTTTTAATTAGCCATGCTATTATCAAAGAGAGGGGATAGAAAACATGGAAAAACCTTGCAGATCTTTGCTAGTTTTTGGAGGTAAAAGGGAGCCCGAGTTTGGCAAAAAGGAGTATGCAAAGGCTTTTTCTTGAAACAAAAGTGATGAACTTGGCACCATTCTCTTTGACAAATGAACAGGTTGTTTGTCATTTTGCCCAGAGATACCGAACAACATTTTCTCCAAAAACCATGGTGACTTTGTAGTTTTCTGCGGCAGAAGAGTACTATGCTCATTGAATGGCCTGCAGGAGTTTATCTCTGTGGGTTTGTAGGATTACAGGTCTTTCGCATGACTGAAGGTGAATAATGGTTCTAATTGCAGTGTTGGCATGACATTTGGTGTGAGGATCAGCTTTTAAGGCTCATTTCTTTTTTCTCTTTAAGATGCCATACTTAAAGGACACACTGGTGCAAGAATTTGTGTTCCCAGATTGGTGACCGAGGCCATTGTGCTCTAGAATTCTGGACAATTCAGAACGATTGGAAAAGGCAAGGCTTCTTATTTTATCGGTTTACATGCCACTATGAATATTGCACATGAAGGCAATTATGTGATTGTTTAGTCCTATGATTTAAAGGGGTCCTCTTCTGTCAAGAGTTTCTACAATAGGCTCCTTTAAGATAACTATGCTAGGCCGCTCCTGGATGCAAAAGAGAAGAAACAGCTTTAAGGACAAGAATGATCAGATGAAATAGCTACAGAGTAAATCACCATTGATAACTACATTAGCCTTGTGTGCCACAGACCTTTATGGAGCTTTCCAGTGAACTTAATAGCATTGAAAATTCACCGACAGTAAGCAACATGGTAGGACCATTATGACTAACTATTGAGAACATCAACGAAGAAGGTTCAAAAAACAATGTGTACTAGAACCTAATAGCTATGGGCTTCAGGGGATATGACTGAGAAAGAAAGATAGATGTGGCTACAGTAGACAGGGCGAGCCAGCAGCTATTAGCCTAGAGAGAGAGAGAGAGAGAGAGAGAGAGAGAGAGAGAGAGAGAGATGTCAGTTTTGTTGGAGAACATTTAGATGCAAATTTACCCAAATGTTGTGTAATATTGTCCATCATGGTTTAAACCTTTTAAAATTCATCTATGCTCTAAAGTGTACCAGTCATATGAACATAGGTCACTATGCATATTTGAAGCAATGTGTTTGAGCCAAGGTGGCTATTTTGCTGCTTTAGTTTGAACGAATTCATTTGAATTGATTGTTGTGAGGCTTTGGCTCTGCTGTTGACGAGCTCAATTTTTTTTTTAAAAAAAGTCTGTATTCATTGTAACTTGAGCCATTATAAAAAGTAGAGCTATAGGTTTGGTGTGGTTTGAGGCAAATTGTCATTGAGCTAGCCTCAGCCTACCAAGCTGGGGCGTGGGGCTAAGCTCTTTTTGAATACTCTCCTACATACTCGCATAATTGTCTTTTGAAATCTTTTCTTCTCTTTTCCTTTCTAGGTCCAAGGTTAATTTTTGTTCACTTTTACTTAGATATCTGGCTACAACATTCTAGTGTGGATTTCACCAAGTTGAGATCTGGGGAGATCCGTTTAAGTTGAGTGGACTATTTTGGACAGAAGGGGATTTAAAATGGAGCTCTTAAGGCCAATGTTTCTGGTATTGCAAAATAGTGATTCTGGTGTATCTTCATCCAGAGATGCCATGCTGTATTTAAATATACAAGCTCCTTTTTTATGGGTTTGGTTATTGAGGGTCCCATGGACACAAATGACTTTAAGGACGTATCATAAGTATTAAGCAATTTGTTTCCAATCTCACTATTTAGGACATTTGCCATGCAGGTTGTCCTGCGCTCTGCACAGTTTGAAGGAGAATTAAGGTTCAGGTAAGAAGGGGGCAAAACAAATTTTTCTCATGTTTGTCTTTCTGTACATCTAATGATTGTTTTTCTGTGATTCGTTATCTTGTGAAGGGTACTTTCGTAGTAAACATGTCTGACTCTGTTGGAACCCCATTATAATTCCACCTAACTTGCCCTGCTCTATTTGAACAGATTCCACTGGGGCCCATGCCAGATGTTGGAAAGTAATATCTCCTGAAATTTTAGAGCATACAGTGGAGTAGAAGTTATTGCAAATCAAATAGAGAAGAAAAATTGGTTGATAAAATCCTTGCTTTTCCTGAAAACCAATCAAAATTCAGAAATGTGCGGAAACAGTCCGCTGTTCTTAGCTTAATAGTCCATATCCCTAAACTGTCAAATGGCCAGCTGTTTTTTCTTTTTTGGTTATATTTGTCATAGTTTCAAAGTTCCAGTGCAGACTTTTCCGTAGAAGTCAGTTCCTGATCCCTTGCAGAGATGGATCAGTGCAGCAATAGATTCTTGTTTATCATACTCTTCCTATCTACTTCTACAGAAATCAACACTATCTGGGTGCAAATTATTGGGAGTTTTCCATAACTGACCATTTTGTCAGTGGGAGAAAAGACATGATTCAACCAATAAGGGGTCTCCCTTCTCTCTCCCAGATGGCTGCTGAGTGCTGGCACTCCATTAAAGGAGTCCCTTATTTAAGAATGGTCCGTTAGCTTATTAAGGGACTCTTGGGGAGACGCAACAGGGGAGAGGAGTTCCCTTGTATTTTACTCTCCTATCATCTGGCATCAAGGTGAATTGTGGATTCTAAATGAGGCTCTGGCGAGATGAAGCCACCACATTGGTTAGGTTTAAGTAGAATGAACTGTGTTTTGCTGTGTAACGCCCCCAATGTCTACCCATCCTCTTAGCCTTAATAAACTTACCATTGGTGATTTGTACTACGGGAGACTTATGATTGGAGGCATTACCGCCGTCCTAAAGAGGACCAAGCTAATTTCAAAACTAAAAGTTGACACTCTCCTATATAAGTATATATATTAGACTGGCTCATGTAACATGTGACATGTCTAATATATATGGGAGAGTGTTAACTTCTAGTTTTGAAATTAGGCTGGTCCTGTTTAGGACGGCAATAACGCCTCCAATCATAGGTCTCTTGGAGTATAAATCACCAATGGTAAGTTTATTAAGGCTAAGAGGATGGGTTGACATTGGGGCCGTTACATGTTTGCATTTGCGGTTCATCATGTTTCACGCTGGAACAGATGCAACAACTATTTTGAAATTGTGAATGGCCGCGATATCAGTGACAACTGTTCTGAAATGGAGAATGACAATTATATATTCCACTTATTAGTTTTTTTTAGTAAGTTATGTGATATACTTCATTATTCACTTCTATTTGTTGCAAACCTTGATATATTATGCTCAATAGGATTATAAAGTCAATCTTTCCAAGTATAATTGTATTGGGGATCAAACATTGTTTGTTGAGTCCTTTTGAAATTTACGTTGTGACATGATTACCTGTGCTAGCGTTGTTATGCAATACCATGCCCTTTACTGCAATCATTGCTGAAACCGCATTTTGAATCCCTGCTAGAGTGTCTTCCCATCATCAAGGCTATTCTATCTTGTATGAGTACATTGTTTCCTTGCAAAGTATCTGATGGTCCATTCTAGTCATTAAAGTTGAATTAACCTTTCTCTGGATTCGTGATGCAGAGTTGATGAAACCCAACGTCCTAAAAAATCTGGTAAGGAAAATGGAACTGTGGATACAAATGGTTCAGTCAAAGTAGAGGAAGAGTGTGGTTGGGGAAGATATGCGAAGGGAGCTGTATATGCGTTACAAAGCAAGGGGAACATTCTCAAGCAGGTTAGACATACTTTGCTTGAATTAGTGTTTAATATTGGAAACGGAATGGTGACAGAGGGTTGAGTCTGTTAAATATTAATGTTTTTCTGGAGCATGGTAGGCTACGCAAGTTTTGTTGTTCCTGAGGTAGTCATTTTTCATTTTGAGGAAGTTCATTATGACCATGAGTATTCGTTGCATGGGTTGATACAGGCTTCCTCTTAGTAGCTAGTAATACCCAGGTTTCTAGGCTGGATTTGGCAAATGGGTCAGCCAAGTTGGGTTTGTGCTATATTTAGGATAATATGATATTTAGATCGACTTAAACTCAAGTTCAGTCATCACCTTTATTTATTTATTAATTTGATTCAGATAAGTTCTTTCAATAATTGAATTAATATTCGCCTGGGAAATTTTGGGTCTTAGTTTGGCTTGAATCTGGTCAGGTTGCCTTATTACAAATCTGGGTTATGTCCTTCAAGTATCTGTTACTTGGGTTAATGTCTACATATTTACAGTGGGCTTGTAAACTAACAATAGGTAATACTGGTTGGCTTAACTTTGGCCTGGGTCAAAATGGTGGAATGAAATATTCACTTCAAATCATATTTGAGCTTGCTCTTGTCAAGTCGGGGCGATATTTGGGTTTGTTGGCGGTTTGTGCCGTTAAGTTGTTAAGAAGATGTAATCAACATTTGTCAGGGACATTTTGAGTTGGTTTGGTTCGATTGCATCAATTAAGGGTTCAGCCAAGATCTTCGTGCCTTGTTTTAGGTCTTGGTCAATTTGGTAATAGGTTGTTATGTTGGGTAATGAGGTCCAAGTTAATTTTGCTAGGTGCCACAGTGCCACTGTGCAGCGTTTCATGTTTGTGGTTATCAAACATGAACTTGAGTTTATGATGAGCAACAAGAAGGGACTATTAATCTCAGCACTTAGGTATAATCAAAGTGCTAAGGTTGCACCAGGTCAGTCCACAACCCCCCCCCAAAAAAAAAGCCACTTTTTTCTCTTTCTCAACCTTTCTTGCGATACTCCTCCCTGACATCATCTTATTTCAGCATAGCCACCACTGAGCTTCCTGTTGGGTGGTGAATGCTGAAGTAGGTTCTTTGGCCGCTTACAAGCACTATGGTGGCAGCCTCTTGCTATAGACTCTCATATCCTCCTCCCTAATTTCAATCTCTAACGTCACAAAACCCCCACATTTTCAAGCGACAGATGAGGCCCGTAATTCTGGCAGCATGGCAATTCATCCCAAGTTTTGACACTCAAAATTGGATATTTTCCTCATATGTTCAATCATCATTTTTTGCTTAGGGCCAGAGTTCGTAAAATGAATACCATTAGACTATATATTTACAAGTTTAGACATGAGGCTTCTGATATCTCACCCAACAACACTTTTCACGTGATACCTCCTCTTCTTGTATCTCTCTCGGTGTCCTTGTCAGTCCGCGGATGGACACTTATTTGTTTGCTGGGGAGGGGGCCCGGGAGGAGAGGAATAGTGGTGGAGGGCTCATTATCAGTATAGTTTAGGCAATTACCATGTACTCTATTAACAAATTCTTGTTAACAAGTTAATTTGTGCATGTTCCAGGGTATTATCGGATTGATTAGTGGTTCCATGGGACTTGACAGCTCAGGTCTTAGCTCTTCTGCTGCTGTAAGTTGAGATTCTTCAATTTTATGGCCTAGATTTATGCATAAAATGGTTATTGATTATGGAACTTCTGTCTGTAAATGGCAACAATTTTCAGCTGGTGCTAGTATGACTACCTCTTAATTGTACTATTTTCCCTAGCAGCTATTGGCAAATTACGGCTTCAATACCACCAGACCTATATGTGTGTGCGCTCATGTGTTTGTGTGTGTGCATGTCGCTGATTTATATTATCACCATTCTGATGACTTCAAATTAAATTGATTTTACTTATAACATCTAGCATGCTGCATACAACGCATGAATGTTAGCTATATCATAGTGTGCTGTACCCAGTGCCTCTTTTAGTTGGATCTTTTTAGTTGATTTGAGGACAAGAAAGGAAATTGTTGATATGAAGGATCTTTTCTGTTTGGCGGGCTATCCTTGTGTTACAGAGTTTCTGAAAGTTGACTGGCGAGGTTTTAGTGTGTTCCTACAGCCTTGCCATTGCATTGCATCTCAAGATTAAGGCCCTAGTTTAATATAAACTCGCTCACTAATTTCCCTATTTTCCCACTTTTTCATGAAGTGTTTTCCGAAAATTTCGTTATCTTATAGAATTTTATAACATCAACTGCCTGATATTGACTGTTGGTTACAAATAAGAAAGTGACCTTTCATGATGTCACTGTACTGACCTTAAAATCTTTGCCTGCTTTAGGTTGGTGTTGCTTACCTGTTGGCTTTAGAAAATGCAAATAATATGTCAGTATCTCCAACAGAGAACATTGAATATGATCGGTAAGCTCACATGTTGCTTATTTGATTTTTTATCATTACTGTTCTTAATAACTTACATTGTATGTTTAGCATGACGGAATGGGGGAAAACTGGTTTTTTAATGGCAGTGCAATATGCTAAATAAATTCCCAAGGGCATCATACAGGATTGGCTTGCATGAAGAGACTAGAACAAAGTTGCACTGTGGCCATTACAGGCAGTTTATTCAGGCTGTGCTGTTATCATCAATTAGGACATTTTGGAAAGTTTTCACTTCTCCAAGCCATAGAATACGACATAATCGTCAATGATGCTGTACTGTACATCATCACTGTGAAATTGATAGGTCTCATGGGACGTTTTGTCAGTGTAGTTTTCTCTCAATGCACAAGCAATTTCTTCTTAATTCTTCTGGTGAGTGCTTGAGTATTGTTCAGGAGAACTTTTGATGGGGCTCTTGGGAATATGTTGGGGTCCAAGTCCAGAAGCTCCCAAAGGCACATTTGTAAATACCCTCACATTGATGGCAATCAGGATAGGTGATGCAGTATCTCCTAAGCAATTCTATGGCAGTGTGTATTCTCAGAAGAATAGGAGATTTTGTAGTCTAGGGATTCTCTTTTAGGATAAAATCTTATCTCTTAGCTTATTTAAGTTGTCGTAATCTTTGGATATATTTTCTATTCCTTTTTTTAGTTGTATTGATTCCTATATAAACCTCCTCGTGCATTGAGGAGAGGCACGCTTGAATGAATTGAAATATAGAGTTTTGAAAGTTCTTGTGTGAATTTTCTCGGTGTGAGAATTGCTCTTAGAGCTTCCTACATCAATTTGTTTCTCTTTGTAGGAATTGCTCTTAGCGCCCTACGTCAAATTTGGTATCAGAGCCTTTCAATTCAAGCCGCTGCCAACTCTACTTTTTGATCCCTGTTCTCATATTTCGCAGGACAGCCCCAAAGGGGGAAAAAAAGAAAAAGAAAACTGGGGGCAGAGAAGTGTATTGTGACGTAGCTCCACTTTCTAGATTATTTGTTTGATGTTGTTCAGATCAGCCTATAGCCATGACTTGCATCATGCCCTTTTCGTGATCATAGATAACAAGCCATGGCCTGATGGCTGTTACAACGAATGCCCTGTATCAAGTTTTCTCTCCTTATGGGGACGTAGAAAACATAGCCAGATTTCGTACAATGGGCGATTTTTATGCTCGAGTGAATTTTCATTCCTCAAGAAATGCTGTAAACGCCTTTTACAAGCTTCAAAGGTGTCGAATTTATGAAGATTACAACAACTAAAATAAGCTAAGAGATAAGATTTTATCCTTAAAGAGAATTCCTAGGTTATGAAATCTCCTATTCTTCCTAGAATACACTCTGCCATAGAATTGCTTAGGAGATACTGCATCAATAGGAGCGGACTTGAATGATTGAAATTAGACAAATTCAGTTTCCGGTTTCTATATTGACTCCCGCTCCTGCTGAGTCCTGCATAACCATCCTGCATTATCAGTTAGCTTCATCTAAATATGACTTACCCTTACATGTAGGCTGATTGAAAATGAATATTTAGGCTTGAGTAATGGCATATTGGATCAATCTGCAATACTGCTTTCAAGACAGGGCTGTCTGACCTTCATGGATTGTAAGGTAACTTCTGAACTCCTATCATTCTATTTTGCTGTTTCGTAAGGGAATGTTTTTGTGGCATATATGCAGCAGTCCTTCCACTTCTCTCATTTGTTGATTTTTCTTCTTTTCCCCTGGTGGTGAGGTTTGTGGTTTCAACTTTCAAGATGCTGCCATACTGGTCTTTAGCATGAATCTTGCCATCATTTTGATTTTGAGAAAACCCTTGTTCTCACAACAGTATCAGGGACAAATTGCTCTAAAGGTTTTCAGGAACACCCCTGTCCCAATTCCTTCCCTAAATATGCTGTGAAATATTGTGCCAAAGATATGGCATGCTACTAGGGTTCCAGGGGATCCCTTCCACCATGTATCCTTTTAAAGGTTAAGTGAAAGAAATTAAGTACATAAATTCTCATAAATGCATTGCAACAATAAGTAAGATAAATTCTCTATTTCTCTTCGTCTTTCTTCTAGAAGACAAAAAGCACATCAGACTTAAGAAATGATGCCTTGGGAGAGAAATCTATATCGGAGTATTCAAGAGTATCAGAGTATTATTTCATACATAGGAAAGAGAGGTTCAGACAAAAATTTGGAACCTTTATAGGAGGATCAAGAGTATTGAAGACTAACCTGATCATCCATCTGGTATGCTTGAAATAAGTTCTCAAAGCTTGGAAAACAGGAACACGGCGCAAAAAAGAAATGAAAAACAAAAAACCCTCTGCTTTTCTTATGTGATCGGACCTTTACAGGATATTCTAGGATCAATCATTGAACGAATTTCTTGTAGAGCTTATCTTTGTCATCTGAATGTCCAAGAGTGTGGATCCCAGTTTTTATTATGTTAATTTATGTGTTGCTGTTTGTTTAATCTACTTCACATTCTGCTCTATCTTTCTTTTTTCTGTTTTGGTTTTGGGGGGAGGGGTAATTTTGCCTGCATTTGACCTCGCCAGATACTGCCCTCAGAAGAATCTACAATGGATGGTGGCAATTGTTTGCTTCTTGTCTTTCTATTCGATCTTTCTCATTGAAGCTACTAGCATACTTTTTATTTCTACTTTGGTTAGGTTAACAGTAAGTTACGTTTTCCTTTTGGGCTCATTTCTTTCTTGTTCTTTGTCTATTTATTGATTTGGTTCAATTTGGCTCTTAAAGACAAAGGAACACAGGTTCATAAGCCATCAGAAGTTGCAAGTGGATCACACAAATGGAGTGCACAAATCGTACAAGATACTGTTGGCAAGTTCTGGCTTGAAGCAAGCTTTGACAAGTAATATTGGATATAATCGTCGAGTTGCTGAATGCCGAGAAGCTGCGAGAGTTCTTCTAAAGTGAGGTCTTACTCTTATGATATCGTTGCCATTTACTGCTGCAATTATCTTTTGCCATTTACTGCTGCAATTATCTTTGACGTGGATAACTATTCAATCATATACTGGATTAGAGTGACTAGCATTTGGATTGATCAAAAGTTGAGCTGATCTGAAAACATGATCGAAACCTGCCTCAAACCTTAGGGCTTCGACATGTTCTCCACTTTTTTTTTTTTTTTTTTTTGGAAATGATTCAGAAATTGAGGCAGTCAACATTATGCTACCGACTTTTATACTCCTCTGCAAATGGCCAATACTTCCTCTCTAATTCCATTTCTTTGAGAAAGATATAAAATGCGAAATCTCGAACATTGAACTCGTAGAAAATGGGGGCAATTCTAGGAGGAAGTGGTTGCAGATGTGGTTCCTTTGCCATTTGTTTTCAATAGCTAAAATGTTTGCTGAAAGATACAAACATGTTCTTGTCCATTAGAGTTGTCCATGCATATTCACAAATCAAAGGATTTGATCTTCCAGCTTTAACTGAGAGTATAGCTGGAGTCAAGTTCTCAAATCTGGTGGAAATTTGACTTTGTTGGATTTGTAGCTAGTATGATTCATGAGAGCTAGGGGTCGTTTTTTTAATTTTTAATTTTATTTTTTTAGGTAGTTGCTTCTTTAGACAACCAATGTGTCCTTTTATTTATTTTTTTTAAGCTACCACTCAATTTTTTTTTTTTTGGGAAAAAAATTTTAATGCTGGAATCTTAGTCCATTGAAACTAAATTTTTGGTATCAAAATTTGGTTTCAAATATTATACGTAAATAAAATTTGGCTCTTTTCGACTTTATCTTCATAACTTGCTTCAATGTTCATATTGACCTTTCAGTTTCCCCCTATTTAAATCTTTTTATTGAGGATTACATGTGCAATTACCATACTTTATTGGGTGTAAGAAGATGAGTACATAACTATACATAAAAATTAGAAATGTACAAGGATGATTTGAATATTGAAAAAGATGCTAATCAAACTATCATAATTTAAGGTTGAGAAGAATCACTAATCAAATATATTTGAAGTTACACACATGCATATGCTTATTCACTTGTTCTTTAGCTCTTTTCATTTATTTCTATGCTGACTCATGCTATTATGAAAGTTATGATTTAATTATCATAATTTGCAAAGCTGCCCTTGAACCAAATATCCTTGGCACACTGGTTATCAAGACAATTCTAAGGTTACAAGACTCACTTACAACCTTGGTGCTAGGGGTTCAAGTCCCATGGAGCACAAATTCCCCTTGTTGAGGGAATTTGTGGGAAGCCAACAGGCTCCCTTACCATAGGACCTAGTAATAAATAAATAAATAAAATGTCCAAAGCTACCTACGTGTACCAATGATGACTCATTTTCTATTGTATCCTTCATCTCACTATAAAAAGCCATGATATTTCAAGAATCATTTAAAGCAACTATAATTATGAATGTTTCCATAGATGATTGAAAATTGTTGAGTCCTTAAATGTAATCTGTCTTAATTGACCCCAAAAAAATCAAAAATGTATGCGCTGTCAAGCACTTCACCAATTGAGGACCAGGTGGGTTGAAACGCACAAATCCAAGATATACCTGGCCCCTTTCTCTACACCTACACCTAGAACATGCTGAACCCATATTTGACCTGACCTGATACACAAATTTTCCTTAGTTTACCTACCCGAACTGAACTGCTGGTCTACATACTGTCTGCAGATTGAATTGGGATGTGAGGTGTGTGAACTATTATTGTTTTACTGGTGAAGGCTCTGGAAGCCAGAACAATTGTAGGTCCTACTCTAGGATGTTAACTGTGTCACTCGTGAGAATAATCAAATGATTGATTATTTATGGATGAGTGCTCAAAATGATTTGCTATGGATGAGTGCTCAAAACGATTTGCTCGAGCTGGAGTAGTATTTTCAAGCTTATCCACACTTTGTGCTCGCATATGTAAAATATGTCAAACTCCTAACTCCTAAATATTTCCTGTGATGGTGAGAAAGAATGAAGTATAATAAGGATTTAATAATACTTGTGGTGTGTACCCTACTGCATTTTCTGATCCTACAAAATTTGTCTGCATAATTGATAGCGTCCTCATCAGCACTCCTCTAGCTAAGTGATATCTACAGTGGCTAATACAGTGGCGGAGAGGTCTCTGATTAACTCGTGCTCCTGTCATTATGCATTGCAGTGCTTCTGGGCAGCCTGATGTGGATCCCTTCCTATCCAATGGTAAGGAATTTGCTCCTGTGCTGCTTTGAGGTACACTAAAGTGATCATTTCTTCAAATTATATCCTCGAAATTCTAATTTCTTTGTTGCCCTGTTTAAACAGTTGAACAAGAAGCATATGAAGCTCATAAGGTAGCCCGTGATTCTACTCTTAGATAGTGCTTTACTGCATTCAGATCCCTGCTCTTGTTGTGGCATGGAAAGGGCTGTCACCCCCCAAAAAAAGGACAATTAGATGCTTTCATAGGTGAATCCTTCTGTGTATTCACCTATGAAGTCATGCCTGAAGCTTCTATGCTATAAAAGTAGGCGCAAATCCTACCTTGCCATGAACAGAACAGGTTGTGTTCGATCTGCATATTCATTTTGTTACCACGTTTCTTCATGGGGGCCAGACCCAAGGGTTTTGTTGTAGTTTGAGACTCACACCAAAACTTACCTGTTGCCAATGCATATACATGTGTCTCCTTGATAAATAGGCTTGCATGAGTCTCTGAGACTGCTAGAAGAAAGCAGGGGCCATTTGTAACTTTCCTTACATGGTTTGAGGTTTTCTATTTGTAATCATGAAATATGACCACCTCCCTGATACTACTGGTTTTTCATCACTGACTTTAATCTCTAGCCCTGATGTCTGACTGCAAAGATAAACAATGAGCGTACCTTATTTTTTGTTTTTTTTTTTTGGGGGGGGGGGGGAGGCTACTGGAAGACACATGGTTTTTTTGGTACCTTTTTGTCCTTTATTGTTACCTCTTACCTTCTCCCTAGTTAGCAGTACAAAATTACTGGAGGCTACTCCTGCTCAGGACAACATTAATGACCTTTGGATTGTGTCCTGTGACCTGTTAATAAATGAAGGGCTGATCCCAAGATGCTCACACAAGATAAAAATCCCATTATGCAAAATTATCGTTCTATGTCATCTCCAGCTTTGTCATCCTTATATGTTGAGGTATTTTTTTGATGAGTAATCAAAAAATCTGTATTCAAAAGATATCACCCTACAAAAGGAAGGAATCACAAACTAACCTCATGCCCTCAAGCTCTCTACAATAATCATATTGACAAAATCCAAAAAAGACAACTTCGTGCCTTGGTTGAGAACTTGACTCCAACTGTACAAAGTTCTCAAGAAATTGAGATTGAAATTTTGAATAGACTTAGCCTTCCCCTCAGAAATCCGGCAATTCCTTTCCTTCCAAGTGCTCCACCAAATTGCTAATGGTATCAATTTCCAACTCCTAGGACCCAACTCATCTTTAACCTTCTTCTCCAAGCCATCAAAACACTTCTTAGTATGAGGTTGCAGTTGCACCCAGCTAACCACCATAAATGATGATGACAAATGCCACAAGTCGGAGACCCACCCACAATGACAAGAAGGTGATGTACCGTCTCTTCCCCTCCAAAATACATTGGACACATACTGGCTAACTTAAAGTTTGTCCTCTTCAGCATGTCCTGTTGGAATCTTTCCTTTGGTGGCCGCCCAAGTAAGAAAGCATGCTTTGTGGGAGCCTTAGACTTCCAAATTGCCCCACCTAGAAAATCAATATTTATGTCTTGAGACATTAGATATGCACAGATTACAGACCCATGCACCATGTCACATATACTCTTGTCCAAGAGTTATTTTCTTACATCTAAGATATCGATGTTTTGTTGGAAGTTGCCTAAGCTGTTAAATTTTTTTTTGACTCTCTCTGTAGGAAAAGCTAGAACCTGTTCTAGCTCGAAGAGCAAAGCATTATTTCTCAGAGAATATGCGTGTTATGAAAGGTAGAATCTGAAAATCAGTTCCCTTATATTCTTACCTGTTTCACTCGGATCGTTCTCCTAATTTTCATCCATATCTTATGTCTTTGTTTTTTATACACTGTTTGGTTCAGGACTTCAAGCATGGGCTTCTGGTAGGTTGGATGAATTCGGAAGGTTAATTACAGCCTCTGGTCGAAGTTCCATTGAGAATTATGAATGTGGTATGACTTAGGATGAATTTGGGTTAGCCTAAGAGTACGTGCTTCTGCTTTTCAAGTTATGAGAAGCATGAAGGCTAGTTCTTTTGGGTTGTGCCACTGACTCACTTCCTTCCTAAGCCCCTATTGTCATACTTGTTTACGTCGAAATTTCTTCTTATGCTTTCTTTTATTCTTCAGGTTGTAAGCCTCTTATAGATCTGTATGAAGCCCTTTTGAGGGCCCCTGGTGTTTATGGAGCCAGATTTAGCGGTGCTGGATTCCGAGGGTGTTGCCTTGCATTTGTGGATGCCGATCATGCTTCAGAAGCCGCGTCATTTGTGAAAACAGAGTACAGTAAGCTTCAACCAGAGCTCGCCAGCAAGATTGCCCCAGAAGCTGCAGTTTTGATCTGTGAATCGGGCGATGGTGCTCGTGTTATTGGTGGCTGATACATGCTCGTTCTCCTTCATTATGCAAGCCCAGTTCATTCACTTCATTGAATTTGTGTTCCTTCAATATTAGTTCATGAACTGTATTCTTATATACCTGAATATTGCCAATTTTTTATTTTTCTCCCCACACAATTTCACAAGTTCACAATATGTTTGTCCCTTGCCTATGAAGTTCTTGTTTTAGGGTGTATCAGCGGAAAACAAAATGAGGAGGTGTTGCTCTTGTTTTCTTATTTTGGAAACGAGAAAGTTGATTAGAAAATGAAATGTAATAACAGAAAGCAGTTCAGTGTCAGCACACATGGATGGGTTTTTCATCCCTTTAGAAAGCATCATGCCTAATCAATTATCCCCCCCAAAAAGAAGGAAAAAAGAAAGTGATTATACATGCAACGATGCAAGGAACCCAATCTCCCCCCTCCCCCTCCCCCCCCCCCCCCCCCTCCCCCCCCGGCCCTCCTTTTCTTATCTTCCCAGCGCCGAGTTTGAGTAAATTGTTAGAATAAATTGTTACTCGCAGTGGCGGATCCCAAAATTCACCCGGGGAAACTAATCAATTTGTATGAAAGAGATAAACGTCGGAAAACTCCTGAATTCTTATATGGTTGAAATTTTTTTATATGATTAATAGAAGTTGGTTACAATAGTAAGACGTGGGCGTTTTTCAATTGAAGTTGGTGAAATTGGTTGAAATAAGTTGACGTTGGTTAATACCGGTAAATTGAAATTTCCCACGAAAAGGACAAGGCCATAGTATATTCGACCAATTTCCATAGTTCCTCGATCCTTTTGAACTATTCACAGGGGCGACTTGCTTTTTTGGTAAGCGACATTTTTTACCTACTTAGGGTCGAAAAGCCATGTCCTGGTGTCCAAATGCTGAATCCACCCTTTGTGCTTATTTGTGTATATGCACCTATTGAAAATAATAATGCTTTACTGAAAGGGTAGGCAAATTATCATCATATTTTTCGACACTTCGCTAGTCTGTTTACGTTTTAGCCGACTCTTGTTCATAACATGGAATATACTCACTAGAATGTATAGGAATACAGTTGTTTCGGTACAAAGTTATTAGGAGTGATGAAGTAGCAAAGAACGGGCTTACGAGATGGTGGGCGCCTCGGGTCGTCTTCCTTCCTCCTCCTCCTCCTCCTCCTCCTCCTCCTCCTTCTTCTTCCCTGCAAAACAGCCAACCTCGAATTGTGAGTTCTAAGAACGCCCCTCCGACGCTCAAGCCATTTCTTTGAGCAAGAAAGGAAAAAGACAGTTAAGAGAAAAGAAACTAAAGATCGTATCTTTTTTTAGGAAAATGATGCTTTTTTCACCAAAAGAGAAAGATATGATGCTTTTAATGTCAAATTCGAGATTTTCGTGATGAATTGAATGCCTTTCTCAGGTGGATAGGTGAGTATTTACAGCCTTACAAGGAACTGTTGCTGAGGAATGAAAGTGTGATTTGGCAAAGGCCTTCCCTCCTTGGGCTTGGGCAGGTGATCTGGGACTGGGCTTATCCCTTTTTCGAGGCCCATTAGTCAGAGATACCTGCCCTCTTGCCACCTATCAAGGTCAGCTCATCGGTTGATGTGGCATTCCTGACATCCCCTGAGGTGTACCCGAATCAACAGTGAAGTTGCAATATTTGTGAAGTTCATGGCAAGAATTTGGTTATGCGTTTAAGTGTACAATTGCATAGCTTTTATGGTATTTATTAAGGTTACATAGTTTGTAGTGTAAGATTTTAGTTACAAACATTCTTCTAATCTTATTAATAATAAGGGTATCTGAAAAAGATGTTCTTACTCGACCAATGTTAATATCTATTCAACATTAAGAGAAAAACATTTTTATATAAGTTTTGTTTTTAAATTAATTCTATTCATACGGGCTTTTTAATTATATGGGCAGAATTTTAGCGTCCATAACAAATAAATAAAACTATAAACTAACAAATTTAAAATGTTAGATGTTAGAATTCAAAGACAACTATCTTTGCATTGAGGTGGCCTTTGTAAAACAAAATTTTGAGATTCTTATGTAGCTCTTGGCAACTAATACTATAAATTTTAATATTGTATCTGAATCTCTTCAAATTTTCTTTTTAATATCAAAATTTTTTATTTATAGAATTTTCAATTTTTTTCCTGGCAATTCTCCTATTAATTATTGTGAAGGGATATAAATAATCATTTAATTTTTGGTGATTAATGTGCATTAAATTATCACTTCTATTAGTTAAATTTAATATATTTTATCAAATTATCCCTCTCCAACATTACAAAATGGCCATACATGATTGGTAGCTAATTTGTGTGTTCATTCCCACGAACACCTTACGTGGCACAAATGTTTTTTTTTTTTTTTTTTGAAAAAACGGAGGGGATTATATTAAATTGGCATTGAAAAATCATACAAATCCTCCGCTAGCGTTAATGCTATTCAGAGCATCCCCATTCCAAATCCTACTTGATAATCATTTACGTGGCACAAATGTTATACATACATGTTTTTTTAGTAGTAATTGGTAATTATTATATAATGTTTGGGGGGTTTTTTAATCAATAAGATGATTACTTGTTGGGGGCTAAGAGCAATCCTAGTGGGTGGAATACGTTCCACCCGTGGGACCCTTTCCCCATATATCAGCTCGACATTTGGTTTTAAAGCTTGTGTGGCGCGGTCCAGAACGGCTACACGTTTCCTGGTGAGTTTCTAAAACTCTGTCATTTTGTCATTTTTTTTTTTTCCCCAAAAATATTATCTAGGTGTTAAAAAAACGTAATATATTATGGAGTGCATATATAATAAATATTTTATTTGGGTATCTAAGTCAGAGTTCCATAGGTTGGAAAAATATGGGAATGCAAGTTCCAAATGATGAAATTTTTGCTAATGTGGTAGAGTGGAATTCTAAAATTTGGAACTATGACTGGAATTGCTTTAATATTTTGTAGTGGCACAGATACCCGAGCGGGAGCAAGTATGGAGAGGGGATGAGGTTAAGAAGAAGAAATTTGTCCATCCCTACTGTAATGCGATTTAAAGTATAACATTACCGATAAAATGTAGGATAATTCCATTTAATTATTAATTACAACATGATTTATCATATGCAGAACATGCTATGATATCATACATGACTGAATGATTAAAGTAGCAAGATTATTTTTCGGGAAATAAAACTATAGAGAACTTTCAAAATTTATTTTTTTTATCTATATGTTTGTTTATTTGTGGATTTAAATATATGGAGATACTAATGAACTTATAAAAACTATTCCAACCCTACTGGTGAGGAAGCTTTCCCTCATATACTAGGGCCGATGGCAACTCTACAGCTGGTAGCAGTGCACAGTCATAGGAAGCAACCCAAATAGGGTCTCTTGCAATGTCTTACCCTAAAGCGGGGATGATATATGTAGGGTCTCCTGCAGACATAACTATGGCATCTACAACTAAAGCATTGAGTGAGAAAGATTGGGCATGAAGTAGCATAACCATGGATTTCGATTGTGAAAGAACGCATTCTGACCCATCATCAGCTTCGACACCTAGTGTCCAAGATAACGTGGAGGGTAGGATGACTATAGATTTTACTGCATCTTTGTCATCACAATCAATGGAAGCAGAGGATTTTCTGGACATTGGTTTATATTTCTCAAGGAAAACTAACAGAACGCAATCACAATGTTCCCTTCGAATATCTTACTCAACATATTAAAGAATTATGCAAGCAGAAGCAACTGAATTCTATGATAAAACAACAATGACTAATTACTTGGTTGTCCATACTAGACAGATGGAAATGCATCATTCGGAGGAACTGAGTGTGGCTAGGAAGGACCAACTTGTGGAGTCCACCATGAAAGATGCTCTAAGCACCACTGAGGAAGATAATATGACAACCAACCCAATAGATGTAGCTGCTGATAAGACAAGCGTGGAACACCAGGAAGGAGAGACCAATGCATTTCGATTCTCAGCACACGACCAAACAAGTCAGAAGATAACACAAAGGAATCGAAGGAAGGCCAATCATGGCAAAAGAAGAGGTATAGCGAACATAGCAAAGGACGTTCCAATAGAAAGCAGGGTATGATTTTTATGACATTTAATCCTAACTCATTTATATGGTGTAGGGTATGTAGATTGTAAGTAAGGTAAGCGGCTTAAGCTATGGGTGCACAATGAATGTACCCGAAAATAACAAAGGACGGACAATCAAACGCAGCTGTGTAAAAGAAAGTCCGACAATATGGGATGTGATGATTTGGAGTTCATTGTCAAAAACGACTTCTTCATCTGAATGTTGGCCCCATAGATTATAGTATCTCCGATTATACTTTCACCAGACTCTGTAGGTCAATAATAAAACATAATGAATCTCTTGTAAGATACAGTAGTTGTATGTTTTCGTTATGATAATGGTATCACCCTGCTGACCAACCCAAGAAAGAAGGCATCGAGCCTATGAGTAACTCAAATATGAACGGTGGTAAGTGGCTTGCAAAGGGAAGCCTCAAAACAAGAGCATGCAAAATAGTACCCTAAATGTTAAGGTGGTATCAAGAATTGAGCTTCCGACATTAAATCTAATGGGACTGTCTATAAAATAAGTTTGAAAAAGAAGCAAGAAGAACCAACGTGAAGAGAGAAAGCGTATGCAATATAATAGGCCTATATTAGGCATGAAAATATAAACTATTGAGTCGTTGCATGCCAATTTTAAGATAATTTTGTAGATCGTGTATCCTTAAGATACCCTCACCTAATATTGGCGGGAATATTTATGTTATTTAGGCCGACAAGATTTTAAACGTTTATATGAGACTTCAACTAAGGCTCTGTTCTTTTCAGTGGGAAATGATGGGTGTGGGATGGGTGAGTGTGGGAAAGGGGGGAATGAGTTAGTGAGAGTGGGTAGGAGTTGAAAGGAGTTGAATGAAGTAGGGGCGTTGAATGAAGGAGTGTTGGAAAGGAGGGGAAGGAGTGGGTGAGAGTGGGAAGGAGTAGTATTTTTGTTTAGGTGTGGGAAAGAGTGGGAAGGGAGGCAAGGAGTGGGTGGGTGTGGGTGTGGGAAGGAGTGGGTTGGGTTCATTAAACCACGAAAAGAACAGAGCCTAAATATGTAATTTAAAAAAGTTCGACATCATAAAATAGGGCTTTCTTTTGGTATCTTTGGGACTTTGGCTTCCTTTTTTCTTTTTTCTTTTTTGCCCCAAATTAACCAGCTACAATATTTGCAAATTATTGTCTTATAGAATTACAACTTCTAGCCAGTTCTGTCGACCCTTGGATGGCACAAATGACCATATGAAAAAAGTGGATGGCATACTCGAACAAATTAAAAGTTGGTGGTATTTTAGAGGAAAGTAAAAACTCAGGTGGCATGAGAATTCAAGAACTCGTTTTATTTGGATTAGGCTCAAGTACATTGGAGTCTTGGAGACAGATTATTAAAACATATGTGAAAAAAGGAGGAAAACTATAAAAAAAATTTAAACTAGTAAAGAGAGGCAAAAAAAAAATTATTTATGTACTTTGTTGCAAATGAGATACAAAATATACAAATATGCATTAAGTGAAAAAAAAAGAAAATTAATATGGGTTAATTTAAATAATTTAACACTAATTTTCTTTAAATAAAGTCTAAGATTTAAGTCTTATGAATGGAAAATAAAGAATGAAAAAAAAGTCTGTAATGAAAGCCCTACTTTTTATTGTGCTAATAATATCTCGACTTTAGTAAAGTACAGAATTTAAAATGAAAAAATAAAGAATGGAAAATAAAGAATGGGAAAAAGTATAAGGTTCGAGTCTTGTGAATGAAAAAAAATCTAAGATTTGAGTCTTATAAATGAAAAAAAAAATCTATAATAAAAGTTATATTTTTTACTGTATCAATAATGTCTCAACCCTAATAAAATAAAGAATCTAAAATGAAAAAATAAGCCAAAAGTAAACCTTCTTTCATCAATTTTTTTTTTTCCCACAAGCATCGTGTTTTTTTTTTTTTTTTTTTTCCTCCCCCCTTTTATAATGGTAGTGCTAATACAGTAATACATGTGCAATCTTTGTCTGGTGCGGTCGTTGCTCGCTGAATCGCTGATTCTACCCTGTTTCTATTTCTCTCACCTTCTTTTCTAGGGTTTCACTTCGAACGCCAACCAAAATTCCTCTCTCTCTTCCCCCCCCCCCCCTCCTCTCACTAGCAGCTTCATCAATGGAGTTGGGGGAAGCCCCAGGACCGAAGCTCATAAAGGGGTTAGCCTCCTGCAACACTTCCATCAGATCCAAATCCCTAAAGTCCCTTCTCACATGGCTTCCTTCCCAAACCCTAATTTCCGACGAGGAAATGAAGAAACTCTGGAAATCCCTCTTTTACTGCATGTGGCACTGTGACAAGATTGAGAATCAGACCAACCTCATCAATCGTCTCTCCTCTCTCCTCCCCACTCTCAATCCTTCCCTTTCTCTCTCTTACTTCTCACACTTCCTCCTCACCATGCGAAGGGAGTGGCCTGGCGTCGACCACCTCAGGTTAGACAAGTTCTATCTCTTGGTTCGGTTTTTTGTTAGGAATTTGTTTGTTACTTTGAAAAGTAGGAACTGGGATGTGCGTGCTTTGGAGGGTTTTGTTGGGGCTTTGGAGAAGAGGGCTTTCTTTGTTGTTGATGTTGATGATAAGGGGTTGGGCAATGGGGTTACTTATCATATTGTTTCGGTTTTTTGCGATGAGATTAAGCCCTTTTTGCCCTTGAGTTTGGAGGTATTGAATTTGTTGTTTAGGCCTTTTCTTGGTGTTATGGGTAAGAGTGATAATAAGGTACTGGTTGGTAAAGTGAAGAATCATGTGTTTGATTATTTGGTTAAGAATGGGAAGGGTTTATTGGGAATTAAGAAATCGGGTGATGAAGTTGATGAGAAGGACGAGGTGGTGTTGTTTGGGACAGTGGCATGGGATATGGGGTTCGCCACAAGGTTTTACGAATTGGGTTCGGATTCAGATTGTGTTCAAGGGAATAGGAAGGTGGTGTTTGGCTTACATGAGGAGTTTCTGAAGTTGGAGAAGGAGAAGGTGTCTCTGGGGATTGATACCTCGCTTCCAGAGGGTAAAGGTGTTGAGGATGATGAGGAAGTTCCTCAGTTGATCCCCATGAATGGTGAGAATATGGACGAGGATGCAAAAGTTCGGTCCTCTAAGGGGAATGGCGAGTCTAAGGCCTCCAAAGATAAGAAGTCGAAGAAGAAGAAAAAGAAGAAGAATGCCAAGCCTGCTAGTGCTGGTGCTACCGGGAGTAGTGCAAACAGTGACACAGGAATGGTTAACTCAAATGATGGTAGTTCAAATGCCGAACTAGAAGATGTCATGAATGCATTTGAACTTGATCAGACCGTGATTTCGAATCTGCAAAAGCAGTTCGAGAAGATAGCTGCAGAGTCTGGGTTGGACGGTGATGGTATAAGCGCTATTGAGTCGCCTCCAACAGTTCAGGTAAAAAGTAAGGCTAAGAAACGCAAGAGATCAAAGTCTGCAGTTAATGGTGAGATGGGTAGCAAGGAAAACACAGAAGAGGAAGAAGCTTTACCAAAAACAGAGGAAAAGAGTGTGAAGAGAGTTAGATTTTCAATGAAGAATAATCTGGTTTGGAAGCCACAAACTCCATTACCTCCGCAGAGTTTGAGAATACCTCCATCTGTCACCCCTAGGGGCAGTGCCCTTAAGAAGGGTTTGTCCCCTGGGCCTATCAGAGACATAAGTCAAGACGTTAAGAAGGCAAAGAAGAAGAAAGCTAGTCCATTGAAGAAAGCTAGAAAGGTGAAGAGCATTTCTCCCACAGTCAAACGAGTGAAGAAGAAGGTCAAGCCAATGTCTGCATAATTGGCTAATGTCGCAGGATCACAGATCAATCAGTGGGGAAAGATTCACTTTTATCTGGTTTGAAATCATGAGGTGATTGTCATACTGAATTTCAATCTTGTTCTCCGAGCAACATATTAGATTGTTCAAGTCAAGGACTTGAACAAACGAGTTTGCTTATATAGTTGGATTTACTATGGTGAACTTCATGCCGTGGTTGTCTTCTTTTTTCCAGTTTAATCCAAACATAGAAGATTGTTTCATTTGCGCATGCTTTTGAGCATTGTGTGAACTATTCTTTCATTGGACGGTTTTTCATACTATATTGGGCGGAGCTGCCATCAAAATTTTGGCTGAGGCTATGAACTTTGTTTTCTTCATGTAAAAGCTTTTTCTAATTTATATATGGTCACATAGTGTAGCAACTTCTGCTCAGTTTAATTTTGCTAGTCATTTTTCCAGTTTTGGTTTTGGTTTTGGTTTTGGCTTCATTGGTTGCAAAATTCTCTATTTTCAGTAATAACAACGAGTTTTGAGGGGTTGGAAGCAAGTTCCTCTTGGGAGGTAATTATGTATTTCAGCATTAGCTTGCTGAGTCCCTGGCGTGTGATTTCTGTTGAAGTTGTTACTTATACCTTGGTTATTTGGACCACTGGATTTGTTAGGTGAGAAATTCAATACTACAGAATGTCGTAGAAAATTTACAAAGTCTGTTAAGTATAGAATGTACTTCCAGAACTTTTTCACAAATCTATGAGATGCTTCATCTATAGTAGCTACTAGCTGGGTTCGTCTGAATCTGCTTTTTTTTGGCTTGGAGTCTGTTAGTTGCCTGTAGAATCATTTATGCTTTCATGTTCCCTTTTGCTACATGATCATGTTAGCTTTGAGAGTGCATAATACCCAGCATGAGTGAATCTGTGTTTAAATTTTTGTACAGCCATCCCTTATTGCAATCTTGATGAATGACGTATTTGTCTACTACATCTGTCTTTGCAATCAATCCCGTAAAAGCCGGATCAAGGGTGGGAGTTGTTCCATCTGTCGCAATCATCTATCAAGCAGGTTCGGGTGCAAATGAACTGAGATGGCTGGGCAAGCTCTCATATGTTTTCATGAATCGAGCCTGGACCTAATGAGGCTCTGCTTGGGCGGGTTGTGCTACTTTGTTTTGCTTGCTGGGCCTAGGGGGTTGGAATATAGGCCATGATGTATAGTCTTCAAGCTCCATATTGACTATCATGATCATCATGCTCGTGAGAACACATACCGTTAGGAGACATGTAAGTGTATGCCGACAGAGCTTTCTATATGACAAATACATGTGGGTGGAAGTTTACATGCGTCTTCTGGTACTCCCGGGTGTGTAATGCCCCTGTCCCAGTCTAATTGCAGAGGGGAAGGATGAGAGGGTGGGGCTGAGGCACTGGGGCTTAATAAGTCGTAGTTTTCATGCAGTGTGTGACAGATCAATCTTAAATTTTGGTATAATTCCTCGTGTGTATTCTCGTCCATACATTGTAGGGGCATGTTTAAGTTCAATTAATGAGAAACTAGCGTCAGTCGATTGGGCAAATGCTTAAATTTTGGGATCTAGGCATCTTTAGGTTTGATAGCTGTAGAGCGTGTTTGGTAAAATTAGTTGTTTGAGTAATTGTTAGCGGTTTTACTAACTATTAGCGGTTTTATTAGCGATTAGCTGTCATACTAGTGGTTAGTAGTTAGTGGTTAGTTCATCTAGGGATTTAAAATAAATGTGTTTGGTAAATACAGTCTTTGAAGCAGCTGATTTATGTAAAATAACTAAAAAAGGCACAATAAGTAAGTTTTTATTTAATAAAAAGAAGAATTTTGTAATTGGTAATATAACTATTAGGTAGAGACTTTTAAAAGCTACTTTCATTGGCTTTGGAAAATACTACATAAATCTCTACCAACTGCCTCATTCGGTACTTTACCGAACACTTTTAAGTAGTGGTTTATAACGTTTTGACCACAAAAATTACTAACCTTTACTTCCACATTCATTACCGAACACAATCGTACTCTTATAAATAGTGGTCTCTCTTAAAGAAAATATTCAATTGATCCAATTATGACCCATTTGTACTTTTTTTAGCCATATTCTTGGTGTTCCTATTGGTGGAGAAATGGTTGAGTTTAAGTGAACCGTGTCTCACAACCTGAAATTGAAACAAAATTTTCGTTTCTGTTATGAAGTATTTGGAAGTCCAAGAATATAATAGTCTTCAATAATAAGATTTTTAATCCTGTTACTTGTCTAGTTTGAACAAAAAAAGCAAGCACAGAATGGAGAATCCAAACTTGCATATTGGTTGATTATTATTTTAGGGGGTCTTCTTCTTCCCCTAACATCTGAAACCATCTAGTGAGGTGGTTTTCCCCACCATTATGATTCGTTAAACTCAATTTTGACAGATCTCTCATCAACTCATCGGCAGCAGGAGGTTTCGTCATCTGTGATTGGACGGGCAAACTTCTCAAGGTAGGTGCGACTTATTATGGCGATACATCTGTTATAGTAGCATAAGCTAGAGCGTTATGTGATGGACTACAATTAGCAATTCAGGCCAGGTCAGCAACATTATCAGTAAAGGTGATAATAAGATAGTCATTTAAGCATTGAAACGGAATATTCAAACTCCTTAACAAATATCTAACATTATTGAACATATTCACATATGGCAAGATCAAGATATTCATCTACTCATCACCAACATTTTCAAAGAAGTAAATATGGCAGCAGATTGGCTTTCGAAATTTGGATACTTCATTATAGCGTCCTTTTCTTTTAATATATGTTTTTCTCCATCTCTTAGAGCTATTTCAGCATACGATGTAGTTGGGCGTACTTTTGTAAAGGATGTGCTTAATATTTTTATGGTTTTTATTTACCTTTCGGAAAAAAAAACGTGTGAACTGAAGCTTTCTTGACCTTTTATTGATGAAGTTTTTCTTTTTGGGAGGGGGGGATGATGTCGTCAAATGTCTAAATTGAATTGTAGTCTTGTGTTACCCTTTAAATACCAATTCTGACTCCACCTTTAGGTTGGGACATTTTTTATTTATTTATTTTGATTTAGCCCATTCATAAGTGATACGATCTAAGACGTAATTAGCAGTATGTGTTACAATCACCAAAAAAGAAAAAAAGAAAGAAATGGGAGGAGGAGGGAAGGAACCACAAAAGGGGTGTGCTAGAGTTAAGTTTTGTATTGAATTTTCTTTTCTAGTGTCTGAAAGTTCTTTTAAAATAAATAAATAAAGAGATATTTATTTAGTACCTTTTTTTTTTGTTTTTGCAGAAAGGGAAGACTTCATTAATTACACATAATTTCAAGTCCAAATACAATCTCTGCATCAAAATAACTAACTTTACCTACATTGATAATTCGTCTTACAATCAAAACTGTTATTTCTTCATATAGTTTAGGAAAGAGATTCGCATATTTGTTTTAATTTTTTGCTGATAAATTGGTTGTTGGTCTAGTGCAGTTCTTGCAAGTAAAATATTCTTCTGACATGACGCTTTGTATTTGAAGTGTCAGCTCTCACTAAATTGTCATTTTGTAGTAGAAAAAGTCATCCATCCCTTGAAAACTGAGCACAAAACTACATAAAAACAATTGAAATTAAACCTAAAGTAAGACTCTCACAGTTAGGAGAGAAATAACGCTCACAACTAATAAGACGATTATTGATAAAATGATAAAAATAGTCCTAAAAAGTAAGAAGTCTGATTAGCCCTGATTAGCAATGATAAATTGAAAAAATCTGCCTATAATTTTTCATCTTAAATTTCCTCAATATGTAACGTTCTAGATCTTAAAAATAATGATACTCCCTCCATCTCAGAATTATTGTCCTACTTAACTTTCGACAAATATCAAGCAAGCCAAAATGGTATGTAACATTTATTACTTTACCTAAAACGACTATTGTCTTTAATATGGAATTAAATTTGCTTTTCATATTTAACTTGACTATTCAATTTCAATTAATGATAAAAGTGGACGATCGCATTAAAATATAATGACAAAAAAGAAAGTAGGACCGTCAATATGAGAGAAACCAAAATAGAAAGGAGGATAATAATTTAAACATAGAAAAATATAATACTTGTGATGTTGCTATTCTAGTTAAAAAGAGAAATTCACCTACCAAAAAGAAAGAAAATTGATGAGCAAATATTCATGATATATTCCCATTTGAGCGCTGTAAGCACTAAAAATTTATTCGTACCGTACCAAAATTAAATTAAATTAATTAATTGGACCAACCTTTAATTAATTTAATCAAGGCCAAAGACTCACAAGTCAAGCCTAAAAGACTCACAAGTCAAGTCTAAGATGAAGCCCAAACGACTTCCAAGTCCAGACTCAGTCAAAATTCAAGTCAAAGCTCAAACCGAGGATTAAGATGACTACCAAGTCAAGTCACAAGCTAAAGCCCAAACAACGTCCAAGTCAAGGTGCGGTCAAAGTCAAAGTCAAAGTCAAAGTCCAAGGCCAAAGTCAAAGGTCAAGACCTATATCGACTTACAAGTCAAACGTCAAAACGACTTTCAAGTCAACGTCTGGTCAAAGTTTGAGGCGCCTTCCAAGTCAATACTCAGCCCAAACTTGGGAGACTCCCAGGTCAAAGTTAAAGTCAAAGTCAAAACAAACGAAAGTCAAAGCAGTCCAGGGTGAGGCCTGATTGAAATGCACAGGCCCAAAACTCAGGTCAATGCCCATCTTGACTTTCAATGGGGAGGGGGGAAGTTTTTCTATAAATAGGCCCCTACCCTCCTTTACTCTAAGGTTGGAAAAATTCATCCTAAAAAGGGAAAGAATCAGAGGATCATAGTATTCATAGAGATTATACCCAATTTATTCAATTAAATCTATAAGAATTCAATCTTTCTAATTTGTGATTACAAATTTGGCACGCTTGATGGGACAATCTCTACCTCTCATCTCTTTCTCCTAAAAGATCAAGACTTTCAAGTCACAAGAATATCTTCTTTAACGAAGGCACGTCCACAAAGAACGTTGCCGCGCAAACTTCGAAGAAGAAGAACACGGGATCTTTCTCTCTTAGATCCTGAGAAGTGAGCGTCACTTCTAGGAAGCGCGCGGGTACAATGAATACCAGGAGTATGACGAAAGCTGCTGCGCTGACCGCTGCTAGGCAAATTGCGCCGCCCCCATCCAAACTCCAAGACTCGAAGACGCAGTAAAATGCACCCTTTAGAATGGATGAAATTCAAAACCTCCAACTTCAATCTCCAATCTGCGAGGTTGAAGACTACTACAGCAGTGACTCTTCTGCGCCCTCACTAAAGGGAGCTCGCATGTTCGAAACTGAAGTTGAGTCCTCCAAAACTATTGTCATGCCAGCTATAATAATAGGTACAACCACTCTGAAAGAGGATATGGCTAACATGAATGTCATCCTAGAAAAACTCATCAGGGACAACGAAGAAAAGAAGCGCGCATTACGTTTCAAGACGAAAATATTGCTAGGCTGACCAGGAAGTTAGAAAAACGGTCAGCTCAATCTTCCACAAAGGACTCACCAAGTGAGGACTTAGAAAAAAATATCCATCCACACTGAAGCCTCTGATAGCGAGAAGCAGTCAAAGAAAGGCATTGCACTTAAAAATGTCAAGTCCTCTCGATCAATGACTATTGAGCAAATCCAAGACTTGATAACAAATGTCGTTAATGTGCAGTTAGGTGAAGGTTCACGCAGAACTCACCTATACACCAAGCCTTACACTAAGAGGGTTGATACTCTTCGCATGCCCCATGGTTACCAACCCCCCAAGTTTCAACAATTCGATGGGAAAGTCAATCCAAAACAGCATGTGGCGCACTTTATTGAGACATGCCACAATACTGGGACTGACGACGACCTTATGGTGAAACAGTTCGTCAGGACATTGAAAGGTATTGCCTTTGACTGGTATATCGACTTAGAACCTGAGTCCATTGACAGCTGGGAACAAATAGAGTAAGAGTTCCTCAACAGGTTCTACAACATTCAGCGCGTTATCAGTATGATTGAGCTGACAAACACAAAACAGTGGAAAGATGAGTCAGTTCTTGACTACATCAACCGTTGGCGCGCACTTAGCTTCGAGTGCAAAGACTGGCTGTCTGAGACTTTCGCTGTTGAAATGTGCACCCAAGGTATGCACTGGGACTTGTTGTATGTCCTACAAATGAGCAAATCTAGGACTTTTCATGAATTGGCGACGAAAGCGCATGACATGGAGGTGACGATAGTAGCTGCTGCGGCAACTCCTTCTATTCTACTGAATCAAGGAAGAATCAAGTTGAATTCGAGAAGAATATTAACTTTTCTAAGAGTACGACCAAAGGAGCGATGTCCAACTTTACAAGTCAGCCAATTCATATTATAGGCAAGCCAAAACTAGGGGCCAAGAAAAGCCCGTCATTCAAGGTTGAGATAAAGAAGCGTCCCATACTAAAAGAGTTTCAGGAAAAGAAGTATCCATTTTCTGCCTCAGATTTGTCAGGCATGTTAGATGACTTACTCGAGAAGGGTGTCATCGAATTGCCCGAGTCAAAGCATACAGAGGAAGTTGGGAGGACCGCCGACCTTAAATACTGTCGGTACCATAGAATCGTTAGTCACCCTCTTGAAAAGTGCGTTACACTCAAGGAGCGCATCATGTGACTGGTAAGGAAAGATGAATCATTTTAGATTTGGATGAAACGGCAGTAGTTAGTCACGTCACAGTGCAATAGGCTAATGAGTTAGATTCTGAAATAGATCTCACTGAAACACCAGAGGCCTCAGTAGAACACTTCAGGAGGAGCTTCTTTGATAGTGCGGCTGCTTACACAACCTCATATTTCGAATTTGACAATGACAAAACAAATGAAGAGCTGAATGTTCCTCCAGAAGAAAGTGGAGATGGTAGCATCCAGCCACAACAACAACGGAAAGAAAAGAATGAGATAACAATTTCAGTCTCATCTGTCAAGCAAACAAATGTCGCGACAAATCCAGCGACGCCAGTTTTGTATATTCCTAAGCCTCGTCGCAATGATGAAGAATCATCATTTTGTGAATGTACAAATCTTAAAAGTGCAACCAAGGTTGAACGCACGTTCGATGAAGCAGGCCGGCGCGTTCTCAAAGAAAAGAGTGTGCTTCCAGTTCATAGGGCGAACCCAAGCCAAGTGATCAAGGCTTCTCTCCCTGGTTTTGTTACCTCTTCTAAAGGCTCACTCCAAGAAGAAAGTGAGTTGTCAAAGATGGGCATCAGCAATGGATTTGATCCTAATGCGCATAAGTTAGCGAAGAGGTCCAGCTATGACTTCAGCCATCCAACATCTTTAGGGCATGTGATCAAAGCTAAGCCCTACGAACTTAACAGCACGCAAAGGGTCATACAAAGTCAAGGGGGCAAGGTCACAACGCCTAAAGTTGGTCTTGGCTACATATCGCCCCAGCCTGTGAGGATTTCGAGACGACGTAAGGACAAGCAAGCCCTCACGCAATATATCGTAGTCGAGGAGGTTGATAATAATGAGGATGACAATGCTAAGGCCAACCCAAAAAACGTCGGTGTTTGACAGGTTGCAGCCGTCAATGTCGCACCAATGCCTTTCCGACCCTTCTGTGTTTAGCAGGTTGGAAAAGGGCAAAACCTCAAAGCCTTCCGTCTTCCCTGGGTTGAAGAAGGGTGAGCAGCCTAAACCCTCGGTCTTCACCAGAATCAAGATAAGCGAGACGTCATCAAACTCACCGCCTTCCCAAAAGAAGGATTCGGTGTTCAGTTGCCTTGGCGAACTAAATGAAATCCAAAGCTCAATTCCTTCATGCATGGAGCATGTTTCCACTTTGGATGAGAAGGTGGATAACTCGTTGAAGGTAAAGAGATGCGTCCTAGTTCTCACTGGCCATGGCGCAAGGGTCAGTTCAAAATGAAGAACTAAGGAGCAAGCTTCTTCCAGCTGCGACGGAAACCAAGATGTCTGCGACTTACCTTGAGGAAATGCTGAATTAGCTCATGGGCAAGAGCCTAAACTGTTCACTGCCACAAAAAAAAGGAGGGCTTGCTTCGCTCCTGAATAAGAACTTAAACTGTTCATCAAAAAAAAAAAAAAAAACACGCTCAAAGGTCACAAAAAAAAGAAGTCCGCTCCCGAACAAGAGACTAAACTATTTGCACATGCAAAAAGAAGACTCTCGAATAAGAGACTAAACTGTTCGCACATTCAAAGAAGAAGACTCTCAAACAAGAGTCTAAACTGTTCATACACACTCAAAAAAAAAAAGGTCGAACTTTGCAAGCTACAAGGGTTGAACATGGCAGGGAAAAGGTCAACTTTGAAGGGGCCCTCACTGTTAACCAGTGGCAAAAACTGTAAATGGGGTTGCTCTGGTTGTGGGTTGCAGCTAGGGCGAGGAAGAAGAAGGGCAGAGTGCTGGCTGCTGAGCATCGGTGGCTGTTCGAAGCAATGAAGGAGAAGAAGGGTGAATAGTGCTCAACCATGTGATCTTCACGTGGCTTTTATATGAAATAAAGCCAGCACAGCAAGCTGGGCTTTTGGGAAAAACGGACGAAGAGAAAAAAGAAAGAGGAAATGCAGTCACGGCCCAGCCCAAAAAAAAAAAAAAAGAAGACAGACCGGGTCACGTGACTTGCGTCTGTCTCTTTAATGAAGCAAGGCCAAGCTAGGTTGGGGCGTAGACAGAGGGGCGGGCGGGCCAGCCCACGTGCGCCAAAAAGGAAGAAATGTTAAAGCAGTCCGGTCCACTCAAGAAAAAAAGCGGAAGAAAGAAATAAAAGAAAAGGCAAGAAGGACTGGGCTTTAGGTTGGATCAATTCAAGTCCAGGCCCATCTTGACTTTCAATAGAGAGGGGGGAATTTTTCCTATAAATAGGCCCCTACCGCCCTTTACTCTAAGATTGGAAAAATTCATCTCAAAAAGGAGAGAAAGAATCAGATGATCATTGTATTCATAGAGATTATACTCAAATTCAAATCAAATCAATCTATAAAAATTCAATCTTTGTAATTTGTAATTACAAGTGCATCTATTGTTATTTTTAAGTACCTAATTATTTCAATTAATACTTCAACAGCTAAAAGCCTATTCATTTGAGCATTTAAAAAAACAGTTGTTAACCATGTATAACTCCTAACCACTTACCGCAATCTCTTATAACTCTTAAGACACCCCTTTATATATATTTGTAATTGCTTCTTATTCCTAACTGCTTGTTCCAATATCTTACTGCTCTCAAACACTCCTTTACACTTAAGCTCTCTTTGTCTCAATATTTACTCAACTACAACTGCTTTCAACTGTTCTCAACCGCTTCTACCGTTAACTGATAATCCTAAACGCCCCTAACTGCTCTTACCCGCTTCCAACAGCCCGAAATTGCTCATTTTATTTTACAAACGCTAATTCAACTATCTCCCAATTATTTACAACTGCTCCCAATTATTTACAACTGCTTATAACTGCTCACAATTGCTAATTGTTAGTTACAATCGCTTCCAACTACTCTCAACTGCCAACTGCTTATTGCAACCACCGAAACAAGCAAGCCCATAGCGCTAATTTTAGCCATTGAAACCACTAAGCCTTAATGCATTACACGACTTTTTTTTTTTAAAAAAAAAAATTGGCTAATTAATTAATAGTTAAAACTGCCATATGTATTTGTTCATGCCATTGCCCATGCATCATTTATAGAACGTAATGCTCGATCGAGTGGTTATGGGGTTCAATAAATTTTCATCCTTAAAACCGAACAATTTCAAAGAAGAAAGGGATACAGATTATGTAATTCTTGTCAGAAAATTGGCAAAGGAATGCGATTTCGTACTTCACCAAAAATTTAATTCGAAACCCACAACCACAAATAGCTCACTTTTTAGGGCTTTGATTCGCAATGTCCGCTCTTCAATCTTTCCTCTCTCTCTTTCTCCCCTCACAAATCGGAAGTCAGCATCATCCCCAGCCATAAATTCGTTCTGGGTTCACTAATATTCGATGATTTCTTTTTGCTTATTCAAATCCCATTAAAAAAAATGAAATTAAATAAAAAAATTTCAGGCACTATCAATTTTCCCAGTTTTTTCTGATCCTGATGAATGTTAAGGGAAAAACGAGCAACAAATTTACACCTGTAAATGATTTGCTGTAAAGATACCCAATTTGACAAATTTTCCATTTTTGTAATTTTCTTTTTCTGCCATTTTTCCTCATTTAATTTTTTCCCCCATTCTTCTTCTACCTTCTTCACTCTCTTTCTCTCTTTCTTTCTTTTTTCCTTTTTCCAATTCAAAGTTATTGTTGATTTCAGAATAAATTGGGGGTAATTTTTTCTGGGATTTTACTTTTTCACTCATTTTTCATCACTTTGTTCGTTATTCATGTGTGGCCCCATCAGTCCCTACACATTGTTTGTACGATTCCACCAACTAGGTTTGAAACTCCTTCATATATTGTGAGGTATGTTAATTAATTAGTTTTATGTTCAATTTGTTTAATTTTGAGCAATGGGTATTGTTTGATGTGTTGTATTTATGAAATGTTTAAACCTTAGACGAATTTGTGTTTTGGAGAGGAGTGTGGGTCCCTTGTTGATGGGATATTATATTTCAATTTTGATTCTGATGTGGGAATGTTATGAAGGGTGTCCTTATATGATCCAACATTGGGTTGGTGTGTTAATTGTTTTCTTAATTTTCAATTAGAAGCGTGAAATACTGAAATTTTGGTACCTGGGACAAAATGTTGTTGGGAACGAGGATGATAGTGGACCCCCCTGAAAAAGAAAAATTCAGAATATAGAAAAAAGCAATTTATATTTATATTTCCGTCTTTTGTTCTCAGACAAGATCCCCACTAGGTGTTGTGGTTATTGTTGTGATAGTATGCATGTCTTTTCTTCCTTGTGCATGGTTGAACAGAGGAATTGCGCAGATGTACCTGCCAGGGCCGCCACCAAATGATTTCACTTTCTTAGCACATTCCCCTCACTTGGATGTCTACTTTCTTTTTCCGATGCATATGATGACCCACATAGGACCATCATATCTCATGGGGATACCTTAGCGGGAGGGCACAGGAAATGGGAAGGTGTTGAGGGAGGAAAAGCTCTGCCATGACTCTGGTGGGATTCAAACCAACCTTCACCGTGTATAAGGTTGGCTTCATCCCTGTTGGCCATTGTGTGATGGCTAGGCCAACCTGCAGCTTCTGTTAGAACATATGCAATAAATTATAGGTTAGGTGAGGCTTGAGCTGGAGGAATCTACCTTTGCTGGTCTGTTGTGGCTTTTTTTCGCTGAATCTGTGACTGTAGCACAGGGGAACATAAACTGTTATGAGTTATGACAACACGTGTATACTTTCCCTGTGCTCAATTACCTTGTGTACTGCTGTGATTAGCTTCTGGAGGAACTGCATGAATCGTAAGGGTTCTGTGCTTAGAGGTTGTCAAGGAGAGAGCTACATAACAATAAAAAGTGAATGTTACATATGCAATCTGCCAAAAAAACTAGCCCACTATGGTTTACTCCTGAATGTGCAATGCAACATTAATATTAGCTGTGCTATGTAATTTCCGCCAAGTATCCTATATCGAAAGCAAAATAGTGGGGAAAAGGAAAGGAGAACCCCTCCTCCCTGTTTTAAAAGGCTGCTTTTATTTTCTCTCATGTCATAATGGTTGACATTATCCTCCTGGCTGCTAGGCTTCTGTTTAAGGTAAGCACTAAGAGCCATATTTCTTCTCTGGGAAGTTTGTGTATTCATTCCTTGAAAGTAATTCAATACATGGACGACGTCCAGTGATGTCATGGTGAGGGAACTTAAGGAAAATGAATACAGTGGCAGCCTAACAGATCTGACAAAAGAAGAGTCTTGGGAGATCTAGATTTAGACATTCTTGCTCCTGATAAGCAAGAAGGCCATTCCAAGAGATCCTTTAACCTTTTAAGAAAAAGTTTTGAATGAAACCCTTGAATGAAACTCAATCTTTTCCTGAAAGGCTCATTTAGCTTCATTCAAAGTCCAAAAAGCTACTGGTCAAACCTAGTTGCCATGGGAGAACTGCTCTCTCAGTTTTCTCCGTTAGATGCAAGTTAGGTTGTAACCCTTGATTCATTATCTAAGGATCAAACTATGTAGACATTGTACTCATTCTACATATTTTTTATTGGAAGCTGGAGGACTGATAATTGAGGCAGGAAGGGTGTCTCAGGATAGTGATTTGACTTTCATAGATGTGATTCTGCAATTTTAGTTGTGGGACATCATGCCACCGTTAAAAATTGCTCTATTTGTCACACATGCATATTAAAGAAGCCATGTTAGAAATTTCATCAGGTTAGTGAAATGCTTTACTGAAATCAATCACTTCGAGGAAATTGTACATTTTAGATTCACCGGTACTACTCAAGTAGAAAGCACATGAAGATTTTTAGAATACCTCTGATGCATATGTGTGATCTCCAAGCAATCAGAGTGAGTATGTTGATATTTCTGTATAATATTGTTCATCAGTAGTGAGAATAATACTTCTTTCAGAAAAGCTTATTTGCAATAAAGAGCCACATTTCTCAGGATTAATTGATCTCTGTTATTGTTCATGGGATTCGACCATAGGGCATTAGCCTTTAGCCGATGTGTTCAAATTCGAAACAACCACTCAGGACCCAGGTAGTCCTACTTAGCTCTATCAAGTTCTCTTATTCACCTTATCAAGCAACTATCGTGGACCACTTCTGCCTTTTAATTGTTTTGTTTAGTGAGCAGCTAACTTCTTTCTTCTGCGGTTTCCTTCTGTAGCATGTAGCACGATTTCTGTTATCTATTTGTGCTTTTGGTTCTGTTGTTATATCTCTGCCTCTCCTCCAAACCCCTTTTGGGTTGTCCAGATTTTCTGTCCACACTTCTACCATGAACAACAGGGTTTAGAAGAGGTAGTTGAAATGTGCTTATTTCCGAATGTTGTGTTTTACAGGTTTTGTGGTCTTTCGCCTTGAAGCTAAAGCTTGTGCTATCCAAATAATTGAGATACTCCTTAAACATGTCAGTTTCTATGAGAGATCTTGATCCAGCATTTCAAGGAGCTGGACAAAAGGCGTATCCTCAGCGTTATCAATTCATTTCTAAATTGCAATGATGTTCTACTTCACATTCTTACTTTCTTCAGCATTTTGGTTTGGCTTACCGTCTTGAGTGTGAAATAAGGTCACAAGATCATTAAAAGCATCTTATACTCTGGTGGATATTATGCAGCCAGTAGGTGTAGATAAGCTTCTGTACTGTCAATAGGCTACTACCAGCTATTTGCTAGTTTACTATCTCACCTTGCTTTTGTGACTTCTATTGACCTCTACTCCCATGGAACTTTATCTAACTAAAAGTGGGACTTCTGCAGCCACTGTAGGGAAACTGGAATGGTTGTTTCTTCAGTCTGAGTTATCTTTGTCTCCCCCTCCCTGCACAGTGAGGAGTCCCACCCACCCCCAGGGTTGAAAGAGCGGGAATGATGGTCAATGCTGAACTTCTTTGTCATTGTTCCGTCAAAAATCAAGGCAGGAAATTGTATCTGTACATGTTAAAATAGTTGCCGGACTTTGATCTAAGGAGAAAGCAATCTAATTTTGCATTCTTGGTCTCCTACTGCAAATGAAAGACAACCAAGGGATCAATCACTCATAAGTTACAATGGAAGCACCTTCGATGTAGGAAGTTGAATGCAATGACTTGCTGATATTTGGCCCCGAAAAGAGTCTCCCTAGCGGCCATTATTTCACGTCTTCCATTGGCTGGAAAACCATGTTCTTCGCAAGCTTTCTCATTCCCCTTAGATTTCTAATCAAAGAGCTCCTATTTAAAGGTGCTAAGCTACCCAGTTCTCCCCCCCCCCTGCGGGCCTGCCTCCACTATGTCAACCGCTTGCTTGCCTGCTCTCTCATTGTTTGATTATTGGCACTACTCTGTTAATGCTAAGATAGTAACCATCTTTTCTGGGGGAGAGATGTCATGCCTCTAAAAGAGCATAACACTGGAATGTATGATTTTCCTAGTGTTGCAGCATTACAGAGGACAATCTCTTCATAGATCAGCTAGAGAATTTTTGTTAAAAACACTAAATATGTGCTCAAGCGGAAGTTATATAACCCGAAGAAAATACAATCCTGGCAACCATCTCTGACCTCGCTTCTTCAGGACCAACTTTATTTTTATATTTGCTTCTTTCACCAAAAGCAATGTGTTTTTTTTCTTGAGTTGAATAATTAATGTACATTTCTTTCTCCCATGATCTAGGAAGGTACACTGTTTGTTGCAGCCTGTGTCCTATTATAGAGTCCTGTACAAGATAGTGGTGACAATGATGGAAAAGGCAGCCAATGACTCTACATATATCAATTTCTTTGCTTTGTATATGTACTATTTGCTGTGTCTTCCTTAACAACTTGCAGAGGACTTGAAATATGGCGCATTGAGAATTTTAAACCAGCACATGTTCCAAGTGATTCCTATGGAAAATTCTACACAGGAGATACTTATATTGTTTTAAAGGTTAGCACTCATGCATGTTCATTCTGAGCACTGCTTTATGTGGTTTGCTATGGTCCCATAGATAAGCTTTCTGTGTCTTTCTGTATAACTTGATGTCTGGATCAGCACCATTGACAACCCATTATGGATCCTTTGGCTGTCCTCACCTATGACTCGCATAATAAATAACATTTGATGCATACTCAGTTAGAGAAGTATTTTGCTATCATAGCATTACCTCTGTCTTGTATGAGGCTCCTGCCCTTGATGGGGTTAAAAACCCAGATGTACATAGCCTTATTACTAGGTTCAGGAGTGGTAGCTGTTGAACTTGAACCCTTGATTGGAAGGACATGTATCTTGCAGTGTAGGAGACGTAAACAGTCAAGTAAGATGGTTGATCGAGTAAGTTATAATCCACTGCACAAAATGTTGGCAAAGTATCTCATTTGACTCTTTTAAGTTCGTAGACTTTAAATTGTGTGTGTGTGTGTGTGTGTGTGTGTGTGTGTGTGTGTGTGTGTTGTGTTGTGTTGTGTTTGGAGAAATGAAGTGCTGATGAATTTAAATTCATAATTGAACCTAGCAATTTTTGAGCTGGAGTTAAGGTCCTGATATTCAGCAGAGAAATGTTGGAAGCCATATTATGGTCTGTCCAGTCTTGGAAGCACTTGACAAGGCCATCTTTCTCATTCCTAAAGATGGTTGTTCTCTTTTCCTTTTCCCTTCCCTTTTTTTTTTTGGGGGGGGGGGGGTTCCTGATACATCATGAGCCTTCTAGCGCAATCCTTTCATCAATTACACATGAAAGGTTAACTACCAGGTAGGTATCCTATCTGAACGATGCCTTATAGCTTGTCAGCTGGATTTGGCAGAAAGTCATCCTTAATAAGCTTATTCCTGAAACAGAATCAATAGGCGGACTCAAGTTGCTTCAAACAATAAAGTCTCTGTGCTTAGCTTTTTCACGCACATTTCCAAACTCCAAAATTTAATTCCCATTTGACAATTTCATATTGGAGTTCATGAAATATAGATTATGAGTTGTGAGTTACAGAAGCCAGTGAAAGAAATTCTTTGGAGGATACTTATGCATACATATATCTCAAGTGGATAGATTTGCCTGTATCAATATCTCTGCATTTACCTTCTTTTTACTGCCTCCCTAGCTATGATCTTGCTTTGAGTCCTGCAATTTTTCTATTCCGAGTTGTCATGTGTTGCTAAGGAGTTTTGTTCTTTGTCTCCCCCCCCCCCAAAAAACCAACCTCATAATTGCTTTTTGTGCTTGCATATTTTTTGATAGTAGTATTACAGTTTAGCAACCATCTCTTTTCTTCCTTAAACAGACTACAGGTTTAAAAAGCGGGGCCCTGCGTTATGATATCCATTATTGGCTTGGTAAAGATACTTCTCAAGTAAGTCTATACCTGTATGGTTTTCTATTTCTTGCTACTCAGAACATTTCTTACATAAAATAAATACCAATTATTCACCTGGCTTAATCGGCTTGTCTTTTCCCTTTATATGACATTTACATTACTGTTAATATATCACTTGACCAAAAGCTCAAGGAGATGGTTGGGGCCGAAGATGGGTTTTATTTTACTCTAACATGCCCCCTCAATTGAATGTCCTGTGGCTTGGACTATGGATCTAAATAAACTCGTCCCTTGTAAATAATTCAAATGCTGAAATTCGCAATTTAGACCTTTTGGTTAGAAAAGGCTTTAATACTATGTGAAAGACTAACTCAACTGAAAGCTTACGCTGATGGTTGGAAGCTCAAGATAGGTATAATAATATACTCCAACAATTATCAGGCATAGAATCTTTAGAATTTTGTCTAGGATGTTATATCAGGAGTCTCAGGATCATGATTCTCATCAACTAGGATGAAGCTGGGGCTGCAGCTATAAAGACTGTGGAGCTGGATGCTGCTCTGGGAGGTCGTGCTGTTCAATACCGTGAAGTGCAGGGCCATGAAACAGAGAAATTCCTTTCATATTTTAAACCATGTATTATACCTCTCGAAGGTGGAGTTGCATCAGGCTTCAAGCATCATGAGGCTGAGGAATATAAGCCACGCTTGTATGTCTGCAAAGGCAAACGTGTTGTTCATGTAAATGAGGCAAGTTATGACCACCTCAGACATGATGATGACCAAACCAAGTGATAAGTGCATTTGACTTCAATAATCTGTTTTACTGCTAAGATGACACCGGTGGTCTTGACAGGTTCCTTTTGCACGATCCTCACTAAATCATGAGGATGTATTTATTCTGGACACTGAAAACAAAATTTTTCAATTCAATGGCTCAAACTCTTCCATTCAAGAGAGAGCCAAAGCATTAGAAGTCGTCCAGTACATTAAAGACAGCTATCACCATGGAAAATGTGACATAGCTACCATTGGTAAGTCTAAGCTCAACAAGAGATGTACCCATAAACATTACTATACCACTTTGTTTTAACTTGGTTCCTTTTGGACCATTGTGAATCCGATTTCCAGAGGATGGCAAATTGATGGCTGATGCTGGAGCTGGTGAGTTCTGGGGTTTTTTTGGTGGTTTTGCTCCACTGCCGAGGAAAACAGCTAGTGAAGGGGATAAGAATGCTGCAGAACCTGGTCCTCCTAAGCTTTTCTGGTAACAACATGTGGGCTTATTGGACATATGCTATGTATACTTAGCTTCTCGACATTTGTCTCTGTTACATTTTGTCTTGGCTTGCTCAAGGTGATATTTTGCCATTAGAACAGGGAAAGTAGGAAGAGAATCATAGTCCATCTCACAAAGCAGTTGTTTGTTGTTTTCAAGTGTTGAGAAGGGGCAGCTGAAATCCGAAGAAGTGGATTCTTTGACAAGGGCGGTGTTAAATACACAGAAATGCTACATTCTGGATTGTGGTATTGAAGTTTTTTCGTGGATGGGAAGGAGTACTTTTGTTGATGAAAGAAAAAGTGCTAGTGAAGCAGCAGAAGTAAAACCTGATCCTTTGATGTTCAATATCTCGATTTTGGCACATCTTATCCTATAATCCTTTTATCTTTACTTAACAGGAACTAATCCGAGGTCCTGATCGACAAAAGTCTCATGTAATCCGTGTAATTGAGGGATTTGAGACTGTATTCTTTAAGTCGAAGTTTGATTCATGGCCTCAGCAGGCCGAAGTTGCAGTATCCGAAGATGGAAGAGGCAAGGTAGCTGGTAAGTGATGCTATTTGTGTATTTATAATTTTGCGGATGATGATTCCTTTTTCTATTTTACTTATTGACATTGGAATTTTTTCTATTCAGCTCTTCTCAAACGTCAGGGTCTTGATGTGAAGGGGCTCGTCAAATCTGCTCCTGAAAAAGTTGATGAACCTGAAGTATATATAGATTGTACAGGAAATTTGCAGGTATGATGACAAAAGGACACAATCATTTATGTTTGTAGTGGATGTCGGCTGCTTGTGTCTGATGCTAATAATCCATCACTCATTCAGTGACATCCAATCTTGATCTCGCTCACATAGGACATTATGCATAATTTCAATTTCCGAGGTGCATGCTGGCTTTTCCTTTTCTTGCTTTGAAGTTTGTTTCTGATGAGCTGCATAGCTGCAGTGTGTGGATACTTGGCATGTACTGCATAGCAGCAGAAGTTTGGCAGGGCAGCGACAACAGTCCCTTGACATAAGTTTAGCAGTTTGCTTCTCAGCCATTTGAACACTGGGGCCAGTGGCTTTATGAGATCATTGTCTAGAATCTTTGTTTCTTCCCCCCCCCCCCCCCCCCAAACCAAAAAACGAGTACAAGAAGAGGTATTGTTGCTTCTGCATAACTGCTACTTTTCCATTAAGGTTACTTGTTCTATCATCTACTCCAAGTCTCCTACATACTGGAAATGGAGGTTATGGTGTCTTCTAAGGAAATGGAAGGATGTAGGTGTCCATTAGGTTATGCAGCCTACGGCACAGGAAGATGGAGTGTCCTAAGAATTTGGATTTTCTGAAGTTAGTTAAAGGAAAGCTTTTCAATCTAGATAGTCGTTCTGTCATTACAAATTCTGCTTCTGCATTGAATGTCCTATTCGGTTGTAGAGGTCATATACAGTTAAATGTCTGATGGGACATTCTTTCTTCTTCGAGTTAGTAATTAAGTTTCTACGATGATTGTATAGGTGTGGCGTGTAAATGGAAGTCAGAAATCTTTGCTTGATCCATCAGAACAGGCAAAATTCTATAGCGGAGATTGCTACATTTTTCAGTATTCATACCCTGGAGCAGAAAAGGAGGAGCATCTTATTGGGACCTGGTTTGGCAAGCACAGCATCGGGGTAAATAGCTGGCTATTTAGTAGTAAAGTTGGGAACAAGACTAGTAGCATGATTTCAGGAGTCTATGATGTGCACAACAAAAAACCAATGATATATGCATACAGCAACAGCCATCATATGTCCGCTACATGTTGTGATCCCTTGAACTACTGATAATTTTGAAATTATAATGAGAATGGTCTTCAATTTCAATAAGAGGTCTGATATTTTTGTCCTGATATAGTAGAACCTCGAACAACTAACATGAAGAACTTGGCTTGGTAGTCGCTCTTTTGGTATCGACAATAGAAGCAAGAAATGGTTCCTATGATCAGATGCCATCAGTTGCCTTCTTGGCTAACCTACATTGTACAAACTCGTTTCTTTGTGCTTCTTATTATATTTGTGTGAGTTTTGGTCTCTTGAATCCAGGAGGAACGAGAATCAGCTATAACCATGGCTACCAAGATGGTAGAATCAATGAAGTCCGCACCAAGTCTGGTAACTACGTTAATTGTCATTACAGCCTTTCTTTCTCCCTCTCTTTTCTTTTCTTTCTTTCAAAACGTGGAACTTAATTCCAGTGCATTGGTTTTTATATGTAGGCTCGTTTTTATGAAGGAAGTGAGCCAATCCAGTTCTGTGCTATCTTCCAGAGCTTTATTATTTTCAAGGTTGATTAAATGAGATTGATAATATCATATTCAAATTATGGTTTAGTTCTCTCTTCTGTAATTCTTCTTAATCATTAATGAGATTTCTACCAGGGTGGACTAAGTGAAGGGTACAAAAAGTACATTGCTGAGAAGGAAATTTCGGATGATACATATTCAGAGGACAGTCTTGCTTTATTTCGAGTTCAGGGTTCTGGCCCTGAAAATATGCAAGCTATTCAAGTAGATCCGGTGGGTTTGTTTCCTTCATCCTCATGCTACACCTTTTTCTATTTAATCCACGTTCAATTGTGCAAGTATCAGCTACAAGTGCCTCCTGGAGTTTCATGTGTAATCAGGCTCTGCTAAATGATTGAATGTCTTGCATTTTGTGATTTCTTATTAACTGTATATCTTATCTTTCAATATCTTATGTGAACCTTATGTTCTATATATCAACACTACTAACCAATTATTGTGAATTGAACTAGGTACCATCATCTTTGAATTCCTCATACTGTTATATCCTACACAGTGGCTCCACAATATTCATGTGGTTTGGGAGCCTTACATCATCGGATGATCATGAGCTAGCTGAAAGGCAGTTGGATATCATCAAGGTCTTGAACACTCTCTTTTTTGCTCCATCTGTTTAAGGAAAGAGGGAAAATTCCATCTTTTTGGGAAACATTTTGATGCCTTGCAGCTGGATATCCATTTGAATCTGTTTGGTTTTTTTGACCGAAAGTCCATTCGCTTAAGCAGCTGGATGGCTTAAATTGAAGCTTATTATTTTTCGGTAGCACAGGGGTGTCTTTTCCTCTTTTTCTCTTGCTAAGCTAGCCTTGGAATGTAAAATATCTAGGTTTATCTCTTGTGCCTTTCGTAACTATCCAGCCAATATCTCTTACCATTGGTGTCCACATGTTTGTCTGCAGCCAAATTTGCAGTGTAAAACACTAAAAGAAGGAGCAGAACTCGATCAATTTTGGGAAATGCTGGGAGGAAAAACTGAGTACCCAACCCAGAAGATTGCAAGGACAAGTGAAAAGGATCCTCATCTGTTCTCATGTGACTTCTCTAAAGGTCTTTACACTTGTCATTTATTTTCTACATTTATCGCATCTTCTTCATTTATATTTCATATGGGCCTGATACCTTTTATCATTTTCTTCTTTCATCATGGGTTGGTGGATTGCTGCGACTTCAGGAGAGTTAAAGGTGTGTATGCTATACAGCTTTAGCCTGTCTGAAGCCAAGAAAATTTAATCCACTTATTTTATATTTGGTTTCTCAGTTTTTTTGCTATGAAACATTGAATTAACCTGTGATGTTTATGGATTGTTATATGCTCCATACATGATTAACCGCTTTTACGGTTGATTTATGATGATATATCATGTCGCACCACTTGACTACATTTTGATGATTTTTACTATAAATAAATAAATTTAAAGAATCATTCTTAGCAGAATTCAAAGCCCTGTAGTTCAGACCTCTTAAATAGGAGGCAAGAACCTTTAAATCTAGTCAGAAACCTCCTTTCCCAACTGTATCAGGAAAGGGGGGGGGGGGAGGGGCTTCTTTGATATATCTGAAGTGATCAGCAGGTGTAGTCTCAAAGCTCCACTGCATTCAGTTGATTCATATACGTCTTTTGATCCATAATAGGGGAAGCAAGATCTATTACCATATGCTAGCGTTGTTAATTAAAATTTTTCTATGAGGGAAAGGTTGAGAGCTGAGAGGTTCTCTTGTTATTGCCTTCAATCATAATGTCTTTGTGATGTAGTGATGTGTTGGATGGGACTGCTTCGACTGCCGAATATATTTGCATCACCAATCTATTATCTATAATACAAGCTGTAGAAAGTGTGTGCTATTGGTTTCCATTGTTACTACAAGAAATTCTAAATATTTTTTCTTATCACAGTTGGCGGAAATATATAACTTTACGCAGGATGATTTAATGACTGAAGATATATTTATTTTGGATTGTCACTCTGATATCTTTCTGTGGGTTGGACAAGAAGTGAACTCTAACACCAAAAAGCAAGCTTTGAATATTGCCGAGGTAAGAAGTATCTACCTTGTATGGACTTGCTGGTTGCCTCTTCTAAACTGTCTGGGAGTTGGCTCTAAATTGTTCCTACATCACCATCCTATGGTATTTGCCACTTCCATAAGCCAGGCTGTGCATGGTTGCCTACTCATTAGACATGATTGAGCGATTTCACGTATCTCCCTTGACCCTGTTTTTGTGGGAGCCCTGCTCATTGTGCTTCCCCTTTAGTTAGACCCTGACATGAAAGTCTCTCCATATACGAACATGTGCCTAGAGATACTGTGCTGTGATCCCGTGATGAATAACCTTTCCATTGTTTTTCACTCTCCCCTATCACCGTTTGTAGTCAACCATCCTTTTTTTTTGGGGGGGGGGGGAACCAAGGCAAAAACTATGTATATACCAGCCAAAACTCCCCAAAATGGGAATATGTACATCCTATGAGCATTTAAGCATGGACACACCTTCCAGGAAGGGTTTTCCATGGCTTAAACCTCAATTAGTTTCTTCTATACATTCATCCAATTTTGTCAACCATCATTTTTGTTGTTTTTTTTTGGGGGGTTTTTTGGGGGGGGGGGGAGGGAGTATGGTTTTTTGGCTTTTTTGTTTGGGTGGCTTCGAAGTGATTTTCTTTTTTTGTTTTAATCTGATGAGAAAAGAGCATCTGATTATCTGCACACTTCATGGAAGGCACTAGCAGGTTTTTCTGCTAACTATTTAATTATTCAATTGAAGACAAGTATGGTTCAAAATCACAGTATAGTCATTCACTACTTGCATTACATATGTGAATCATTCATAATAATGGTTCGTCATTGACCTTATAGTTTGTTATGCTTAATGGAGCAGTATAGCCTTTCTGCTTGTCATGGTTAAGGCTGCATATTAGTTTAGCCAACTCTACTCATGGTGGGATCCATACTGGGTGTTTTGCTTGTCATAATTAGTAATAAGTCTACCTTACTTTCACAATCTTACTAATTTTAGGCATGTGGAAGGGTAAGTAGGGAACTTTCCTAGTAAGCTTCTAAGTTCTAACCTATGCCATGGTTTTTTACAGAAATTTGTAGAACGTGATTTTCTTATGGAGAAGCTTTCCGCTGAAGTTCCTATATACATCATCACAGAAGGGAATGAACCCCCTTTCTTTACTCGCTTTTTCAAATGGGATTCTGCTAAAACAGCTGTGAGTACTGTTGTACTGTATTTCCATGGGAGTATAGGATTAATTGAATGCTTGAATGAGAACTCAACACTGTTTATTTCTGCTGGTTTTTGAACAGTTACATGGCAACTCATTCCAAAGGAAACTAACATTACTGAAGCATGGAGGGACCCCGGCTGCAGTTGTAAGTATCCTTCAGTGAACTACCATAGTTGAATGAACCTGATTCAATTGTCATTGTCTTTCAACTGTTTATGTTATCATCGGAAACGGCTCTGTTACTTTGTTGCCAATGCTTCTGTTTTCTTTGTCATCATGGCTTGCTTTATTATGTCCCTCGAACCATGTCTTCTTTCCCCCCGGGGGGGCCGGCGGAGGTTCAGTGTCGAAACATCTTCAAAAGTTCCTTGTGATCTCCGGGGAACAACATTTATACTTGTCAGGGCTTAAGGCTACATGCATTTAAATTCCTAAACATACTCACTGGATCGTCGTGGTTGCGCCCCCCCCCCCCTTCCCTTTCCTTTTTGTTGTTGGCCTCATGCATTAGGGGCTGAACTTTCAATGGTTAAGATTGATACTTGTTGGGAACTTGGAACCGGGAAAGTACAATTTGATGTTCAACCAAATTTGCTAGTAGTCATTTGAATAAGGGAAAACTACTATGAATATGCTTTTTGCAAATGTTTGTGTTCCAAACATTTTAATACGACATGCAAATGTATAGAGGATCGACATCTTAGCATTTTTGGTTTGAAACGCAAATATTTCGAGAAATCAGAAACTAATGATTTCATGCTAGCTTTCCCTTTGAATAATTTGTTAGTAGACAGCGTATTCTGCGGAGAGTAAAAAATATCATCGTAAGTGTATGTAACTCCTACTTAAAGCTAACAAAGTTGGCAGAAATCCAGAATCTGTTCGGATCAGCCATATTAGGTCCTCTTCATCTGATGTATTTATCCAGGGAGATGTCTTTCTTCAATACCTTTGTATTTTCAATGTGAACATCCACTGAGAATCAAAAATCCATATCATCCTTATTTTATTCCCAGCTCTCTTTCAATATGTTATCTGAATGCTGACAGTACAAATAATGCATAACCAGAAACCAAAGAGGAGAGCGCCTGCATCGTTTGGGAGCAGGTCTGGTGCACCAGATAAATCACAGCGCTCAAGAAGTGTGTCGTTCAGCCCAGACCGTGCCCGAGTGAGAGGCCGGTCCCCAGCATTTACTGCACTTGCTGCTAATTTTGAGAACCCGGGTTCAAGGAACCTCTCAACACCCCCACCAATGATTAGAAAGCTTTATCCAAAGTCAGGAGCCCAAGACACGACAGTTAATGTAGCACCAAAATCAGCAGCTATTGCAGCCCTTACTGCCTCCTTTGAGAAAACACCCATTATACCTCGCTCCCTTAAAGGTGAGCATCGTTGGACTCTTTTATGCATATCATTCTGTTCTTTGTATCGGTTTTTATTAAGTCCAAAACAACTGTTTTCTGCAAACCCCAAAGAAAAAAATGTGGTTCACTTGGAATCAGTCTCTTCGCTTGTAAAGTCAAGCAAAGGTGAGAGTGCCAACATTCGCATCTCTAACTATGTGCTAAAACGGGTTCAGGTGCTCCTAAAGAAAACCCAATGCCTGAGTCAGATTCTAAGGAGAATTCAATGAGCAGCATACAGGAAGATGCTGAGGGTGAGAAAGAAGAAGATGAGGGACTCCCAACATACCCGTATGAACGCCTTACGACTACATCTGATGATCCTGCTCCTGACATTGATCTGACCAGGCGAGAGGTACGTCTGTGTCCCTTAATCAAGCATTTTCACTCAACCGCTCCTCCAACACATATGCACCCAAAAGTATTTTTTTTATAAAAAGTTCTTAAGCATCATTTGTTCCATGTCAGGCGATGTTACTCAAACTCTTCGTTTCTATGCCACTCTGACATGGATATAGAGTACGGCCTATGTCGCTTCGATTGTTCATTTTACCTGTAGTACCTATGCCAAACACATGACATCTTGACATGCGTATGGACACTCGATCCTTCTTTTGGGATCAATGTTTAAAATTTTTCAGAAATTATTGAATCTAACACAATACCTATGTCGGCACTTGACACTTCAACATGGATGTGGCAATGTCCAGGTAACATAAATGTGGCAATGTCCAGGTAACATAAATGCGGACACTTGTACTCTCTATTTTAGACTGACATAAAATTTCAGAAATAAGCAAGTCTGACATTAGACTGCTCAGTGCATATACATTTGGGACACTTTAAGTTGAGTTTGAGCAACATAGTCTGCTGATGGTATTTGAAGGTGCAATACCCATACACCATTAATTTCATGCATGGTATACTTAAAATTCCCATTATTCATGCAGGCTTACCTCTCTGCATCAGAGTTCAAGGAAAAATTCGAGATGACAAGGAGCGCTTTCTATAAGCTACCTAAGTGGAAACAGAACAAGCTAAAACAGCCCTTGCATTTGTTTTGAGTATCTATGGAAGTTTTCCATTTGCTTATTCAAAACTGTGACTCTTGGTCTTGCCCTTGAGATCTTTATGACTTGTAACTCTACTCTACATGCAGAAATTTCTGGTTTTTCAGCAAATTCTTCACAAAATCTCTGACAAGTGCTCTCTTTTCTCTGCAGCAATGCTTTTATAGCATTGGTATGAAGAGCCGGTATTGGTGTTTTTCTTTTCAGCTGCTTCTACTTCCAGGAATCTTACAACTTGTATCAACGAGCTTAAATTAGGAAATATTTGCTCTAATTTTAATTCTTTAAGACCACAGTTCAAAAAGGAACATGAATGATTTCAGAAGAAAATTTAGAGGATTTTCACGGTGAATTCCTTATAGGTTGTATTGAATGATCAAGGTGGAAAGCTTGTACATGAGTGTCAAAAAGAAAATTAGTCCAGAATTGTCATTTTTGGGTAATAATAAGATGTCCGTTTATTTTCTCAAGGAAAAGTTTTCGGTTCTTAGTTCTTACATAGCCGCAGATGTTGATGCAGAACTGTGCAATTGATTGGTGACATGCACCATGCTTTCAGATACTGCAAATGGAATTACATCCCTCATGGGGAGGTATGTAGGCGGATGATGAGTTCTGAATTCAATTTTTATTACAATTCTAAAGATTCACTAGTAGATCTTTGGGCTGTATTATACTATGAATTGTTTTTTAACCTAAGCATGCCCTTTGATCACATCTCAACGTCCTGCCTTTACTGTCAAATTGCATTCGTTCTGTTGATATTGATTACAATTTACAATGACAACTACTCTTATGGTTTGTTTGGTTCCATATAATCAAAGTGGTAATACAATCAGAATGCTAATGATGATTCCATTATTATGTTTGGTTGCTATGAAGTGATGTAATTAAGATTATATTGTAATCACATTGACCTTGATCTATGCAAATACAATTACTTGGTTTTTCCTAAAGTATTATGATTACATACTTTTGAATCAAAGTCTACCCAATTATAGACTATTATATTTGGGGACTTTCTCTCTCTTCTCTTCATTGTCTCTCCTCTGCTTCTCATCTCTTGGTACACCATTACATTTTTAATGGCTTGAAGTCCCTTCTTTACCCCCCTTCTCGCTCCTCTTCATATTAAATAAAGTTTAACCCAAACTATAACTATATTATTGTAATTGCATTGTTGTACGTTCTAGACATCATCTCTCTCCCTTTCTCTCGCGTCATCTTCTTTTTCTTCTTCTTGTTCTTCTCTTTCTACTTGCTAAACTTGAACAATATTACATTATTGTAAATTAGAGGAAACGGAGTGAAGTCAGTCTCATGTGAACCCATCATAATCTTGATTATAATATATTGAATGATAATTATCAACAAAGTTGCAAATAATTAAAGTAGAATAAAATGCGAATTGAATTGGGAGTATTTCATGTCACGTGTAAAATGAAGTGTTGTTTGCAAATGAATTCATCCCATTACAATTGTAAAAATTGTGTAACCAAACATTGTAATATAATTATTATCCCATTCTATTACATTGAACATTGCATTACATAGTTGATTCCATTACATGCTGATTACATTACTTCCAACCAAATGCCACATTAGAGTGTATTACAATGACAACTATACCTAGAGTAGATTTCAATCAAGTAGGATCTGAGATAATCCGAACAGAAGCGACATTGCCCCTTTGATAGGAGTTATTTTTGTTTATTCATGTTGATTATTATGTAACATAGCCCTCTTCCCTCTCTAACAAAGATCTAGTGTGAAATCGTGAAGCCTGAGAGATCAAATCATAAAGCCTAAAAGTTCAAATAGACTCTCAAAAAAGCTCAAAAGCAGGTGGACTCATCTACAACTTTATGATACAACTCATCATGAGAATATAAAAGAATAACAATGCTCAAATTTCATATTTATTTACTATGAGACTGAAAAAACGATTACACATCTTTGAAGTAAAAGGAAATCCCACAAGATGTGCAACACCTGTTTTGGCAAAGAAATCCAACTAATGCAGCAATGCAAATTGAATAAATATTTTTTTCTTGCTGAGATGGAATAGTGATTTCTAAAGCAGAAACTGACAAAAGATCTACAGCTCGTTCATGTGGAATGACAAAATAACACTAGAAAATAAAGGTATGAGACTTTCTAGATGACAAATTAATTTAAATTGAGCAACTGAAACATTGTCATAAGATAAACCAATTTCTGATAGAATTTAGAAGTTAAATACTTTGGCTGCCTAATAGTTTTTTTTTTTTTTTTTTGTGGGTCTTGAATCCTTCATTTTACTGCAGTCGAACTACTGTTGGCCCAATATTAGATAAAGCTCTCCCATCACAGATTTTCTCCATTTCAAAAGACTTGAACTCGAGACATTGCATAAGAGGAACAAGTGTCAAACCACTTGAACCAACCTGTGTTGATTTGGGTGCCTATTAGTTACAGAAGCAAAAAAATAATTTTTCAAAGCAACATTTTATTGTGGTCCACTTTGGAGTATGTCCTCCATAGTTGAAAACTAACATAACAAAGAGTAAACATAAAAAGGAATGAAGTATAACAATGCCCTCAAATTCTACTAGCGAGGAGAAATGGCATGGAAAAGGAAGAATAATCGCAGTGCTAATTAGAAATATTGCAACTTTTGAAGGCTCTTTTTTGGTTTTTTTTGGTTATCTGGAATAGCTTCACCAGAACACTTTCAGTCCTTTGCTTATTCTTTTGGATGCAATCCGGTGATACATAAAATTTCCATCAGACAAGACAGCCATTGCCGATAGACATGTGAATTGAACCAAGTAATTGTCTTGTATGTGACAAATTTCAACACCCACCATGACAAATTTTTTTCCATCCCAGTGAAGCTGACATTTTACTTCGGCAAAATATACAAGCTCGTAATCAAACATGAAATCTGCAATGCATATTTACATTTTATTTTATGTACAATACAATGCAATACAAGAATCAAGATCACCCTTTGACTCCTTCAAAATGAAGGCCATGGATGTTCAAACAAAGTCGATGAATACTTAGGTCTAGGTTTAGGATTGGTTCCAAAATGCTCTTTTTTCTGCGAATGTATCAGCAAGGTCAGTTGTCGCCTCCTGGGGGTTGAGAACGTAGTGACAACTCAATTTCCTCGAGTGATCGCCCTTTAGTTTCTACAATGAAGCTGTACGCAAAAATTGCTGACAACAGAGACACTCCACCAAAGCCCATGTAGATTGGGGCAACACCGAAGGTCTTCACTAATTCAAGGAAGAATAAGCCCACCAAGAAGTTGCAAACCTAAGCAATTTGTTATACCAGTTAGAATTTGATAATTTCCAAGGGGTGATAGAACGCTTGTAAGAGGATAGGAAGGTTATCAGACTCCCCATATATCATCTAAAAGACTTGTGTGAGACCCTCGAGATTCTTATATGCGTATGAACACCAGGAAATTCATTTTAGACCAACATGCAGAATTTTAGAAAATGGGCGTGTCCAACACCTAAACATGTACCAAAGTAGGACACTTTTTTACTGGGGCTAGTTAAAGTGACCTAATCTGAAAAAGAACAAACTCCGTTAAGGGGTTGCAACTTGCAAGGACCAGAGACATGGGGGAGTCAATAGGTTGGGCCAGCCTAGAACCACCCCCCCCCCCCCAAAAAAAAAAAACCCATTTCCTAACGCTAGGCCTGGAACCCTATGTTACCCACACCAGTTTGCAAAGGCTCAGTTAAAAGTGAGAATTTTTCGTAGACTTTCTGCACATTGCAGAATTCTTGCAACACTATGTCTCCTTGCTTTGTATAAATAAAGAGATAAGCAAATAAAATTCTAAGCCTTTGTACAACTGTACTCCTACCCTCCTAGCACTGGGTATGAGTGCATCAGCTTTGTCATCTGAAGGAAAGGGACATCCCTCGAGGACTGATTGCGAGGACGGGAGGGAATGGTAAGGCATGCAGCAATTAGCAAAGCAAGATGCCCATCAATAAGCTCAAAGGTCCACAGCTTAGACAAATGACTAAATCAATCACTTCAGAATACTGTGGGTGCTGAGCAATAGTGAGTATCATGTCAATGAACTCATACTTATAGCACACATTCATGGGATTCGGACAAAGGACATTCCACTTAGCTACATCTCCAGGTATCGAATGCACCTATTTCCTGGAAATTCTGCGTGTCTGTGGATCTAAAACAAAGTGCTGGGCATCCTGTATCCAGTCTAGAGTGTCAAGTACTCAACATGGTACTGGAGGCAAGTGGCAAGTCCTAGTAACATAGTCTTCAGTTATTCAAATCTTCCTTATTTTGGCAGAACGCATAATGAACTCACCATAGTCACCATATGCTAAAAAGGGACACCATGTATATCATAGACCCAGTTCTATGGACCCGCTGATGTGGCACGATTTGGACCATGGAAGCTTTAGTTTGGGTTTTGGGGGGGGGGACCATGAAAATAGGGGGTGGGTTTTGGAAAACTAAAAAAAAAAAAAAAATACTATTTATGGTAGCCTGAGATGACTGGCTCTAACTAACAATTTGTGAAAAAGGGTTTGCTTCAAATTTCATTACACATCCATCGAGGCATAGATTGAGCAATTGTAAGGGTGCTTCTAGACATTATCAATCACAGCCCCACTACAATGCCCACACAAGGCACATGCTTGTTCATGGATGCCCCTCTACCCTCCATCTCCACTAAGCCCCACATACACAATGGCACGTAGAGATTAGGGGAAGTAGGCCTCTGATTATGAGAAGCCTGGGCATGCTGATAGTCCTCCACCACGAAGGCTACATCTATAATATGATAAGCAGTCAGGAAAATTTTAGGCGCCATTCCGTAGAAGCAATGTTAACCATAATGGCATGATTTTACCATCAAAAACAACACCTAGTGCAGATCCTACCAAGGTAGAATGCGGGGAGATCAAAATATAGGAAGCCTTAGCCCCTGCAAGCAGAAAAACTGATTCCAAGAGGCCAATAAGAAAAATTACAAAAAAACTGTAAATTACAAAAAAACTGTTTTTTTTTTTGGGGGGGGGAGGGGGGGAGGGGGACGGATTAAAAACTTTGATGTTAACCATAATTTCATGGGTGACAAATTGACAATTGTAGCTCTTCTACCTCTTCGACACAGTGGAGCCTGAACCCATGAATATGAAATCAGCAAAAATTTATTCTTCTTTACGTGTCCAGGGAAGGAGTTGGGGGGGAGAAGGATATTAAAAAAACATGCAGGATCAAATAGAGCACGGGTTTTGTCAATTGTTCTAGAGATTAGCCCAAACTTTTTTAACCTCTCTTAGATGGGCAAAATGTAAGAGATAATTTGGGAGAAAAACAGTAGTCAAAACATACCCAGTGTACAGAGAAACTGAAACTCATAATCTTCCCACGCATCCTACTGCTGCTGAGCTCTGGAATAATAATTCCTGTTACAGGACCAGCTCCAATTGCAAAGGAGTATATGTATCTAGAACACATACAAGGGATTTTCATTGATCTTCTTCGAGAATATTATGTCAACATAATCTCAGAAACACGGCAAACAGAGGTTCCCAAACAGCAAATTGTAACTAATCCAGCCCCCCCCCCCCCAAAAAAAAGCCCTATACAAAGCTATTATTAGCCAAAATTAGCTCCTTCTGGCCATCAATAACCACGCACACATGCACATATATATATATATATATATATATATATATATATATATGTGTATATCTATATATATTATATATATATATATATAATATATATATATATATATATATATATATAGTCTATTATATATATATATATATATATATATATATATGTGTGGTGTGTGGTGGTGTGTGTGTGTGTATATATATGCATGTAGTACATATATTTATACATACATACATGTACATACATAATACATAATACATACATACATACATAATACATACATATACATATGCATACATACATACGTGTGTGCGTGCGTATACATACATACATACATACATAAATACATACATATACATATGCATACATACATACGTGTGTGCGTGCGCGCGCGCGCACGCACGTATGTGTGTGTCCGCGCGCACGTGTGTGTTTAGTTATGTATCTATATATGTGTGCGTGTGTGCATGTGTGTGTGCGTGTGTGCATGTGTATACACATATACATACACGTGTGTGTGAGTGCGTGTGTTGTGTGAGAATACATATATATATATATATATATATATATATATATATATATATATATATATATATATATATACAGACACACACACACCCCATAAAGGAATAAGGTCCTTTTTACTCTTCATGTCAATAGCAACAGCAACATTGTAAATTTGTTAGTGTAGCTGAACTGTTCAGTAATTTGTGTGTTTAAATCAAAAAAAAGAAAAAACCTTATTTTTGGCCTTTCTTTACCTTGCTGTTTGTCTCACATCTCCTTTTTCCTCATAAAGTGCAATATTTTCTTATATACTCTAACAAATCATACTTATGTGCCCTTCATTAAAATAAGAACTTTCTTGCTCATGTGAGCTTCTTTGTTTACCTTCATATGTTTTCAGAACCCCCCCTCCCCCCCCTTCTTAAGCTCTCACTATACTGCCAATGTTCTGCTTACAAGGATCATACCCTTTCAAGTGCAAGGATAAATCACATGTTTACTATTTTTTTTTCCAAATCAAATAACGTGTTTTTAAATTTTTTTAGACTCATGGGGCCTTCTTAATTTTCACAACTCTTTTTCCTGGCAATAACAAAGCATATTCATGTGATTTTAAAAAACTTTCTGGTTCATGTGGAGCAGGAGTTATTGCTAGCCCCCCCCCCCCCCAAAAAAAAAAAAGAACGTGGAAGAGTGAACTAAGGAGCTCTCTGGTCAGACTAAAAGAATGAAAGGAAGGCCTTTTTCTTTCCCTTGGCCCTTTTTTCTGTTACCGAAGGCACAATGTTATTTGACTTATTTCTTTTGTTAGGATTATACAGCCGGCAATGCAAGGATGTTAAAATTTTTAAAATTTTCTTGTTCCTGCAGGCTTCTTACTTTGCCTACTTTCTTTTTTTCCACGTCACTTTTCCTCTCACCAAAAGTGCGATTTTTTTTTTTTGGGGGGGGGGGGGGTGTTGGGCAAGGGGGGAGTTAAAAGTGCAAAATCATATTCATGTGCCTTAATCAATCATACTTGTTTTTTTTGAACTATCTTTCCTTATATCAACAAGCCATGTTATCAAATATTTTTTTACATCATCATCCTTAATTCTCCCAATTAAATCCACCAACTGCCTAAATTATGCATGAGTTTCTCACCAATTTGATTCAATAGGCCTTAGGGATTGGTTCTTCTACGCCATCCCTCGAGAAACCAATAAAGAATTATGGCTCACGAGGCCGATCACTCATGATTTCCACACTACTACAGCATCACAGAGAGGAAATATAAAAGAGAGTCCAAGTGTCCAGCAATGGAACATAGGTAAAAGGGCAGCACGTCTGTGAATACACAACAGATAGAGTCTTGGCTGATGGCTCCCACATTGACGACAGATCTTAGAATTGACAACTTTACAAACCATTCTGAAACAAGATCCTGCCATGTCAGATTTTTTTTTGGGGGGGGGGGGACCCATCAAGGAATGAAGTACGAATCTGAAAGCACGGAGAATGTGCCCGGATATTGAAAAGATGAGGAAAAGGGGAAGACTGAAGAGTCAACCAAATCAAACTACAGTGTACACATGGGACATAACCTGTAGGCTGTAGCCCAACAAACTATGCAAATTGCAGGTTTTGTTTGCAACTTAGAAGAATACTCTCCCAACTAGTTACAGCTCCTTTGCTTTCTTTTATTGGAAGACGTGCTAAACTGCTAACAACGAGCCGAGTTCTTATACATGCCACCAGGAAAAGAGCACAGGCATGACATGAGCAAGAAACTTATAAAATTAGTAGAAGATATGCTTGGGTAATCTCACTTGAGTTTAGCAGGAAGCATACCCTAATGTACTCAGGATAGATAGGTTGTGACTGAAATCCTCATCCAATGGAGAACTGATGGCATAGACTGTAAGAAACATTGAAATTGCCTGCCAACAAGACAAAAGAGCCATTTAATATGCATTACCAGCAGATTGATGATGACTGTAAGAATTAGACTAAAGTTCATTTCCCAATACCCCCTTGCCCCTTTTTTAGAGAGGAGGAAGAGAGGAAGAGAAGAAACAAACAAAACATCCTCTTTATTTCTTTGGTCGGCATCCTCTCTGTTTTGTGTTTACAAAACAATCTCATACTTTTGAGTTTTGATACAAAAGGCATGCTTTTAGTCTCCATTTTATAGCATCCTATTGGTAAGATTTGTTATAGTCTCTTTTATCAATACCACTCACCATTCCTAAGTAACTTCCAATGAGAAGTCTCCTCCTTCCTTGTTTATCAATCAAATACAGTGCAGAAAGAGCCCCTGAATTCACAGTGTGCTCAGTGAGAAGATCACACTATCACAGGCAGCAACTCGATTGATAATGATTAAACAAAAATAAATTAATTTAGGCAGTTCAGAGGATATCCTTAGTTATATGGACTACCAAGGATAAGGATAACAACTATGCTACAGCTAAGCGCCTACTGTACACAAGAACAATGGAAATGCAGCTTCTACCCATTTACCTTGCATGGATGACTGACAGGTGAATCAAGAGTACAATATGCTAACAGATATTCATCAGTATAAATCATATTCTCCAACTACATACGCATTCAATCTAAGCGATAGATTATATAAACTTGAACCTGCAAAGTTGGTCAATCCAACATACAGGCTAGCTAACGCAGCACTGGAGATCCCAACATCTTGAAAGGTCAAAGAGGAAAAATATAGAACCCCATTTATGCCTGCAAACTGCTGCAGCAGAAAAAGAGCACCACCCACAAGTGCAGCTGCAACAATCCATAACAATGTGTCAGATCTTTGTAAATAAATAGTGCCATCACTTTGCAACAACTCCAATTGTGGATCCCACTTACGCAGCCTTACCCTAGCCTCCAGAGCGGCTGATCTCAAGACAGCCACATTTATTTTTTGGCGGCAAAATCTTTTATTGTAGACTAATTCTTTCATAAAATTAGAAATAAAATTGCCACCACTTTGAATTCTGCAAAACACAAAAGCTATGACTGCCACACCAGCTGAGCAACTTACAAGACACTTAGCTAATTTATTCTATTAACTTGCAAGAGTATCAACAGAGAGGCACAAATCTATTCGAACTAGGTAAGCTATTCGAAAACATACTAAGGCCCAACCAGAATCCATGCTTTAGTAGGTCAATAGATTCAATAAGATCCACAGATGAGAGTTGGCTAACTGGTACATTGTGTATTTTATTTTAGATTCCGAAGTCTGAACACTTCTCCAACTACAACAGAAAGAAATACAGTGGCCAAAGTATATAAGTTTCACACAAACATTAACACAACCTTTATAATGTGGTTCCTCAAGGAGTTCTGACCATTTCGTATTCATATCTCCCCCATCACCATTCAGCACTGACCGAAACTCTTCTATGGCTTTGTCAACTTCTGAGGGTCCCCAAAGATTACGAATAATTGCTTGAGCATCATGGAGCCTTCCCATCTTCATAAACATCCCAGTACAAGCTCAAAGACCATTCAACACAATGGAGAGAACATGTGTACGTAGAATATGTACCTTACAAAGCCAGCGGGGGCTCTCCACTGCTAACTGCATGCCAACAATAAGTATAAATCCTGGGATGCTTGCAATATATAGCATTGTCCTCCACCTGAAAGCATATTTTAGGGGTAATTAAATAAAAGGTTTGGCAATCAGAGAAGTAATATACTAGTGAAGCACGTTTGAGACCATTTTGACTATGTTTAAAGACATAAAATATGCTTCACACTTTCACATAACTATAAAGCTAAGGAAGGCGCAAAAAATGACCTGTTGAGATACATTTGGTTGCTAGATAAATATAATCCATCCCTATCATCAACTAACAAGGAAGTTAAATACTAAGAAGAACATTCCCATTTTTTGCATTAATTTTACCTGCTTCCTCCTTCCATATTGAGCTCAAGTATGTCAAAAGTTCATTTTTATTTCTTGGTACTGTAATGATTAAAAACTATATTCCCACCAACTTGACTAGCAATTGCAATGTGGTGAGATCATCTCCATGTCATTAAAAAAATAAAGAAAAAGTACAAATCATTTGAAAACTGAAAAATAATAAATAACCCTCACCACCCCCCCCCCCCCCCCCCAAAAAAAAAAAAAAAAACAACAAAAAGAAGGATTTGCTCTCTGGCTCAGCAACTGATTTGCATGGTTTGATGACTACAGTTGTTTTCAAGCAACAGTACAGCCTGACTTCTGTAAAGGCTTAAAAGAACCAACAAGAAGAAAAGCCAAATAGCAGAAAAGTTTATACACATGACGAAAATTCAAATGAAAATCAAATTCGAATTTTCAACAAATGAAGGAAACAAGGTGGAGGAATACCAAAAAGCAATTTTTTATTGAGACAAGGAGAATAAATCATTCATAGATTAAAAGCAAAACAATTGAAAGTAATGTTATAAATCTTATTTCAGAGAACCAAAATGCCTATGTTGGAGGCCGTCAGATCATTGATGCGGTGCTTATAGCAAATGAGCTTATTGATTCTAGGGTCAAATCGGGAAAGCCGGGAGTCGTTTGTAAGTTGGACATTGAGAAAGCATACAATCATGTGAACTGGGATTTTTTGTTGTATGTCATCAAGAGAATGGGCTTTAGGGCAAAGAGGATTGGATGGATACGCCAGTGCATATCCTCTACATCCTTTGTCAATGGTTCTCCAACGGAATTCTTTTCGACTTCTAGAGGTCTTCGTCAAGGAGGCACTTTATCCCCCCTTTTGTTTCTACTGGTCATGCTAGTAATTACAAGGATGATTGATTCGGCATCTAGTGCAGGCCTTATATCTGTGTTTAAAGTGGGCCGCTCGAGTACGACAACTATGAGTGTCTCTCATCTTCTTTTTGCAGACAACACTATTATTTTTTGTGAGAATGATTGTGAGCAGATGGTGAACCTTCGTTGTGTGCTTACTTGGTTTCAGGAGGTTTCAGGTCTTAGGTTTAACTTGGCAAAAAGCTCTATCCTGCCTATTGGACATATGGACAATATTCAACTGCTTGCAGTTGCAGGTGTTTTAGGTTGCAATGTTGATGCCTTTCCAACTACTTACCTAGGTCTCCCTCTCGGTGCTAAATTTAAGGAGAAAGCCATTTGGGACCCAATTATCGAGAAATTTGAGCTTTCTGGATGGAAGTCTGTGTACCTTTCAAAAGGGGAGAGATTAACTCTCATCAAGAGTGTTCTCTCAAGTATCCTGACTTACTTCCTCTCTCTTTTTCCCTTACCTTCTTCAGTAGCCAATAAATTAGAAGCAATCGAGAGAAATTTCCTTTGGGGTTGTTTTGGGAGTGACTTCAAGTTTCATCTTGTGAGATGGAATATTGTGAAGCAACCACTGTATTTAGGAGGGTTAGGTATAAGTGACTTGTGTCTCTTCAACGAGGGCCTTCTTGGTAAGTGGCTGTGGAGATTTATGAATGAAAAGGGCAATCTGTGGAAGAAGGTAGTTACCATCAAATATGGGGACAAAGGATTCGGATGGTTTCCCTCTACTGCGAACGGCTCTTATGGGTATAGTCTTTGGAGATATATCTCCAAAGGTTCGGAGAGATTTTTTCCACACTATTCCTTTGAGATAAGAGATGGTTCTTCAATCTTTTTTTGGCATGATCGTTAGTGCGGCGAGATTCCTTTAAAAGACCCGTTCCCTAGCCTTTATGTTTTGGCGGTGGACAAAAATACCTCTATTGCTAATTTTCAAGAGTAGGTTTATGGAAAAAATATTTGGGCACCTGTTTTTGTTCGAGATGGATTCGTTGATGATGATTCCTTAGTAAGCTTTTTCAATAAGCTTAATGAGGCCAAAGTAGAAGAATCTTCAATGGATAGGGTGAGGTGGGATATAACCACTCAGGGGTGCTTCACTGTTAGATCTCTTTATTTGAAGCTTCTTGATGGGAAGTTTTCACCACAGGAGGTTCATTCTGAAAAAGGTTTCCCTTGCAAGCTCATATGGAAGTCTTTAACCCCCTTAAAGGTTTCTTTCTTTGTATGGGAAGCTACACATGGGAACGTACTAATATGTGACAACTTACAAAAAGGGGGGAAAATTTTGGTGAATAGATGCTTCATGTGTAAAAGGGACTTTGAATCTACGGATCATTTATTACTCCATTGTCAATTTGCGAGCATACTTTGGAATCTAGCTTTCAGTTTCTTAGGCATTTCTTGGGCATTTCTTGGGTTGCTCCTAATTCTATTAGGAACCATCTTTTGGCTTGGGAGGGTCCCTTTGGTAGGAAAGTTAAGAAGAAGAAGGAGGAAGCCATGGTCCTACCTCATGTCATCTTTTAGGGTATTTGGAAAGAGAGAAACAGAAGAGTTTTTGAAAGTATCGAAACCCTTCCTCAGCGTTTGAAAGAGAATTTCATCAAGATTCTCCATTTTTGGAAGAATAGGAAGTTTAGCTCTTCCTCTATTGATCTGACTGATTGTGTGGATACTTTATACTTAGGTTGTATATAGCCTTTTGTATGATGCTCACTGTGCAGCTAAGCTTCTAATCTTTCTATATTAATATATTACCTTTTCCTTATTAAAATAAATAAATAAATAAATCACATTCACTATCATACATCATACTTAAAGCAGAATTCTGTGCATTGATCTTATACTAGAAACTAGAAAGTCTCTCCTGATATCCTAAATGGGCAGTGTATTGGACCCCTGGTAAGTAATCAACCGTATAATGCAGAAGTGGGAAAAGTATTCACCCAGAATGCAGCTCATCAGTAAGGATATAAATGGAAAATTGAATAAGAAAAACCCCACCAATGTGGATCATTTTCAGCAGGAATCCCTATAAATAATGAGGCAATAATCCCAAGGCATGTACCGATCTGACACAAAGATCCCAATGATCCTCGATATTTTGTTGGAGCAACCTACAATAAGAACAATGGCAAGTTAACATACACACAGCAAGTGCGAAGTGGTTTATACGCAACCTAAGAGAAGCCCTCGCCCAACCCCCTCCCTTACTCCTGGACAGGCTACAGCAGAGACAGATGAGGCAGTGGAACTGCAATAGCATCCTTGATGTAGGAAGGTTCGCAAATGACGAGAACGAGGTCAAAATAGTGAAAAGCCGAACCTAAGACATTGTATCTTGAGTATTATTTTGGCCTTTAAGTTGATGACACATCATTTTGAATTACTATGTTTGGATCTCCCCAGACCCTCCTCTGGCCTTGTCCATATTAGGCGGTATTAGTGGTGGTGTCTGAATAAACTTGAGCTGAACTTTATATTTTCCAGTAGAAAGCCTTTACTACTGATAAGGATCAGTATGAAGTGGTAAAAAGGTAAAGAGTCGACAACATTTTCTCTCATCGGCATGTATTTTATTCTTTCTCACGGATTTATTCCACTGGACAAGTGGTCGTCCATAGAACAATTACAAACGCATTTTACATTCCAACGTTCTATTCATCCCAACATGTTACCTTGTTTCTTCCCCACCCGAACCACCATTAGCTAGGAAATATGGACCTATCAATTATCAAATAAGCAAACTGAATATTCTTCCACTTCAAGGGGTGGCTGAAGTATCAATTATAGACTTATCAATAATTAGAAAAGTTAGCAACCAATTCAACTAAATCCTTTGAAGATAAGTTTAGCTTGATCAATAAATGAGTAGCAGGCTGGTGACCAACTAAGTTGACAGTACCTCTGATATATAAATAGGAACCAGAACTGTGTTCACCCCAATACCAAGGCCCACAAGAAACCTTCCCCAAAGTACTTCATCCACAGAGTCAGCTTGTGCACTGTCAAAATAAATGCTGATGGCTCAGTGGGAGGAACTTAGAAGTAAAATCACTCAAGAAAATTAACATCTTATAGAACTTAACATGTATGGTACTTGCATCCATAAACCACGCTAATGAAGGCACTTAAACTCCACATTCTCTTTATTTTTGCCTCCAGTACTTAATCTCTTTTCCGTCTGAATCGCTGGCTCCCTCCTAATGTAGGCATCTTGTCAATTTATATGCCACTTAGAACGGCACATTACATATTCATTCATACAACTGACACATTCCACACATAGATTTAAAATTATAGCAGTATATGCAGAGATATTAAAAATGGAAGTCAAAAGAAGGGCCGAAAGGATAAACTTGGCTCCCAAAAACATAATCCTGTTTTATCGTCCTCCATCCTTCTGTGAGAGATATATGTCAATATGTGTGTGTGTGGGGGGGGTGGGGGGGGGGGGGGGGGAGGGGGGGGAGAGAGAGAGAGAGAGAGAGAGAGAGACTTTCACACACAACATATATATGTGTGTGTGTGTGTGTGTGTGTGTGTGTGTGTGTGTGTACATATACATATATGTGCATATATATACATATACATATATCTGCACATGGATACATAGACATATATCTATATATATGTATACATGTGTGTGTGTGTGTGTGTGTGGGGGTGGGAAAGGATAGATAGAGGATGCTGAAAAAGCATCCCACAAAAGGCCTTTTTTTCCAATGAGTAATCAAAAGATTTTATTACAAAAAATCAAGGGGATGCTACCCATGTACTAAAGGGACAAATACAAAAATATCATGCCCTCAATCTCGCATGCATAATATTATCTACAAAATCGAAAAAACACGTGTTTCTTCCACCATTAAATGCATGACTCCAACTATGCAAGATTCTCAAAAAGTAGAGCTTGGAATCTTGCGAGAACAGAGCTTTGCCCTCAAAAATCCGGCTATCCCTTTCCTCCCATGTACACCACCAAGTTGTCAAAGGGATTATCTCCAAATACCACAAGCCCAACTCTTCTTTATTCTTCTTTTCCATGCCACCATGACATTTTTGACTGGGAAAGGTTGAACCCATCTAACACCCCTCAAGGAAAAAGACAAACGTCAAAGTGATGAAACTCAACTACAACGAATGAGGAGGTGGTCCACCATCTCTTCCTCCTCAAGACACATAAAACACCTACTGAGCCCGTTGAAGTTTCTCCTTTTAAGTATATCCTTTATTCGGATCTCACCTTTATTGGTCGCCCAAGCAAAAAAGCACACTTTTGTGGGTGCTTTAGACTTCCAAATAGCCTCTATAAGGAAATTACGGCAATTCGCACCAAAGTAAAGCTCTTGACGGTAAAAGAATTATTAGTGTCATAAGGCCAGATAATTTCATCAATAACCTGAGGAAGAACCTTCACCTTGGCAAGTGAAGCAAAAAAATTGCAAACACTTTCCTCTTCCCAGTCATTAGGGATCCTAGAAACCATTCCAAGAGACCACACCATGCACAGTGGCCTCTTTAAGAAGGGTCATCCTAACAAGCTTCAGGAAATTGAATCTTGAAAGGTTGGTCTCTGCACCAAGCTTCATACCAAAAAAGCACTTTAGACCCGCTCCCAAGCTCAAAATGCACAAAGGATAGGAGACGCTCCAAACTAACTAAAATCGATTTCCAAAAAGCCACCCCACCCCATTGGCATTGGTGCTTTGCTTGCTCCAATAACCCCGACTATGAACCCCGTATTTGGCGTTGATCATATTTTTCCAAGGAGCTTTCTCCCCTTTAGCAAAACACCAAAGCCACTTGGTATTTAGAACTTCGTTCATATGACGAAGAGGTCATATGCCTAAGCCTCCCTCTTGTCTGGCACAACAAAACTCTCCCCAATTAACCCATTGGAAGCCAGCACTAGTCTCATCGTTGGACCAAAGAACATCTCTCATGATTTTCTCAAGATGATTAGCAATGCTAGTTGGGATAGTGAACAAGGGCAAATTACAACCCCAAAGACAGGTTATCCACAAAATCAACAACATCAAATGAAGAGGAACAAAAAGCCTCCTCATTCCAAAAAAATAAAGCCTCAAGTCACTTGTCTTTCAACCACTCAAGTGAAGTCTCAACCCCATCAAAAATCCTCCTATTTCTCTCCATCCATAAAATCCAAAAGATGGCATGCAGGATTGCTTAGAGAATGCTACATTTAACGTTTCTTCCAAAAAAACCTTCCCAAGCCACTAGTTGGTGTCTCACTGTGTTAGACACCATCCTCCTATACTTAGTTGGCATCAACAAATTACAAAGTTCCTTCTAAGAAAAGCCAAGCTCTTCCAGACAAGAAAGCTAAAAAAACATTGTTTGCAATGTCCAATATGAATCACATGGTAAATGTATTCAATATGAAAAGCGAAAAGATGTTAACTATTTCTTTTATCAATTTTTTTTCAGGCGCATTTAGAAAATTGGTCACTAATCAAGCCAGATGTTCATGCTAAAATAAAAACTCAACTTCGAATGCCAACCCCAAATTAAGGTGTTAGCCACAGTTTTGCACTCATCTTTGAGACTCCAAACTGTACCAATATCACTCGAATTCCGTGAACACAATTCCAATCTTTGTTACAAGAATTTTCCTGCTCTTATGAACGTATTCCACTCCACCATTGCATATTAGGTGGCATTCTCACTATTTATATGACTGAAGAGCTTCATCTGTGACCTCAGATTACACAAAACATCAAGTAGATTCAATCCATAACAAATCAAGTTTTGAAAATTTAAAGTTAACATCACAATGAGTAAATGATATCAATATTTTTTGAATAAACTTTAAGTCAGACGTGATATTCTTTGACCCTTGGGAGACACACTTAAGCCTATCACATAAAACTGCTCAAATGTGAGCAACTAGGAAGAAGCTGCTTTTATACACGTAATAGTGATACCATTGCTTTTAAGATTAAGGTATCTATGATGTGTAACCGAAAGGCGATCATACTTGCAATTTGGGAAGATAGTCCAGTTATCAAACATATATTCATCCCAAATAGGACATTAACAACAGAGAGATCCACATTTGTGCAAAGAACCAATTCATCAGTTCATCTGAAATTACCTTAAAAGTGCACCAACAATCAAAGGTATTGTGTCGAACTGAAGTGTACGCCGACAGCCAAATTTATCAACCAAAGAACCAGAGACGAGGCTTCCAATGAATGCACCAGCAATGAATATGCTGACCACAAGACCCTCAAGAATAGAGTTTCCTTCGAAACCAAGTTCCCGTGCCAATGATATGATAGGACCATTCATCACTCTGCAAAGGTCATTTATCAATCTCTATTCATGATAACGGAAAAAAAAAAAAAGACAAACAAGAGATCACCTATTTAAATAAAAGTTTCCCCTCTGTCAGGCAATGAATACAAATGTTAGCTGTAAGACCCAGAGCTTGCATGACAATTTTTGCATCTATACTCAGCTCAAGGCAATTGAATCACATTATCACCGGTATTGCACTATCATTTCACCTTCCAATATCCCGGCGAGGGTGTGTTTGGTAAAAAGAAAATTATTTTCTTGGAGAATGGTTGTCCAATTTTCTACATTTGGCAAAGTAAGAAGAAGAAGATAATTTCCTAAGGAATCATTTTCAACTCAAACGTGGAAAATTGACTTCCTTTTGGAAAATGAAGGAAGTTGATTTTCCTTTCACATGGCAATGATGATGGTCCCACTTTTCATCTCTCCTTCCCTTCCCCCCCCCCCCCCAAAAAAACCCCAAAATCTTCACCCATATCTTTTTCAAGGGGCTGATCTTTCTTCTTTGAAAATCATTTTCTAAATGCTAACACAAGTAAATCCTTAAAAGAATCATGGCCTTTGATACAAACTGAACAACATTATTTTCCTAGGAAATTATCTTCTTCCAAATGCTCCATGGGTCCCAAACTTTGAACAATCAAGAGGAAGATCAAGACTTTTCACACTTCAGCAGTATTTTTTAAGCCCATCGCACGGACCCTTCTATTTCCTTTTGTTCGGGGGGGGCCGGGTGGGTAAGATGGTCCATCTAGCGGACTTATAACCCATAGGTACACCCTAGTCAAGGAATGCTAGGAAGCGAAGATAGGAAATAAGAGAAAACCTCTCCCTCCTAGATCATCCATCTTTATCTACACTTTCTTGATAGGAGGACCAGTCCTTGGGTGGTGACAAAAGAACACAATATCCAAAAAATAAAATAAAGAGAAGCACAGGAAAAAAGAAAGCATAAGAAATTAATATTCATAAGTCAACCCCTAGGTATTGAGAAAAAATTAATTCTTGTCCCATAATATTGTCAAAGAGCTATTTCCAATAACATATTGATGTTTATTGGTCCATAAATTATTTCAATCACACATTGTCAATGAAATGTAATTAATGCATATTTTTCATTTATTTCAAATACTTGATAATACATATGGGATGAAGTGAGTAACTCAATGCATAAAAGTAACATGGGAAATACCAGTCGAGGAGGGGAAAAAAAAAGCCTCCACATAGAGATATGTATCCCCTTAGATTTTAGCCTACAAGCACAATCCTCACTAGTGCACCCAGATTTTAAGAGCCAATTGGCCCACCACAACTCACTCACACAACATCGCAAAAAGCAAAGAAAATCCCTATGCCAACGACCAAGGCGTCCATCCCAAGATCTACTCAAGTGGAAGACCACAATGCTGAACAAAGATACATGTATGTATTTGTAAAAGTTTCCAATGGTCAAAAGAGCACATCTATGTTGGACTTCATCCACTAGGACCATTAAGTATACATCGATCTTATGGCAGAAGATATGGGAAAGGTGCAAATGGTAGGAGTACAGTGAGGAACAACACATTCATCAATAGTCTTGTCTATAACTATGCTGGTCTCGTGAGCATGATAAGGTGATTTACTAATCACAGAAATATAACATTTATAAACCTTTCTACCATCCAGGAACAGAGAAACGATTAGACAAAGATGGTGAATTCTCGAAAGTCCGATAATAGCAAATGGTCAAAGGATCATCATATAAGATGGCATTCAATCTTTTACAATACGTTATCAGAAGAATACCCTTTATGCTCTTACATAGAGCAGTCGTCTTGTTAAGGTTCCCCCAAATACATGATGCAAAAAACCCCCCTATGCCTTATATAATGATCCTTACTAATAAGTGACTACATCTTTTAATATTTAGGAAACAAAGAACCATAATAAATAAGTCCCCCTCAGGCAGGGTGTAGAGGGGTCAGATACAACAGCTCAGCCTAAATTGTTTTCACCCAAAAACTTACCAAATAGCACATTCATCAACCAAATCCCATCTCAAATTGAAGATTGTCTGCCCTGTGGAAACCACCCTTATATGATGATCCTCACTAATAAGTAACTACATGTTTAAGATGAAAAAACAACAAATAAATAAGCATGGATGGTTTCCCTGCAACCCTTTTTTCGGGGGGGGGGGGGGGGGGGGGGGGGGAGGCTAGAAAGGCATTACGTAGTAGAGAAACATACGCATAAGATGCTTACCCAATATGATAGCCAAAAAGAAAATTGGCCATTGAAGCTGTAAGAACATGGGGGAAAGCAGGCAACCATCCCAAGTCAATCTCTCCCCAACTACCACCATCTTCCCTTCTTATTGACTCCTTAACTTCACCATCTGCATCCAAATCCCTCAAATTACTAGCAATTAATCAAAGCATGCATTGATTTCACAAACAACACCATAATCGAAAATACCCATCAAAAAAAAAAAAAAACAAATGGGGAGGGGGGGAAAATGGGTATAAGATAATCAATCAGTTCAAACCTGGGTTTTGAATTGGAATTTGAGTAACCTCTTGCTTTTGCTGATTTTGCTGTTTCTGTAAAGCCCAAACTGAGAATTGTTTATTTGGTTTTGGACGCCTGAAATGAACCGACTTATGGGGAGAGAAAAATTGGAGTTCAGAGCCTGCATTTAAGAATTTTTTCGAGGGTAGTCCATTGAATGGGCTGTAGATTAGTGTAGCAGCGGCTGTTGCCTCCATTAGCGGCACTGCAGAGTGCAGAATGTCTCCACGGAGACTGATTGCTTCTGACCCCCCCCCCCCCCAAAACAAAAGAAAAAACCAAAAATAAAAGGGGAAAAAAAACGTTTCATAAACAACTTTTTAAAAGAGCTTTTTATCCAAAAAAAGAACTTTTTGTATCAAAATTAGTTATTTGATCAAATTAAAAATTTAATTTACGTGTTCGATAAAATAATTTTTTAGAGGAGCTTTTTAGAACTAAAAAATTCATTTAAAAAGACTAATTTAATGAGCTTTATGGAAAGACATTTTGAAAAAATTAGCTTTTTATCTCACAACTTTACTAAAAATAGCTAATTTCATCAAATAGTTTTCTACAAGTAAGTAATTCAAACAGTTAATACAAACAGTTGATTCAAACAGCTAATAGTTAATACAAACAGTTAACAGTTACCAGTTGTTTGTCAAACAGGATCATTATGATCCCTAAGAGATCCGATTAGGAGTGGACACATGTAAATAATTAAAGGTAAGTTCACAATTTTGTGGAAACTTTCAGACAAAATTAATGTAAGAAGCACATAAAAAACAAAAAGGCACCCAAAAAAAAAATCTTGAAATTATGGAGGGTGAAGAATTGAGTTAGTTTAGGTTTACCATATATGGACCTAACAAACACTGTGTAGTATCTCACAAACTTAGTTGAGGATGCTGATATATATAGGTGACATTAAAACATAATGTAGGAAAATGTTAGTAACTCAAAAAGATAAACACATCAAAATAGAAAGAAAAATAATTTAAAAACACTTACAACCAATCTTTGTATTTAAGTACTTAAGGATTCTAATGTATTGTGTGCAACATTAAGAAATCATGTAACCCAACGTTAGTAACATACATGAAAAAGATACACATTTCACAACACACAAATGAAAGCAAAGATTACTAAGTAATAACAAAGTATCACGATTAAGAGAGTGTTTCATTGGAGGACTATGAAAAATATTTTCCTAGAGAAAAAAATTTTGCACTTACATTTTATGCTTTGTGATAGAGTGGAAAATTATTTTTATTTTCTACTATTTAGTAGAATGAAAACCAATTTTCCAAGATAATAGTTTCCGATTATTTGGTAGTAATAGCTAGGATAAGCTAATGGACAGTCAATAATTTTAGTCATCAAAGAGGCCTTATAAAGTCATAACTTTTTTTTTTTTTGGGTGTCAGCAATGTAATACAAGCATTATAAACAATACATACATTACAACCAGGACGTGCCCTATTGACTAAGTCCTGGACTCTATACTCTTAGTCATATTTCTTCATTCATGTCGTTGCAATCGTAATGAGAGTATAGATGGTTGTATAATGATAAGTGTCTCCATTCTGGGTGATAATCCGCTTTTCGGTGAGCATCTGCACAGCATCAGAGCCTATTGCGCTGGATTTTCTGCTCCAAATCTGCATCTGATTGACATCAGCTTGATGTATTCGGCTGTCTCTATTGTGCACCCATCATTTGAATCGTTTCCCTTGTTTACACTCTCCCCTGCACCATGCAAATGAGTTAGAATTAAATAACGTCATGCCTTATTCCGACCTGGGTCTCCTTTGTTCTTTTAACATTTCGCTTTTTCAACTTTGATCAGTAATCCTTTCTCCTTTGTTTTCTTTCATATTGGCTAGTGTATCCTCTTGTAGAAAAGTAAAAGCCATTAGCTTTATCAACTTCTTCACATTACAAGGTTGTTTGACATTCAATTGAATTTGCAAAGTTACTGCTTAGGGTATCTTCAATGGTAGTGCTTAAAGGATATCCCCCTGCAAGTTCCATAACTTATTTCTGCTTGGACACTTCCTTTTGCTCCAACTTTTGATTGTCTTATCTCCTGACACGACAACCAAGTAGGTTAGTGTTCTACTGTCATAAAATTTAGTGGCTTTTCCTTGCATAATTCTTTTATACATTGAGTGAGCTAGCTGAAGATATCTAAGTTCATGGTCCAAAATAACGCCCAATTATAAAAATTTTTCCATAATAGCATCAAGTTATATTTTTTACCCCCACTAGCATCAAGTTAAGAGGTTTTTTTTTTTCCCCCCAAATTGGCATTTGGTGACTTGGTAACCTAGGATTGCACGTAATTCTTTATTGTTGTTTTATTATTAATAATAACAATTATAATATGGCAAAAAATCTCTACCCTGTCTACTGCCTCCCATCCCACCACTGCTATCATCCCCAACACTAGTTAGTCCATCGCGCCCACCAACAACCAGTGGCTCAACTAGCGACGCCTCACACTACCTCTCAACCACCACTAGTCATCCCCTTCATCTCCCTACTCAAATCATCCAATGATCTTCTTCCCCACTCCCATAGTCCTCTACTCCATAGCCCACCAATGTTGCTGCATGCCACCACTACTCGATGTCGGTGAACTCCATAATCCCCACCATAACAATCAGTGAAAATGCCCTAAAGTCCGAATCCAAAATCCTCCCACTCTTTTCAAGTCATTGAATTAGAGAATTAATTGTCTTTCACTACCTCCATTTTTCTTGTTTGTCTCCACCCGTAAATTTTTATCAAATTTATTCAACCCCTGAACATTTGATTGCAAATCCAATAATTGAAGGGTGGGAGAACAAAGAGAGATTGAGAGAGGGCCAAAAGTGGGCCGCAAAGGGAGATAAGAGAGAGAAAGAGTTTGGATTTGGTTACTGGTAGAGGCTATGGATTTGCCTACAACCAGTGGTGGTAGACAGGTTGTGGGCTTTGGGAGTGAGGGATGGGAGAGAGGGGAAGGGGGCTATGGGGGGATTTGGGTAGAGAGATGGGTGGCTAGGTGCTAGATTGGGATGGTAGTACGTTGTGGCTGACATCAGAAGGGAAGTGGTCATTGGTAGAGCCTTGATGGTGGCACCTAGCTGCTGGTGGTGATGGTGGCGGTCGGGGGGGGGGCAGTGGCAGTGGTAGTGGTATAGGGTTGGGTGGGTTAATTTTTTTCTTTTTTTTTTTGTATTATCATCATTGTCGTCGTCGTCATCATCAAAACAAAAAGAAAGATTACTTGCTATTCTAACTTATCAGGCTAAAAAGTGATATTTTGGGGGGGAAAAAAACACTTGGTGTTAATGGAGATGAAAAAATTACCTTGATGCTAGTATGGAAAAAAAATTGATAGTGGAATGCTATTTTAAGGCATGAACTCAAGAGATCTTTGTGGGCACATTTGGCTAGTTCTCCTAGATAAATATAAGGCACTCTCGTCTTTTTCCATTGTAGAGCTTAATGTTAAGGAAAACATCGAACAAGAGTGGGTACTCACAACATTAGAAAGTTCATAGTTGAGTTGCTTCCTAGCTCAGATTTGACACTTAGTTCCTCATTTGCATATTTCATTCCTCATTATTTTCGTCACATGAGAATGCCTCTCCAGGAGTTTCAACGTTTATCTTTTAAAGGTCCCTCGAAGCGAGAAACTGTTCATAGAAGAAGACTTTAACGGCCATATCGGCGCGGAGGCAGCGGGTTATGATGGGGTCCACGGGGGTTTAGGTTTCGGAGAGAGAAACGCGGGAGGGGTCTCTGTGTTGGACTTTGCGGTGGCCTTTGATTTGTTGGTGGCCAACTCCTTCTTCAAGAAGAAGGAGGATCACCTAGTGACCTTCAAGAGCAGCTCTTACAAGACCCAGATTGACTACTTCCTCACGAGGAAGGAAAGTCGGAGATCGTATAAGGACTGCAAAGTGATTCCTAGCGAGTTTCTGGGAACTCAACACAGGTTGCTGGTTTTAGATGCAGAGTTCAAGTATCCTAGGAGGACGAAGAGGAGAGTCGGAGAACCCAGAATTAAGTGGTGGACCCTCACGAAGGAGAAGGCGGGGTTAATAGCAGAAAGAATAGCCGAGGAGGGAGCTTGGAGGAGGGCAGAAGACGCCGATTCGATGTGGGAGGCTGTGGCGGATTGCATCCGAAGGTCGGCTAAGGAAACCCTAGGTCTTTCCAGGGGAGGCGGGAACAGGATGGAGGGCGCCTGGTGGTGGAACGAAGGGGTAAAGGAGAAAGTCAAGGACAAAAAAGAGGCTTTCGCAGAGTTCATGAACAGCAGTTCGGAGGAAGAGATGGAGCAAAAGAAGATTGGATACAAGGCGGCCAAGAAGGTAGCCAAAAAGGCGGTGACAATAGCAAAGAGTCAGACTTTTGATAGACTGTACCATAGATTGGGGATGAAGGAAGGGGAGAAGGAGGTTTTCAAACTGGCTAGGGCGAGGGAAATGAAGACTAGGGATTTGGGAGTAGTAAGGTGCATCAAGAACGAAGAAGGTAAGGTGTTGACTGAGAATGATGAAATTAGAGAGAGATGACAAAGGTTCTTTGCTAAACTTCTAAATGGGAAAGGAGTGCGAGACGACTGTAGTAGGGGCGGAGAGTGTAGCGATCAGCAAGCGGGAGACCATATAGCAAAGGAGGAGATTAGGGAGGCCTTGAAGAAAATGGCGAATGGAAAGGCAGTGGGCCCAAACCAGATACCAGTAGAAGTTTGGAAGTTTATGGGGGAGATAGGGCTAGAGCGGCTCATAGAGCTGTTTAATGTTATTTACAAGACCACCAAGATGCCCAGAGAGTGGGATATTCAAGTTTCTAATAACTTTAGGGGCATCAAGCTGCTCAGTCACACTATAAAGCTATGGGAGAGGGTGATTGAGAGAAGGTTACGAGAGGTGTAGAGATTTCAGAGAATCAATTTAGTTTCATGTCAGGCAGGTCGACCACTGAGGCGATCCACCTCCTCAGAGGGCTCATGGGCTTGTTCAGGGATAGAAAGGTGGATCTCCATATGGTGTTCATTGACCTAGAGAAAGCGTATGATCGAGTCCCAAGGGAGGTATTGTGGAGGTGTTTGGAAGAGAAAAGGGTGTCGCCCGCGTACATCCGTGTAATCAAGAATATGTACGAGGGAGGGCGGACGCGTGTTAGGACACCAGGAGGGGTCTCTAACGACTTCGCTGTTAGTATGGGCCTACATCAGGGCTCCGCCCTAAGCCCGTTTCTTTTCACTTTAGTTTTGGATGAACTCACGAGAGGAATCCAGGACAAGGTGCCTTGGTGCATGTTATTTGTAAATGACATTGTTCTTATCGATGTGACCAGGTAGGGGCTGAATGACAGGTTGGAGCGTTGGAGGCATACGCTGGAAGTTAGGGGTTTTCGGTTAAGTAGATCAAAAACGGAATACCTCCATTGCTGTTTCAGTGGTAGGATAGAAGAGGGGGGAGAAATCACACTGGATGGGAGGGTGATACCAAAGGTTGCTAAATTTAAGTATCTGGGCTCGATCATCCAGCAAAATGGGGACATTGACGAGGATATTAGCCAGCAGATAAGAGTGAGTTGGCAAAAGTGGAAGTCGGCGTCAGGGGTACTGTGTGACAAGAGAGTGCCCCTAGGATTGAAAGGCAAAGTCTATCGGATGGTAGTTAGACCGGCTGTTCTCTATGGATCGGAGTGTTGGCCTTTAAAGAAGACGCAGGCCCAAAGGTTGATGGTAGCTAAGATGAGAATGATCAGGTGGATGTGTTGGTTTACGAGATTGGACAGAATTAGGAATGGAGTAATCAGGAGCTTAGCTGAAGTGGCCCCCATGGAGGAGAAGATGAGGGAATCGAGGCTCAGATGGTTCGGCCACGCAAAGAGGAGAAGTGTGGCCGCCTCAGTGCAGAGGTACGAGATGATCGTCCCCCCCGGTGGAAAGAGAGGGAGGGGTAGACCGAAGAAGAGCCTAGAGGAAGTGGTTAGAGAGGACCTGAGAGTTGCCGGTCTGACGGAGGACATGGCTCAGGATAGGAGGTTGTGGCGGGATAGGATTAAGGTCTCTGATTGTAGGGGACTGACCGCGTAGGTGGTAGTAGCGTCGGTGGGGTGGGGCGGGTAGGGTTTTGGTGTACTTGTCTGCAGGTCGTGCTTTTCTGGGATGTGATGGCATCTAGCACCCCTGGTTGGTTGAGGTATGTCTCTACTCCTTGTTTATTTTACTCTCCGGCACATTTTCTCCTCCTTGGTTTTTTGGTTTGCAATCGTTTTCTCTATAAACCTTTTTCAAAAAAAAAAAAAAAAAAACTGTTTTGTGGGTGTTAAGGAATCAACCTGTCTATGGGTAGGAATACCAGTAGGGGTAAGGTTGTCTACAGCTGGATCTCCCCAGATCCCGCGAAAGTGAGACCCACACTGGGAGTTGTTGTTGTTGTTGTTACTGTCAAATTCATTGTGTGAATCATTGTTACTTCCTGTTTTTGCTTCTCGAAGCTGCTCAATAGCCATTCCAAAGAATGTACTTTAGCTATCTTGAACAGATTTCTCTATTCCCTTGACTAGTGTATTGTTATTTAGTGACATTGTATCTTTCCCAACCTTGATTGGCTAGCGATAGAGTCATCTTTACTATTAATTAAGGCTCCAGAATTTGATTCTTAGCCTAAATTCAAGGGGTCAAATACTTCTTTACCATTTACATTAGCTCGACTTGTAGTAGACTCCTTATAAGCATTGATTACACCTTGTGACTGACCCTTCCCATGAGCAGAGTTAGACATTTATTCAACCTTACATAATTCACTTTTCACGTTAACATTAGAGAGACCTTTTGGGCTACATTTTGACCATATAAGTGGGATGATAATGTTGTGTACAAAATTGTCACCATGACGCAACTGTTCAAATTGTAGTGGTTGCTTGTCACTATGAAATCAAAGGACATTATAGAAAATGCAAAAAGGGTGGCGTATTTATTAGTACCTACAAATCAGTGGGTAGTTAAAATCTTTAACCATCTTAGAGATGCATAACCAAGTAACATGGACACATACATTGATACTATTACTATTACATAATAAGTCTAATGCAATACTAAGCATGCAACACTTTTAAACATTGTTTCATGGGATGAACTTAATATCTAGTGCAACAATAGATAATAAATGTTGCATTTAGATACCTAATACAACATTTTTTTATGAAACTTACAATATTTTGAATATAAGATGAGAGAGATTAGATTCAAATGGTTTAATCATATGAAGAGAATGAATGTGTATGCTTTTTGTGATGAAATTTGAGAGAAATAATCTTCTAGAATGCAGAAGAGGCAGGGGATGACCAAATAAGAGCTTGAATGAGGTGACTAAATATGACTTAAAATTTTTACGACTGACGGAGGACATAGCTCAGGACGAGAGCCTATGGCAAGATAGGATTAAAGTATTTAATCTAGATAGCTCGCTTCTTGGTTACCCTTTGGCTGCTATATGGTAGGAAATGTTGTCATGTGATATTAGATATTTTCCTATTTAATGTATATCATTATTTGTATGCTGGTAATACCCTCATCTTGTAAAAGTAAATATTAACATACCTCTGATTGTTAAAGTATAGTACTTTTCTCGAATATATCGTTCTTATGTTTTTTATATAGTTACTGTCCCCTATTTGTTAGTTTTTAATAGTTCATTCACTGTTGATTATCATTAGTTTCAACTTTTAAGTATTTTCCCAAAATCCTTTATGTTTGTCTCTTGGAATCGCTTCCTTATGAGTACTAGTGTTATACCCTTGCGATGCAAGGACGTTTGTCAATATTTGTTTTAATATTATTAGTATAAATAATTAAAAAAATATATTTTTTTAAAGTAGATTAACAATTTTATAACAATATAATTATTGTTTGCAAGACATCAAATTAATTTGTGGTAGGCATATTTTAGTAATTAAACAGACTTGAAATATCTTAATTTTATAAAAACTATATTGCAATCTTACTGATTACCATATAAGATATATAAAAAGTCACTTTTAAAACCTAGATGAATATTCGTGTAACCAACTAATCTGACACAATCTTTATACATGTTGTCCTATATATCATTCATTTATTGTCTTGTGTGATTAAATTGTTATATGGCAATAAGCTCTTACTCACTTACAATGACCTCAAAATCTAACCTAAAATAAAGTAGTAATGATTAAAATTAAGGTAAAATTTGATTCTGTTATCCAATATCTATTCTTTTAATGTTGAAAAATAAAATGAATTAATTTTTAAAAAAATCAATCATTACAAACCAAGTTAACCATGTGAGGATTTAGTCAAAAATAAAATAAATTAGAAGTGTAAAACTATGCAATAAATAATTAAGTTAATAACACGTAATAAATCTTAATTAATAGCATTAATATTGATTATCATGTTTCAACTAACGTCTGCCAATTACAATTTTTCAGTTTATTATTTTATGCCACATAAGATGCGACATGTCATTGGTACATCATCTGTATCCAATTTCTAATATACATATATATATATATATATATATATATATATATATATATATATATATATATATATATATATATATATGTATGTATGTATGTACGTATGTATGTATGTATGTATGTGTGTGTACACACACACACACACACACACACACACACACACACACACACATATATATATATATTAGATATCTGTAGAGATAATATTGCCTATATCTGAATCTCCCCAGACCCCGTGAAAGTAGAAACCACATTGAAAGGTGGTACTGTTGTCATTATTATTGTTGTTGCCACAATATTTTAAGAAAAAATGCAACACTTGTTGGAAAATGTTGCAATCTAAAACAAAAATGTAACACTTGCTTAAAAATGTGGCAATATGGTGCGTAAATGTAACACTATTTTATAAGTGTTGCATTTATAAGTATATTGTCACAAATGTTGCATTTGTTAGACTATTAAAGTAACTACTATAGTTAAATGAGTCGTTTGTTCTCCAAGAAATTATCAATAGACATTACCATAGGAAATTATCTATAAGAGATTTTTAATAACACATGCCCCTAGGTGTGCATAAGGTGTTTTATTCAATCAAAATGTAAAGCAAGTAGTTTTTTCCCCTAATTATTATCAACAAGTATTATATCAAAGATAAATACAAGGAAATAAAGGAAAAAAGAAACTTGAATTAGAAGTGTAATGACAAATATTTGGCGATCTATTATAAATTTTTCTAAAGTGCATAACACAATGCATGCTGAAAAACAACACGATCAGTTTTTAGAGTTTTTGGTCAATTGAAAGGGGAATTCTAGGTGATAATAGTCCAAGGTAAAATCATGGATTAATATTATAGAGGATGTCATAAGAATCATATTGGGTCAATTGTATTCAGCTACAGTTTGATCTAAATATAGGATAACAGTTAATTCATTTAACTGCTGAACAATTTCTAAAAAATTAGTTCAATCAAATTATTGTGTATCATTGAGCTATCTAACATTGATAAGTAAAGTTACCAATATTTATTATTATATATGAAAGATAGATATTTAAAATATGATAACCAAAACAATCCACAATTAAATCTTTAAACTTTTTCCCATGAGTGCAATCAAACATGGTTTTTCTATTGGTTACAAAAAAATTGTCATTCACCATGTATTTATATGACTTAGATACAGTATAAAATGTATACTTCACATGTCCCATTTTCATGTTTCTAAACGGGAAAAATGCACATTTTAAGAAAATTATATGCCGATCAATAGATAATTGCTATGTTAGAAACTATGCAAATTTATTGGTTAGTAGTGCATTTGGATGATAATTTTGGGACAAAAAAGAGTTGATTAGGAAGATAGATTATGGTACGCAGGGAATACCTAATTTGCCATTTTGGATGCAATTAGAGAATAAATAGGACAAGACAATAGGAAAATGAAGGTTGAATAAAATCCACATTGAAAGAAAGATTGCTGGAGGAATGGAGAGAGTACCTAGTTTGCCATTTAAGAGGTGAAAAAAAAAAAAAATTCATTTTTGATGTATCCAAGAATATTGGAGGAACGTGAAGCGTAATAGAGATAAGAAAAGATTAATTTGAAAATACTTTTTGCTATATTTATTCTTGATATTTATAATTATACATATCATATAATAATCATAAATTCTTAGAAAAATATAACATTCTAAAGTATAGCCAGCTAACATTTACATGTGATACATACATCAACAAAGTAGGACGGGTGATCCATTCTTAAAAATTCCACAGCTAAATGTGATAAGCTTGGAAAAGTCATTGGATAAGTGACCTCCTAAGCAATTAAGCATTAAGTATGCTATAAAGGCTTGAAATAGTATGCGAGCCCCATTGGCAATTCAGGAGGAGACTGTATATAGCTTACGAAACAGATTGATAATTATTTTTGTCAACAATAAATTTTCCACTTACCTAGACACGGAATGAAAATAAAAATGTTGCATTTAGATGGCAAAATGTTGCATATGTCTTTGCAATAAGTGTTCCATGTGTCTTTGCAATAAGTGTTGCATTTGCTAGAACACTTAAAATAATTGCGTATTTCTAAAAAAAGTGTTACATTAAGCTAATGTAATGAGATCTAAGGTAGTGTTTCAAAAAGTGAACTTGTATGTGTTGCTTTCTTTATCAGCTTGTGCACATTTGATTAGGGACGGAGAAAGGAGGCTTTGATTACCCCCAAAAAAAAAAGAAAAAGAAATGAGGTCAAATGAACATGTCAAATTCTTGGGTGTAATGAGCTGTACTGGGATTGTGTATTTTTTACATAATCTCTATACAAAAAAAGGGCCAAGTCAAATTTGTTTGAATTGGCTTGATTTTTTAGATTACTCTACCACCTAGATTTTAATTTTGCTTAAAACTACCGCACAATGCAGCATTTTTTTTGTAGAGGTCACTTTCACATCCGTTTTTTTCTCCTCTTCTTCTTCTTCGTTATCATCATCATCAACAGCAACAACCTCAACATAACTTCATATCACAAAAGAACACGTCTCCCTATCCTCATCAACTCTAACTCTCCCAGTTTCTCTCATCTCACTAAGAGTGCAGCATCATGACTAGAAGAAGATGAACAATCAAGACACATACTTGAAATAGCGCAAGCTTGTTATGATTTGAGCAATACCCAAATTTTGATAAATTTGCTTTTTTGAGGTTTAAGGAAATGAAGGTAGAGCATCGAGCATAAGATGAGGGGGTCTATGGCTAAATAGCGCATCGCGCCGGTGCCGTGCCGTCGTGAGAGGATCATTGGCCTATGATGATAAGGAGGTCGTGCGGTGGGGGAGAGATTGGAGAAGAGGGGTCTGGGGAGGAGAGAGAGAGTAGGGTGGTGAATGGGCTTTTGGAAAGTCTGCACAAGACTGATAAAAAAAAAGAAAATAAAAAAAACTTGAAAAAACCGGTTTGCAGTGGTACTTGCAAAATTGAAGGATAAACTCAGTGGCAATGGTGAACAAACAACAATGTGGATGGTATTTTTGAACAAAATTGAAAACTGGGTGGTAGAATAGTTTAAAAATTCGAATTGGCTCTAATCCTTGACTTTGGCTGTTATTTTGTAGCTCACTCAAGTTTGCTCGTTATGGAATCTTTCAAATATTATCTCCTCCTATTGATTGTATACTTTCATCTCTGTTTTTGTCAATTCTCCATTCTTCGTATGCAAACTCCCTGAACAAACAACAATGTGGATGGTATTTTTGAACAAAATTGAAAACTGGGTGGTAGAATAGTTTAAAAATTCGAATTAGCTCTAATCCTTGACTTTGGCTGTTATTTTGTAGCTCACTCAAGTTTGCTCGTTATGGAATCTTTCAAATATTATCTCCTCCTATTGATTGTATACTCTCATCTCTGTTTTTGTCAATTCTCCATTCTTCGTATGCGAACTCAAGTTCTCTCTTTTGCACACAATTCTTCATTCTCTAATGGATAGTGAGTCATACAATCTGGATGATGCAACATCAGTAGGTTTTTTGAGACAGATCAAAATCATATGAGAGGTCTCACAAATAATTTTAATTAAAATTATGTTAGAATTAGATAGCTCGTAAGTCATAACATGGAGGCTTGTACTTGTGTTGATTTGGTTTGGATTTATCGTAGATAAGTAAGTAATAGCAATCAGATGAATAGCCAAAAAAAAGAAATTTAAAAAAAGGGGAAGTGTTGGTAGCTCCAAAGGAGAGAATCTCTTATTTTTTTAAAGAGAGAAAACCTTTTGTTTTTTTTTTTAATTTTCGATGTAGATGTAGCAATGTTTGTTCTTGTCCGATATGCACCATTTAGATATGGGAAACAAGTCAGATTGGGTCGGATCGAACTATTCAATAAACGAGCCAGTTAATTTCGTGTTTGTCTTGAAAATAAGTTAGATTTACTCAAAATTGAAGTTGACCTATTTTCATGCTAAATTGTAAAATCGTGTCGACTTTTGGTTGAAATTGATTCAGTTCGTGTCATATTCATATTTCTCTTAATAACTTTTGGTCAGATTTATATATGTTGTGTTATTATATCGGATCAGACTTTTCAACTCAACTGTTCCACCCATCTCATTTCAGATTTTGGGGTTGAAATTGATCTATGTTATATTGTTTTTTCGTTCTCTATTCTATTCTAGTACCAGACACCTAATGCAAGAGAAAATAAGAATATTATATAAGGATTAAGTTATTTGCTTTTGAAAATGATGAATCTTGGTTTTGGTTTCCTCTTGTACTCAATGGCAGATATAGACATATGAAATAGAGATGTTCATCTATTAAACTACCCATTTTAGGAGTGTCCATAACTATCAATCTAATCCCTACAAAATATAGAACATTATTTATTTTTTTAGCCAGGTGTGTCCATGGACACCCCACCCTTAGTCATAGATCCGCCTATGCTTGTACTGACGTTCAATGTATATTAGGGGTTGATAGTATTGCCACAAATATTACCATAAACTCATTTGAAAATTCACCCTCCCCCCCCCCTCAATTCATCCCAACTATATATATGTGTGTATATGTATACATATATATGTATACACACACATATACACACACATATATGTATGTGTGTGTGTGTATGTATATATATATATATATATATATATATATATATATATATACACACCACACACACAACACACACACACATATATGTGTGTGTATATGTGTGTGTGTATATATATATATGTATATGTATGTATGTATGTATGTATGTATGTATATATATGTGTGTGTGTATATATAGATATGTGTGTGTGTGTGTGTGTAGGTATGTATGTATGTATATGTATATGTGTACGTGTGTGTGTATATATTGTTGGGTTCGTGGTCCAAAATCCAAGAAACGGGGCGGTGGGACCGTGCTACATAAACACGGACGTGTCAGGACGAAGGAGCGCAAAACCGAGAGAAGGCAGAATATTGGCACGGGGGAGCCGTGCCATGTACAGTGTGACCGTGCCACGTGTTGCTCTGCTGGGCGCGATGGTGGCGGCTAGGGTTTGTCACGAAGTGCAGTTTCTCCTGGCGGCTAGGTTTCGTCTCTAAGGGTGAAACCCTGGTTTTCTAGACCCTATAAAATGGGGTTATACCTAGGATCTAAAATCACTCCTGAATCCCTAAACACATTGAGAGGTAGAGAATTGTGAGAGAGATTACAGGAGAGGTTGTAATTTTGCTATTGAATCAAATCACTTGTTGTGATTGTGATCATTTTGTATTCTCCCTACTCATATAGTGGATTGATTGTGCTTGTCGCTGTCCGTGGTTTTTTCCCGCATTGGGTTTCCACGTAAAATCTTGTGTGTCGTTGTTTTGTTCCTGTTATCGTTCCTTTAATTCCTGAATATCTGTTTCATCCTATTGCTTCCGCTATTAGCTTGCTCTAATTTCCTAACAAGTGGTATCAGAGCCTTGGTTTAGGATGTCTTCAATTATGAAGGTTGATATTCAGAAATTTGATGGAGAGATTAGTTTTAATCTCTGGAAGGTACAGATGAGAGCAGTTCTCATCTACCATGGGTTGTGGAAGGTTCTGCAAGGACCTCACCTGAAACCTGAGAAGGTGACTGATGAACAATGGGCAATAGACCAAAAGAAGAGGCGTGGATCGCTGACGGACGAGGAATGGGAAGAACTGGAGTTGAAGGCGGTTTCAACCATTCAATTGTGCCTGGCACCACATGTCTTGCGAGAGGTGCTTGATAAGGCAACTGCTGTGGATCTGTGGACTCGGTTGGAGGAACTCTACATGACGAAGAGTCTAGCCAATAAGATCCGTTTGAAGGAAAGGTTGTACACCTTTCGTATGGCTGAAGGTACCCCTGTTCAAAAACATTTGAATGAATTTAATTCTATTCTGGTTGACTTGGAAAGTCTGGATGTAAAGATTGAGGATGAGGACAAAGCTATTCTACTTGTTGTGCCTCTACCCCCTTCTTATAAACACTTTAAGGAGATTATGCTATATAGTAATTCTGATACTATATCTTTTGAGGATATCAAGTCTAATCTGCTGTCTAAGGAGAAATTTGACCATGATATCCATGCTGATCCGGCTGAGCGATTAGTTGTTAGGGGTAGAACTGAACAAAAGGGGAACGGTAATAAGAAAAAGAACCGATCTAAGTCTAAAAATCCTCATTCCAATAAAACCTGCAATTACTCTGGTAAATTGGGTCATATTCAGGCTAACTGCTGGAAACTAAAGAAAAAGAAAGGGAAAGAGGAAAAGGAGAAAACTACTACAGCTGATTGTGCAATAGAGTCAAAGTCTGATGGTGATGTATTACTTGCTACTATGTCTTTGGCTACCACCTCTGAAAGGGGGTTAGGTGATGATTGGGTTTTAGATTCTGGCTGTACGTATCACATGTGTCCTCGTAAGGACTGGTTTGTCACTTATGAGCCTGTTGATACTAGGATTGTACTTATGGGCAACGATACTGAGTGTAAAGTTGCAGGAATAGGTACTGTACAGGTTAAAACCCATAATGGTATAGTTAGAACTTTGTCTGAGGTTCATCACATACCTGAAATGACTCGTTGTTTGATCTCCTTGGGTACTCTTGAGACTAATGGTTGTAAGATTGTTATGGAAAATGGTGTCCTAAAAGTGACAAAAGGAGCCATGGTGGTAATGAAGGGACTGCGGCAGGGCAGTTTCTACATCCTACAAGGAACTACAGTTACAGGAGTAGCTGCAGTTGGTACAGCATCAGCAGATACTAATAATACAAAGTTATGGCACATGAGATTGGGCCATATGAGTGAGAAGGAGATGACCATTCTAAGTAAGAAAGGTTGTCTGGGTAGCGCTAGTACGGGTAAACTTGATTTTTGTGATCATTGTGTTTTTGGGAAACAGAAGAGGGTGAGTTTCTCTAAAGCGAAGCATCGTACTCAAGAGATCCTTGACTACATTCATTCTGATCTGTGGGGTCCTTCAAAGGTTCCTTCTCTTGGAGGTAAGCGCTACATGTTAACTTTTGTTGATGATTTCTCACGCAAAGTTTGGGTTTACTTCTTGTGACAGAAAAATGAGACATTCTCCATGTTCAAGAAGTTCAAGGCTATGGTTGAGAACCAGATTGGGAGAAAGATCAAGAAACTTAGGACTGATAATGGTCTTGAGTTTGTTGAGTCAGAGTTTAAAGAGTTCTGCACAATAAATGGCATAGCTAGGCACAAGACTTTAGTTGGTAAACCACAGCAAAATGGGGTTGCAAAACGAATCAACAGGACTCTACTGGAGAAAGTCCGATGTATGCTTTCAAATGCCGGGCTTTGGGATCGCAAAGTTTTTTGGACAGAGGCTATTTCTACAGCCTGCTACTTGGTGAATCGTTCACCACACACCTCCATTGACTTCCAAATTCCAGAAGAAGTATGGTCAGATAATCCTGTTGATTATTCTAGTTTAAGAATATTTGGATGTCCTATGTATGCCCATGTAAATAATAGGAAATTAGCTCCTAGGGCTGTCAAATGTATGTTCCTTGGATATGCAACTGAGTCTAAAGGATACCGCATGTGGTGTCCTGAGTCTAAGAAAGTCATTCAGAGCAGAGATGTAACTTTCAATGAGACTGCTCTGTTATCTTCTGGAGAGGATTCTGTTGTTCCTTCTCCTGGTGCAGGTGATCAGCAAGATACAAGTATGGAGATAGATGTGGAGACCATTGCAGTTCAAGGTGGAGCTGCCAGTCAGCCCAGCAGGGAGGCCCAGGTTACTGAACCTGGCACTATCAGTTCAGATCAGCCTCAGGTGGAGGTTGTTCACTCTATAGCTCGTAATCGTCCTCGGAGGGAGATCAGGAGGCCTGCTCGCTACAATGATGATGAGGGACTGATAGCATATGCACTTTCAGTTGCAGAAGAGGTGCTCGAAGGTGTGGAACATTCAACATATACTGAAGCAATCACCTGCCCAAGTTCACCTAACTGGATCCTAGCTATGCAAGAGGAAATGGAGAGTTTGCAAAAGAATTAGACTTGGGAACTGTGTGAGCTACCTAAAGGTCGGAGAGCCTTAACTGCCAAATGGATCTACAAGAGAAAGGAGGGCATTCCTGGAGTTGAGGATGCAAGGTGGAAAGCACGCCTAGTTGTTCGTTGCTGCAATCAGAACGAAGGTATTGACTATAATGAGGTATTCTCACCTGTTGTTAGACATACCTCCATTCGAGTGCTTCTTGCATCTGTTGCCTTATTTGATCTGGAGCTAGAACAGCTCGATGTGAAGACTGCATTCCTTCATGGGGGATTGGAGGAGGAGATCTATATGAAGCAACCTGAAGGTTTTGTTGTTTCTGGGAAGGAACAACTGGTATATAGATTGAAGAAGTCCTTGTACGGATTTAAGCAGGCTCCTAGGCAGTGGTACAAAAGGTTTGACACCTTCATGATTACACAAGGATACACACGCAGCCGACATGATAATTGTGTATATTTTAAACAATATTCTGATGGTGCCTTTATTTACTTGCTATTGTATGTTGACCATATGTTGATTGCCTCTAAGGATAAATCCTTGATTAGCAAGTTGAAATCTCAACTCAGTGAGGAATTTGAGATGAAGGACCTGGGTGCAGCAAAGAAGATTCTAGGCATGGAGATTCGAAGAGATCGAAAGGCTGGTAAGCTGTACTTGTCTCAAGGACACTACTTTGAGAAAGTACTAGGCAGATTTAATATGGATAACTGTAAGGCCGTTTCCACACCCCTTGCTGCACATTTCAGATTGTCTGCTAAGTGTTGTCCACAAACTGAGGAGGATATAGATAGAATGTCTAATGTTCCTTATTCTAGTGCTGTTGGTAGTTTGATGTATGCTATGGTATGCACTAGGCCAGATTTATCACATGCAGTGAGTGTGGTAAGTAGGTATATGCATAATCCTGGAAAGGATCATTGGGAAGCTGTGAAGTGGATCCTTCGTTATGTGAAGGGTATTGTTGATAAAGGGTTGGTATTTGATATAAACAAAGCTAATACATGTGATGTTACAGGCTTTGTTGATTCTGACTACGCTGGTAATCTTGATAGAAGGAGGTCCATATCTGGGTATATCTTCGCTATGTGTGCAGGTACTATTTCTTGGAAACCATCTTTACAGTCTAATGCAGCTCTATCTACTACAGAGGCTGAGTATGTTGCTGCTACTGAAGGAGTGAAGGAAGCTACTTGGTTGAGGGGCCTTGTTATTGAGCTTGGCATTCCACAGGCTACCACTGTGGTGTTTTCTGATAGTCAAAGTGCTATCCACTTGACTAAGAACGATGCCTACCATTCAAAGACCAAGCACATCAATGTCAAGTATCACTATGTCAGAGATACAGTTGCTGCAGGAGAAATAGTCGTGAGAAAGGTTCACACTTCAGAGAACCCTGCAGACATGTTGACCAAGCCTCTACCTATAGCTAAGTTCGAGCATTGCTTGGACTTAGTTAGCATTCACAGCATTTGAGCGCCCTTCGGGGCATTGCTCCTTGGGGGGCGTCACCCTTCGAGGTGCGATGACGGCGTCAGAGAGTTGGTAATTGAAGATTTTGGTCCAAGGTAGAGATTGTTGGGTTCGTGGCCCAAAATCCAAGAAACGGGACGGTAGGACCGTGCTACATAAACACGGATGTGTCAGGACGAAGGAGCGCAAAGCCGAGAGAAGGCAGAATATTGGCACGGGGAAGCCGTGCCATGTGGCACGATCGTGCCACCTGGGCATGGTGTGACCGTGCCACGTGTTGCTCTGCTGGGCACGATGGTGGCGGCTAGGGTTTGTCACGACGTGCAGTTTCTCCTGGCGGCTAGGTTTGGTCTCTAAGGGTGAAGCCTTGGTTTTCTAGACCCTATAAAAGGAGGTCATACCTAGGATCTAAAATCACTCCTGAATCCCTAAACACATTGAGAGGTAGAGAATTATGAGAGAGATTACAAGAGAGGTTGTAATTCTACTTTTGGATCAAATCACTTGTTGTGATTGTGATCTTTGTATTCTCCCTACTCATATAGTGGATTGATTGTGCTCGTCGCCGTCCGTGATTTTTTCCGGCATTGGGTTTCCACGTAAATCTTGTGTGTCATTGTTTTGTTCCTGTTATCGTTCCTTTAATTCCTGAATATCTGTTTCATCATATTACTTCCGCTATTAGCTTGCTCTAATTTCCTAATATATATATATACATACACACACACACACACACACACACACACACACACACATACACAACACACACACACACACACACATACATATATACATAAATACTATATATATATATATATATATATATATATATATATATATATATATATATATATATATATATATATATATATATATATATATATATATGTATGTATGTAATGAAGCCAAACAACTCCCTTAGATTTTGGACACACGGCACTCTTATAAAATTTCTAAAATAATTAATAGTTTTATTTTTCTTAAATAAAAGTTAGTTAATTATGTGTGGAGATCTTTTTCCCCAAAAAAGATTGTATAAATTAACAACAATTTAGAATATTTTCTTTCCAAGAGAAAAAAAATAAAATATTTAATTACGACAATTCATTATATGATATTGCTAAAACCACTCCCGACATTACCAAAAATAGTGCATCGTATGATAATGAAATAAGTATACCAATTATGGAATATCTATTGTACATGTTTAGTTTCCAATTTTCCCATCTAAATTTTTGGCACATGTCATTCTACAAAAATTTCAAAGATAAAACAAAAAAATATTGCATGTACTATTATAAAATAGATGCACTGATTATGGATAATCTATTGTACATGTTAGGTTGTCAAATTTTAGCCAAAATTTGGCAAACAATATGAAATATCATAGAGACACATAGTCACATACATATATTCTATATATTATTTATATAAAGATAAAATTATTATTATTGTCAAGAAATAATCAAAGATATTAGATTTTCGTTGTTATTATTATTATTATTACTAGTCCGGACGAGTGCTATGCACAGTGCATATCAAAATAGACATTTCATAACATATACTATGCAAATAATGAACTGAAAGCCATTGTAGACATAGTTAATATTATAATTTAGGAAAGATGATAGAATAATCAAAGAAAAATATATGTGGATGGTATTTTTGAACAAAATTGAAAACTGGGTGGTAGAATAGTTTAAAAATTCGAATTGGCTCTAATCCTTGACTTTGGCTGTTATTTTGTAGCTCACTCAAGTTTGCTTGTTATGGAATCTTTCAAATATTATCTCCTCCTATTGATTGTATACTCTCATCTCTGTTTTTGTCAATTCTCCATTCTTCGTATGCGAACTCAAGTTCTCTCTTTTTCATACAATTCTTCACTCTCTAATGGATAGTGAGTCATACAATCTGGATGATGCAACATCAGTAGGTTTTTTGAGACAGATCAAAATCATATGATAGGTCTCACAAGTAATTTTAATTAAAATTATGTTAGAATTAGATAACTCGTTAGTCATAACATGGTGGCTTGTACTTGTGTTGAGTTGGTTTGGATTTATCGTAGATAAGTAAGCAATAGCAATCAGATGAATAGCCAAAAAAAAGAAATTTAAAAAAAGGGGAAGTGTTGGTAGCTCCAAAAGAGAGAATCTTTTATTTTTTTAAAGAGAGAAAACCTTTTGTTTTTTTTTTTTTAAATTTTCGATGTAGATGTAGCAATGTTTGTTCTTGTCCGATATGCACCATTTAGATATGGGAAACAAGTCAGATTGGGTCGGATCGAACTATTCAATAAACGAGTCAGTTAATTTCGTGTTTGTCTTGAAAATAAGTTAGATTTACTCAAAATTGAAGTTGACCTGTTTTCATGCTAAATTGTAAAATCGTGTCGACTTTTGGTTGAAATTGATTCAGTTCGTGTCATATTCATGTTTCTCTTAATAACTTTTGGTCAGATTTATATATGTTGTGTTATTATGTCGGATCAGACTTTTCAACTCAACTGTTCCACCCATCTCATTTCAGATTTTGGGTTGAAATTGATCTATGTTATATTGTTTTTTCGTTCTCTATTTTATTCTATTTAGTAGACACCTAATGCAAGAGAAAATAAGAATATTATATAAGGATTAAGTTATTTGCTTTTGAAAATGATGAATCCTGGTTTTGGTTTCCTCTTGTACTCAATGGCAGATATAGACATATGAAATAGAGATGTTCATCTATTAAACTACTCATTTTAGGAGTGTCCATAACTATCAATCTAATCCCTACAAAAGATAGAACATTATTTATTTTTTTAGCTAGGTGTGTTCATGGACACCCCACCCTTAGTCATAGATCCGCCTATGCTTGTACTGATGTTCAATGTATATTAGGGGTTGATACTATTGCCAGAAATATTACCATAAACCCATTTGAAAATTCACCCTCCCCCCCTCAATTCATCCCAACTGTATATGTGTGTATATGTATATGTGTATATGTGTGTGTGTGTGTGTGTGTGTGTGTGTGTGTGTGTGTGTGTGTGTGTGTGTGTGTATATATATGTATGTATGTATGTATGTGTGGTGTGTGTGTGTGTGTGTATATATATATATATATATATTATAATATATATATATATATATATATATGTATGTATGTATGTATATGTATATGTATATGTGTGTGGTGTGTATATATATACATATACACACACACATACACATACATACATACATAGATATATATACACACACACACAACACATAATACATAACATACATACATACATATATATAATATATATATTATATATATATATATATATATATATATATATATATATATATATATATATATATATATGTATGTATGTATGTATGTATGTATATATGTATTGAGGCCAGACAACTCCCTTAGATTTTGGACACACGACACTCTCATAAAATTTCTAAAATAATTAATAGTTTTATTTTTCTTAAATAAAAGTTAGTTAATTATGTGTGGAGATCTTTTTTCCCAAAAAAGATTTTATAAATTAACAACAATTTAGAATATTTTCTTTCCAAGAGTAAAATAAATAGAATATTTAATTATGACAATTCATTATATGATATTGCTAAAACCACTCCCAATATTACCAAAAATAGTGCATCGTATGATAATGAAATAAATATACCAATTATGGAATATCTATTGTACATGTTTAGTTTCCAATTTTCCCATCTAAATTTTTGGCACATGTCATTCTACAAAAATTTCAAAGATAAAACAAAAAAATATTGCATGTACTATTATAAAATAGATGCACTGATTATGGATAATCTGTTGTACATGTTAGGTTGTCAAATTTTAGCCAAAATTTGGCAACCAATATGAAATATCATAGAGACACATAGTCACATACATATATTCTGTATATTATTTGTGTAAAGATAAAATTATTATTATTGTCAAGAAATAATCAAAGATATTAGATTTTCGTTGTTATTATTATTATTATTACTAGTCCGGACCCGTGTTATGCACGGTGCATATCAAAATAGACACTATGCAAGTAATGAACCGATAGCCATTATAGACATAGTTAATATTATAATTTAGGAAAGATGATAGAATAATCAAAGAAAAATATATGTGGATATCAACTTCATATATAACTAGTGGGATGAACAACTAAAAACCACATGACTTAGAAAAAGGTCTATAATAGTATGATAGAAATAGTAGATAGTGATTATGACAAAAGACACGCTAAATAACATAATGAGCAGCCAATCTATCATGCAAATGAAGAAGAATCAATCTCTTCCTTTTATACCTACAGAGGAAATAAAGTTTTAGAAATAATTTTAATGACAATGATGGGGTTAAAGTTTATATTTGTATGTGATCTACCTAGTGTACCTAACATTGATCTTTCGTAAGTAATAAACCTCTTTCTCCCAATGAACTAGTACAATAAAAGCGATAGGAACTTCTATTTCATAGTGATATGGGGGCTCCATGACAAATACCTATGGTTGACCTATGTAATCATCTATAATTGCATAAAGCCATAGATGACCATATGGCTGTAAAAAATATTAATACAGGATAGTCAATAGTAAAAGAATAAACTCTGTTAACTGTGATACGTAGGGAAAACTGCAATACCTGCGATGCACACACATCCAACTGGGTAGTCGTCGTACGTAAAAGAATTCGAGCATTCTCATGAAGAATAGTAAACTCTCTACAACCTGTGTTATCTTGCAAGAAAACTATAAAGATATACCTATAATTTTAAATAGCACAGGACGGTTATAATAATGCAAATTTGTATTTGGAAAGGTAGAGGAAAGTACATAACTATAGGCAATCAAGTACGCAAACCTCTTTTGTGTCAAATTTGGAGATTGATATGTATAGTAAGGTACATTTAGAGCGAATACGTAAGAATGATCACTTTTTTTGCAATTAGTGCAGGCATCATAAATCAACGGGTGAATTTCATTAACGTACGCAAAAAGTGGGCAATATCTGACCTGCATATTGTGAACTGTAAAGATTATGTTTTGTTAAAAGAATATATGTAAGCATAAAGTTACATTTGTAAGGGAACATTTCGCGTAGATGCATATTCATATAATCTAATCCTTCGAGTAGGGAACAATTTCTCTAGATTGTACATATGTAATGTTCTCTTGCGCATGAAATCAAAATGGGTCATCACACCCTTAGTGCCAGAGAACCTAATACATGTAGGGAGGGTAACATGTGTGAGATCAAATATATAACTTATAGAGGAAATGAAAATTAAAAGTAATGTTATTGGTTGTATATACCATTCTTCAAACTCTTCTGTTGCTTGAATATCCGGGCTAATCAGCAATCTACTAATTGGTAAAGTGAAAACTGATATTCCTAAAAATATATTTTATGCAAGAAAACATATTAATAAAGTATACCATCGTAGTGATGTTAACCAATCTGATGGGTGAAAGTATATGAATTGGATGTAATGGTACCTTGATAATCTCTAATATACACTCTAGAAGCAAGAAGTATATTTTCAGTACCCTAATGTTACTGAAGATGGGTGCCCTCAACTTCCGCGAAATCTCCCCATAAAATTAGCCTCAACAGGCGCATGCTATGTATAAGAATTAGATGTACTAATATTATTAGGGAGAGTAACATGCATTAATAGATAAGGAAAAATCTATACTAATGGAAATACATACTGCATATCAGAAAGTAATAATTCGCACTGTGCAGTGCCCCTGTTCCTTGTCGTTTCTAACGGTGATATTGCCGCTACCATGCCGATAACGTCTATACAACAAAATGATATGAAAATGTTATAGATACTGGACAGGAAATACATATGGAAATATAGGTACTTAAGTTCATCGTGTTAATTATACGTACCTACAACATTGTCACGTGTTCTTAGATGCCGAGGGGCATCAATGAACGACACACAAGGTGGTAGGTGCTGGTAAGGAATATCAGGACAATCCTCAACCATGCCAAGGAGTCTCGGTCTCAGCGTAAAAATCAACATCAAATTGTTCTTAACCACATTCTTTTCTCCATCTGTCGCAGCATCAACCAAGAGCTCGGAGATGTGGTAAACTTTGCCAACATCGAGTATAGATCGCCATTGGTTAATTTGAGCATCACCTTCTATGCTGGTGAATATCTCATCACACTATAAAGCAATCAACTTCATTGATAAGCAATATACTTGTACATGGTGGGAAAATTTTAAGCAACTTCAATAAACCAATACCTGATAGTCCATGAATATAACTTTCCACAATGTGCATTGGTTATATACTCGAACCGTCATTAATCGCACGAGTTGAACAATTAGGGTGACCGATCTATTGCAGGGGTTGATGGCACATATAGGCATAGAAGTATGTGCTAAACCTGACATATCTGTAACCATTTATAAAAGAAGAAAATAGATTAGTATAATCCAATATAGTGAACACATCATGGTAGCGAATGAAATAATACTAATGCAAATGACACCATTGTTATATGATTAGAAGGGACTAACCAAGCATCAGGAATGTCATTAAAAATTTCATGGTAGACAATATTTTTGGTCATGTTATGAGGCACATCCCTTTTGTTGCAAACTAAGAACTTCAGCCCTGAAGGACAGGTGACGCGAGAGATAGCTACATATACTTGACCGTGGGAGAATGCAGGTTTTGGGAGATAAGCTCCTACATATTGTAATGTTTGATCTTGACTTTTATTAATTGTCATTGCAAAACCCAATTTCAGAGGGAACTATCTCCTCTTTAAGGCAAATGGCGAGTCCTTAGCTGAAGGACTTAAGTCAACCCGTGAGATAGTCACTACTTGCCCAATATTTCTTCTAGTCAAGATTTTGGCTTGGACGACCTTAGTACCAAGTCTTTTAATAATCAAGCGAGTGCCATTGCATAACCCAATTGATGGGTCAAGATTTCTTAGTAGAACAACAGGGACACTAACTTTTAACTTAATTTCATGATTCGGGAATCCTGAAAAGTTCACACCATGTAGCATCTCTGGTGGATTAATGTCATCAATAACGGAATCAATGTTGGTTGGTAGGAATGTGTCAGAACTCAGGTATGTATCGCTACAACCGGGAATCATTGATAGAATCTTGGAATTTCTTTCATCTACATCAGTGTTTAGGGTGCCCAATATACAACGGTCCTGAAAGTATGACTCGTTTCTGTATCTTTCCACTAAACCTGGATACACAAATTCAATCAAGTTCGTGAGGCCGTTGTTGTCATTTTTAATGAGTAATTCTTCAGGAATCTCTATCCAATCTAGTTTACCACCGCCTAAAAATGAGTATCCTTGCACACGACTATTACCAACATTCAAAGTCCATTCTGTAAAACTTTGTAACCACTCATGTTCATTGTCACTTAAATTTGAATGCATAAGGCGCATGTTGGTTCTAAGATGTTGAATATTGTAGTAAGACCAAAAGGTTGCCCTTGATATTGAAGATACAATGATATCTGCTCTACTACCCTTTGTAACAACAGGAAGTATTTGCCTGAAATCACCTCCAAAAATGACCATTTTCCTCCCAAATATTTAGTTTTGATTGCATAGATCTCGCAAAGACCGTTCAACTGCTTCTACCGTGTAGCGATGGATCATGAGAGCCTCATCCCATATGATAAGTGATGTTTCCCTAATTAGCTGTGCTAATTCAGACTATTTAGAAATAGAGCATGTGGATGTCTCATCTACATCAATTGGTACTTTAAATATCGAATGAGTTGTTTTTCCAAAAGGTAATAATAATGCAGCTATTTCAGATGATGCCACAGATAGCACTATCAAGCCTTTTAACCTAAAATGTATTACGATAGTTTTCCAAAGATATGTTTTTCCAGTTCCCCCACTACGATAAATAAAGAAGCAACCTCCTCTTCCCTGTTCATCTGCGTGAATAACTGATTGGAAAACTCGCATTTAATCTGAATTCAATATTGGTAGCAACATTTATAGGTTATGTTTTTCTCGTTCTTGATCATAATCAAGTTGTTCTCTAATAAGTTTGTTACCAAGTTGACGCACCAGATTAGGTGACGGCAAAGGCATAGGAGGGTGGTCCCTTAATGATCTGCCATTCTCAATTTCATAAAGTCCAAGGTCCTTCATTGTTCAACAGTTATCTGTGAACTATGGTCTCTGACATCCATCTCTATTCATCTTTGTAAATCATCAGTAAGGTCTTTCCAATGTTGCTCCTACAATCGATGGGGGTCAGACACTTCTGAGAGCATAAGCATTGAACAGAACATACTTCGAAGTTTAGCTCCTGTTGCCCATAGTGATGCTTCTGCTAGTGCCTTATGCCACTCATTAGCATCATCAACCAACCCTCGTGCCAAGCAAGCTTCCTTAAAAGTTGAATATAATATACCATTGATAGTTCTTAAATCCTCATACGATGTAGCTCCCTGAACAATGTGCAACAACATTCGCAGATAGTATCTCTTGCCCATGTTTGGGTGAGCATAGGGCAGCCGCCCAATGCATACTCTTTGTTTTATTTTAGTCCATTTCCTCATTCCTTTTTCCATACATAATAAGATAGGAATGTTGTATAAGTGTAACGTCTTGCTTCAGGATCTTCAATATTGGCCATGAACCAACCTAAGAGCATAGTAACCCTCTGTGCTCCTTCTTCCACAACCCTATGAAGCCAATCACGATCATTGAATATAACATATTGCTGTCCCGGCAAGTGGTACTGCAATAGTTCAACTGACAGATAACATTGCGTGATCTCGAATTCAAATATTCTCCAAACAGCATCCACTGGTAACACATAACGACAATCCAAGTATTGTTTAATCTCATTGACATCTTCATAGTTAGGAGGACCAATCCCCAATTGAGGATTCTGGACGTTGTCTTCGATTACTATGGTAGCTCTATCAGCTCCCTTATGCATGTATTTGTGAAGGTACTTAATGACCTTCTTTTGCGCACACCACTCAACATTAATATATGCATCATATTTGACACACATATCACGGTTATATGGGATTACCCATCTATTGTCCATTCTCTTACCATGAACAGTTACACTTCGACCATTATCCCGACGCCTGTATTTCACAAAACCATTTTCTTTAATAATGGTCTTATCACAAAAACTCTTAGGATAATGCTTTGTGCACGTGTTACCATCCATGCATGGAGCATACGGGTTGTCAGTGCCACATGGACCATGTATCATGTGTCTTGTCACAGTTTTGAATACGAGGGGATCAGTGTCTTCATCAGGGAGCTCTGCGTATATAATACGGTCGATGTCTTCAGTGCACGTAGGCTTGTCCTCACTTGCAAGGGTTAATAATATATGGGCATGTGGTAATCCCCATTTCTAGAATTCAATAACATGTATATCTACAGATGTAACGGATGAGTATAGATTAGAAGGATTAAAATAAATGCAAATAAATAAAGCAATATTGAGATTTAATAATAGGCTAAGTACATGATATGGGTAGATGACAATATTACCTGCAATGACTTTGCCAAAAAGATTTCTCTCTTTGAAGTCTCGTTTTAGCTCTTTTAGCCTTAAGCGAAATACTCGAGCAACAATGTCTGGTCGATAATTCGCATATTGGCCTGGTTGTTGTGCCAGAGCTTCTTAGATTTCTGGCCAATTAGGATTGTAGGTGAATGTGATAAAAAAATCTGGATATCCCATTTGATTGCAGATGGCCATTTCGTCCAAAAAATGTTGTCTCATATAACGGCCCACCTGTGAATGATGCAAGTAGTATTAACCTTTTTCCCACTGCATGAGCATCATTTTCACCAATAGTGATAGCATCTTGCAAGCCGCTGTATAATCTTGCTCGCAGTGTGCTTTGATGATTTTTGATATATAATAACCTCCAAGCCTCAATCACAGCATAACAATCCACAATAAATTGAAGGAACAATATGCCGCATCGAAGTAGAATGTCACCTTCATCAAGCCTATATTGTATGAGAAATGCATAAAATTCTCTCATTGTCATCATTACTCGATTACTGCTTGATCCCCCCACAAATGGAATGTAAGTTGAAAAACCATCCATTCCATAAGGAAATAGGAGTAGGTATTGAAGGGGCATATACGATGGTTGCGTTTCATATACTCGCTGTAAATTTCCGCCGATTTTTCGAACAATAATATCTCGATGCTCTTCACCTCCTACGTCACCACCGACTATGAGAGCTGCAACGTCATCCGCAGTGGGTAGTGTGTATTGTCTTCCAGGACGTGCTTTAATAATGTGAATGCTTAAATTAATCACATCATCTGCCTCGAAGATATCACGTGTATTGCGAAAAACCTTCACATAAGGGTTCACAGCATCAAGCATATGTTGTAAAGCCTGTAATGTTTTCTCATCAACTCCACGCACAATTTGTTGACCATTTAAAGCCCGACATCTATTTCGCACTTCATCATGTGTGTCATAGATATATAGCTGACCAAATTTGGGTCGCTGGCCTTCTGTAGGGAGAAAGGAACCAATTTGGTAGTAATTATTTTCACTTATTTTGAAGGAGTAAGGACCATGCCCATCCATTACAGAGTGGTCGATAGCTCCACCCATTGATGTGAATGATAACATGGAGTTATACATCCTTATATTATCAAGAAAATTAGGTTGATTCAACAATGTGTTTAGCACTGGAGGAGGTGGGGGCAATGACGGCAACATAACACATCCACTTTGACAACATATCATGAATCAAGGTTGGGACACACTACCTCTTGCAACTCTCTCATCCAACCACATGGACGCTCGAAAGTGGCCACAAGAAACCAAAGTTCCCGTGAAATTCCAACGGCTGAAGAACCTTCTTGCAGGTGGAGTGCTACGTGCAATTGCTAGTTGAATTTCTCTAGATTGTGACTGATAGCGTTCGCGTTCCGCAATGAATTGCGATTGTGTGTGATCTGGACTACGCCGAGTAAATAGCCTCCATCTTGCATTTTGTCGTGCAAGTCTAGCTCGAAGCCTATTCATAGTGCTCTCACCACTTCCACTTGGAGTTTCCATCACTACTTTAGGAAAATTATGTGCTTTATTAGGTAAAAGTTCATCATTTTATTGTTCAGTGAAGCAGATTTAGTTACATACATAGACTATTTAGTAACATATTTTCCCCCCATGCAATATAATTGTGCATAAAATTTTGAAGGAATTTCAGGAGTGTCACAAATTTTGATAATGTAAAGGGTGTTTTAATTTGCTTGGTTTGTAAATGTATCTAACTGTTTGTCAAAATGTGGCTCCCACAGTATGATTGTGTATAGAAGTTTTCTCGATTTTATACTCTTTTAGCTTCCATTGTGTTACACATTATTTTTGGTGTATTTAATATTTAGGAAATGAACTATGCAAAATATTGAGTATGTGACGAAAAATGTGTATTGGGGATAAAACCAAAGGAAAATTAGACTACCTTTTGTTTGACAAAGGACTTTTTAATCATTAAAGAAATTTTAAGAGTGTCACAAAGTGTGATAATGTAAAGGGTGTATTTAATTTGATTGGTATGTAAATGTATCTCATTGTTTGTCAAAATATGACTCTCATAGTATGATTTTGTATGGAATTTTCCTCGATTTCATGCTCTTTTAGGTTCCATTGTGTTAGATATTATGTTTTGTGTATATAATATTTAGGAAATGAATTATGCAAATTATTGAGAATACTACCTCTTGTTTCACAAATGACTTATTATTCATTGAAGGAGTTTTAGGAGTGTCACAAAGTTTGATAATGCAAACCAAACGCGTAGTATAGTAATTATTTACATATATTATTTACATTAAATATAGTAATTACTAATTATATACATATATTATTTACATCGTGAATATTGTGATAATGTTTGTACGTGTAATTATTATTCTCTTTAATGTTGACTTTTAGGTTTTCCATCTGAACCAAATGTACGTATAGTATGTATATCAAATCTTGATTTTAATTTATATGGAGATGGACACAATGGGTAATCTGTGTAGATAGATGGAAGTTCTCGTGCTAATATCGATGTCTTTTTTATGACTCATACCATACATCATATATTGCTAACAAATATGTGCATAATAGTACCCAAAATATTAACAAACAATATGTGCATATTATTCCCCCAATGAAATTTTAAAGCAGTGGAATAGAAACAAAGGATGATATGCGAACGTAATGAATATACTACTATGACACATTGACCGCAACAAATATCAATATCAAGTGCAAGCCTGCAAGAAATGATTGGAATTGAAGAATAGGCAAGAAAATTAGTTGGCTCGCTTATTCTTTACTGGGAGTAGACCATAGATTAACAATTAAAAGCGGACATCTTATAGCGGAAAAGTTTGGAAATGTAATCGATGATTTGCTGCACTATATGATTTTCCCTCATACAGTAACATAGTTTTCCCTTATACAGTATGATTTTGTATAGATTTGTGAAGGAAGTTTAGGAGTGTCACAAAGCTTGATAATGTAAAGGGTGTTTTTAATTGGCTATAATTTTTGGAGTAGACTATACATTAAGAATTAAAAGTGAAAATCTTATAGTGGAAGAGATTTGGTATGTGGTGGATGATTTGCTGCAATATCTCTTATAATGTATGGATTGAGGTTATGAAAGTTTAGTGCACATTATAGATAGAAAATGTAATTATACCAAAAAAATAGAAAATTCTGAATGTATTCACATTTAAAGTACACACTACCGCACATGTAAAGCATCAGAATTTGGAAGTATCTAGTGGTAATCACTAAGAAATGTATAAAAAAATTAGACCCCACCATGCGTAGAATTTTCTCTTGAAAAGAAAACGATTGAAAATTATGATGATTTAAAACAGTGTATTCATGCTATATTTAGTGCACCATAAAACTATAGTAAACTGAATCAAATATAGTCCTATTAAGCGATAAATCATTGGCTTAATTAATTAAACAAAAATAAAGAAGTTGCTAAAAAATTAATAAATATTAGTTTTATGAGGTCATTTTTGAATATTTGAATAATTCAAGTGACTTTTCTATTGGTTTGGGCAATTTTATGTAATTTTAATGCAATTTTTACTTGGAAAAGTTTCATGATAGGTTTTGGATCTTTGGAAGCATTTAGTGGTAATCAATAAGCTATTAAAAAAGAAAAATTAAACTCCACCACGCGTAGATTTTTCTGTTGAAAAAAAATGATTGAAAATTATGATGATTAGAAACAATTTATTCATGCTATATTTAGTGCAACATCTATCTATACTAAAATGAATCAAATAATGCGATTTGCTAATCTAAACTTCAGATGGAGTTACGGCTTCGAACCTTTCAATAATCTAGGGTCATTTTATAGTGCATATTTTAGGCAAATTCAAATGATATTGGGCCTCAAAAATACAAATACATAAAATTCAAGTCCACCAGAAGCATTTAGAAGTTGACATAATTTAAAAACACAATGTACTCGCTACACAACTGGAAATAAAAATATACAAAGTTGATAGGATTGTGGATTATTAGTGTCCAAATTTTGCTATGTGTTTGGTCCGGGGGAGGGTGGTATTGCATCTTATTGGGCCCAACCACCTAAGTACAGAAATGAAAACCTACTTGTATGGCCAACAGTATGCTGACTCCCTGCTGAGACTCCCTCCTCGCATATGGATTTTGGTCTAATTATTTAACTTGCATCGGGCCCCATTTATTCAACAAAGGTCTAGTTTCATAATACACAAATTTGAAGACATTTACCAATTGGGAGAAGTAGAAGATGATAATGGTAGCCAACTTATGGGGTTTGGAAATTATGTATTAAAATGATCAAAGTTATGTGCATAGTCATCATAGTGATCGGACTCATCCAAGTGCAGAAATGTACGTGCATAATATTCTCACAAGAAAATTTTAACACAAAGCAATTGAAAAATTAATATGGTATGCACACATAATGAAGATAGTAATATGAGAGACTAACCTCAACTAATATGAATATGAAGGGCAGATTTGCAGGAAAAAGCTGTAACTCAAGATTAGGGGGAAAAATTAGTTGGCTCTCTTATTGCTTATTGGGAGTAAACTATAGTTTAATAATATAAAATGAAAATGTGTGAAAGTAGGATATCAATAATTGCGTGTGAGAAATGTTAAGTGTATTTGCAAATGTTGCCTGGAAGTGGGATTTGGATTGGAAATATGAAATGGAGATCTCTACATGTGCGCTAACAAACTAACAATTATTCCCAGAGAGTAAAAGTGGGCTCAATAAATCATGCTATAAATAAATAAATTCCAAAAACCAAATTCAAGGTAGTGCATCATGAAACATAGTTAAAATTGCAAATAGTGTAAAAGTGGAATCAAAAATTTCGAACATTCACATGACTCTCCACCATCACATTATTCTATAACGCAGACCCCGTCGCCCAAAAAAAATTATATCAGGAGTAAAGATGAATAGAAAGAATAATGTTATTATCGAATGTGAAGTACTACATAAGCAACTGTAATGGAGAAGGGACTAAATTAAGTGCATGGTAAAGCCCATTGTCCACCTTCATGAATATGTAATATATGTACACCATCACAAATTTGTCTAACAAAATAAGAGAACTTATTAGTATTTTAAAATTTACCCCCAAAATCATGCAAATTATATGCTTTTAAAGAACTTATCTGTATTTTTAAATTTAGCCCCAAAATCATGCAAATTATATGCTTTTCTCAAATTTATAAACTTGAAGTGGCATATATATTAATTTATGTTAGTTTTCTTAAATCCACGCCTTGTTTTCATAGTCCCCCCCAAAAAAACTAAATTCCCTCTGCCCCCAAAAGAAACACTAACTAATGTCCATCGAAATAAGTGAGCTTCCTGATTCCATTGACTGAAATTTATAATAATATTTACACAATCCTGTATGAAATCACCTATAATTTATTCTTGTATGTAGTATATATGTTGCGATTGTAATTAGTTACATGTGTTTGTAATTGGGTTGGACCTATGGAATGGAGATCTCTATATGTGCACTCACAGCTGAACAATTACTCCCATATAGCAAAAGTTGACTGAATATATTCTACTACAAATAGATAATTAGCAAAGACAGATATAGCAGTTGGAAATACAAAATGTAGATTATTTTAAATAATTACAATGCATTGGAAATAATAAATGTCTAGAAGCCACAATCATTCTGGATAAAATGGTATTGAAACATATTTGAAACAAAGCATGACGACATGTTCAATGCAGGAGCACTAAGAAGAGGTTTTGGGTTTTTAAGTATGAAGATACGTTCAGGTAAGGGTTTTTGTTTCTTTTCTTTGAAAGAAAAATGAGTATTTGAAGTGAGATCGTAAGATGATAAACTGGTGTTGACTATGACTTATATAATTAGTAATTAATTTTCGTTGGGATAGTTAACTTTTACACCCACATCTGTCATAGTCCAAATAAAATTGTAAATTAGACCTCCCTCGTGAAAACCAAGCATCCAACCACTACAACCTCAGAGAGGCCTAAGTTGCATTGAAATGAACATAACTTTAAAGCAAACGATTTAAAATGAAAAGGAATGTGAGAGAATAGGAGATGATAAACTGGTATTGACTGTGACTTATTCTAATTAGTAATTAACTTCCTTTGGGGTAGGTAGCTTTTACACACATAGACACACAGAGTCTAGATGAAATTGTAATGTGGACCTCCCTCATGAGAACCAAGCTTCCACCTACTATAGCCCTAAAGAGGCCTAATTTCAATAGAAGTAATTTACAACATTACCAATTTCAATAGAAGCAACCCCAAATCAGGGGGGGGAACCTGCATTAAACTATTCAATAACCAAGCTAAACTCCAACAATAAAATGCAAACATCCATGACTGACACAAACAAAAGAACCCAAATTGCAAACAAAAGTCACCATATACATTCTTGGTAAAGCTTACAGTGTGCACAGTCATCACAAGATGGGCTGAATCAATTGACTATTACACTGAATAAGCAGTTTTGTACCCCCAGCAACCCCCTTCCAGAGATTTTCATGAAACAGACACTAATGAAGAACCGAGAACCAACAAATTTGACCAATTTAAAATAGAATAAATGTTAACAGAAAAAGAAAGCAAAATCCATCAAGAACATACAAATAAGTGGTATACAAAATAACTTCTCTCGACACCATCATACTCTTGGAAGATCAACAAATCGTCAATATCAATGCAGATTATGGATAAGCTACATCAGTACCAATTTGAATAGAAGCAACCCAAACACAGAGGGGAGGGGGACCTGCATTGAACTAATCAATAACCAAGCTAAACTCCAACAATAAAATCCAAACATCCATGACTCAAGCAAAGAAAATAACCCAAATTGCAAACAAAGTCACCATATACATTCTGCCTATTCTGCATATAGGGGGGAAAAAAAGAAAAGGTGGCCCATTTCAATTCCCTCAAAAGGGAATAAATTGAAGCCCACCAAATAACCATTTCCCTCAAAAGATCAAACCTAGAATCAAGAATTCACAGATTTTATCAAATCAAAAAATCAACATCAGAAGCAAAAGGCATAAAACAAAACCCCATCTGAATAAGATTTTACATCAGCAATTAGCCCACTGCAAATAGACCACAAATTCTGGAAGACCAATACCTAATGTTGGACGATATCAAGGTGGAAATACAGGTTGAAGAAGATTAGCTCCAATGCAGCCTGCAACCAAAAAGTACAGAACATCATACAATGAATAAAATTGAGAAATTTACCTGGGAAAATCCACAACTTTTTACATGATTGACAATGCATGAATCCAAAGGAGTAAGGTTTTTTCAATGTAATTATGTGTACTTGGAAAGATCACAACGTTTGGAAAATATGACTTTAATAACCCAATTGATGAGTTACGTATGGGGTAGGAGATGGAAGAGAGGGTTGACAGTGTTGTGACAGTGTTGTGAGAGCAAAAAACAATGCCATATGAGGAGATAGCAATGAGTTGGGAGCAGTTTCTGTTTTGTGAGTGAGAAGGGGCGATGTGGGCGGCAAGTTTGTAGGACATAGGAGTCTGGTGGATATATTATCAGATTTATTTTTGAAAAATATTAAAGTCAATTGTATATTAGGTTCAACCCCATAACAGAAGAATGAAAACCCTCATCATGTTAGTTTCAGATTTCACATAATAAAATTCTTAAGAATCTAAACAGATAAAATGAAATCTTACCTTGGCTACAGGGCCCATCATGATACCAACCCAATGGTCCTCTCGGCAACAGGGGCAGGCATAAGGTTGTCCGGCCACGATCTGGATATCGGTGAAGTCCAAGGTCTTCATAGCAGAGAAGGAGGTCCAACATCCAAGCGAATTGGGTGAGCCTGCACAAGAGGTTTGATAAATGAATAAGCAACTGGAAAACCCTAGAAATCGAACCATTGATGACCAAAAAAGTATGATATTAACATGCTTCACCACAGTATCAAAATCGAAACCAAAGAAGATAGCACAAGAACAGGGGTGAAAACTCAAAATCAAACCCAAAAAATCGAAACCCCTCCTCCCCTGATTTAAGAAGGGAGCTGTTATGGGTAAGAGTGCTTAGCTTTCTGCCATTCGTGGGCATTTTGTATAAGGCGCAAGGGCAACATAGGAGACATATAATTTGTTAATCTACCGAATCAGACGCATAAGTTGCATTGTGATCGTGCTTGCCTTTGCTTGACTTGTGACGAACCTCTTTTGCACCTGAGATATATGCAGGTGCAGATATTCATTCTTGTACCATCAATATTTGAGCCATTTGGTTTAACACAACTTGTTGTTATGAGATATGGCTCAATACCAATTGTTCGTAAAACTGGAGGTAATTGACGCATCTGTATTACTTGATCACCAGAGTGAATTATTCATCAACTGCCAACTAAACCGATGCCCACGAGTTCTGCTAAAGAAAAAGGGAGGGGGGAAACTCAAAATCAAACCCAAAAAGTGAAAGATTTCAAGCTCAAATATCTGAAACTGTACCAAATGAAAATCAATTACATAACATTTGCACTATAATTCAGATCTGAAATCGAAATAAACAGGGGAAGATGAAAATCAAAATCAAAATCTTAAACCCAAAATCCTAGAGTACTCTAATCTACGCTAAGCTAAGGTTTCTCTTCTAGCCACTACATGCTTCCTCTCACAGACCCAGAAAATCGGTCTGCTTCCTCTCACAGACCCAGAAAATGTAGATGGGCTATATGAAAAGATGGTGGGGATGAAGGATCGATGATGATGATGATCCCCTGATGAACTGGTGTAGTGAGTATAGAGAAGAGAGAGTAACAGGGAGGAGGAGGGTGGCTTTCTGAGTAGGTGAGGACGGGTAGACAGGCAGGGGGGAGAGAGAGTAGGGTGGCTCTCTAGGACGGTGAGGGCAGATAGAGGGACAGGGGGGAGAGAGAGAGAGAGAGAGAGAGAGAGAGGAAAATAGGTGGGTGGAAGGTTCTGGGAAGGTGGGTACGTGGGTAGTAATGGAGGGGCAGGGGGAGAGAGAAGAAAAGAGGTGTGTGTAAGGCTGTGGGAACGTGGGTAGTATAAGATAGGTAGTTGATATGGAATAATTAATTTATTTGTGGTGAAGATGCTAAAATCAACGGCTGTTATTTATTATTATATAAATTAGACAGCTGAAAAGTTCAAATCACTGAGAAATTAGGAAAGAGTAGTTATTGAAAGATTAGTACTATGTATTAGTATAGATTATTAGTATTATTATTATTTCTTCCTATCTCTTTGAAACAATGGCGGAATGTGCAAAAAATATTTGGAAGGCCCAATATGTGACCCCTTGACCAAGATTGAACGAACTTTGCACAATTCCAACACAAGTCTTGTGTGTAGTACGGATAACACATTATACATATGTAATTATGCCCCAAAAAAAGAAGTTTTTTTTGTCGGGGGGGGAGGCCTCCTTGGGCCTCAACAACGATCCGCCACTGCTTTAAATATAAATATAAATATGCATATAAATATGAAATATTAGAGATATTAGATATAATGCAGTTATAGTTATGGATCTTTTATATACAAGGTAATACTATCAACAAATCACCGCAAAAGGTATTAAATCTCTTTCAATTTTAAGAGTATAAGAGTTGAAGTCAATATTAACAGTTAATGGCGGTAAGGTTATCTATCTTTACAGATATTCTCACTTTGATATTTAAAAGTTAGCATATTATTTTAAGATTTTCAGAGTACAAGAGTCTAAGTAAGTATTGACAATCATTTGGTGGTAAGATTATCTTTCCTTTAGCATGAATAATGTTTCACATTTATGACTGATAAAAATACATTTAATTGCGTTATTTAATTAAAAATATATTTATGATTGTTATAATTAAAAAATGTCATCAATACTTTGATCTTCCTTAATATTTCCTAGTTAATTTTTAACCACATACATTAAATATGACAAGTCAATTATGTTAATAAATTGTTTTATCGAAATTAAATGACTTTTTAGACTATCAAAATTTACAAATTATTACAAAGAAATTATAGTATTACAATTGTTTCTGTAAATGTTTGTTAAGTTAATTACAGTATGTTTGAATACATTTGAAAATTGTTCATGATGCTTTCTTATAAATTGCATCACTTAATAACTACTTGAACTTAAAAAGCTACTAATTATTTTACAAAAAATCTTAAAAATTTATGTATGATGTGGTTGGTATATAATTTATTATAATTTTTATAAGCAACTACTACAATTAAAAACCCATGCGATTTTTTGTGCATCACATAAGTATGAAAATACTAGTTGATCATTAAAATAAGGAAAGAACCGGAACATAAAATGTTTTAGACAGTGACTGAACTAAAGATTCATTTTATAGGCGGTGAACTCCATCTAATAAGCTTTTATAACCAATAGATATATAATAGTTGCTTAGTAAAAAAGAATTAGCGTATGAACGATTGGTAATAAAAAGATGACATTATTCACATACTAGAAAAAAATATTAGATAATGTAATCTTAAAATCCTTTATTGAAAGGACTAACTATATAACTTACACATGATTTATTTAAAGCATGAAATGCTTTGGTTATTTTTCCTTTCATGCTTTACCATTAAAACATCAGAACCTATTAAACAGTTGTGGGGTTCAATACAGAAATAAAATAAACTTATCTGAATGGATAGTAAGAGAAACGAACAAAATTTTTTTAAAAACATATAAATAAATGTATCCTCTAGGTAGGTGCACAAATCATGACTTGCTTGAATATATTCATCTTTCTCTGGTGTTTTTTTTTTTTGGGGGGGTGTTTGGTGCAAAGGGAAGTACAAAGATCGATGTGTGGGATTTGAACTAGGTCTTTGACAATAAATTTTTAGACCTTAGTAGTTAACCAATTGACACCCACTATGTGCTCATCTTAAATGCACAAATCGTAAATTGATCAAAAATATGTTTTGCCTTAATTGATATCATAACAAAACTTTGAATAAAAAACCACTGAAATTGCAAGTTTACAAAGTTATAGTAAAAGCTTAGCAAAAGTTATGTCAGTCCTAGGTGAGGAGCAGACCATAAAGTAAATTTAAAATGAGAAACCCAAAAAGCAATATTAAGGTATTGATACTATATTACTATTGATATTCGCCGTCATATTTTGTTGGAAAAAAAAGGATAGGATATGTTTAGTGGACACGTATTAATAAAAAAAATTATTTCATTGCTTGTGTGCGTTAATAGTCATGCATTACATATAGTCATGTTTCTATCTTAAGAGCATTCTTAGCCATTGGAATGTGTTCTGATGGTGGGAGTTCCAAAAGGGTTGACACGAAGTATTTGCACGGGGACTTCCCCGTGGGGCGACACGCAAGTGGGAATTGTCTGCCATTCCCTTCTTCTTTTCGTTTTTTTTGTCTTTTGTGAATTTTATTACTTTTTCTTCTTTTAAAATATTATTTAGATGCTTAAAAAAAGTTTTCATTTTATAGGATAGATCTATTATAAATATTTTATTGGGTATCTAAGTCAGTGTCCCATATGTTGGAGAAATAAAAGAATGCAAGTTTCAAAAATAAAATTTTTGATGATTTGTCAGAGTGAAGTTCTAAAAATTGAAACTTTAAGTGGAAATTCTGTAATAATCGCAAGTCATTCAACATGCACATCTTATTAATGCCAAATTGCATAACATTTCCCCCTTTTTGCATTTGACATGTGTTTAAAAGTGTCAAGATCTTCCAAACAAAAATGTTTGTACAACATGAATATGCTAGGTTGAGAAGAGCATAACCAAATTAGGAGAAAGAATTCTCCCATATCCAACAGTAATCTGTGACTGTTTCAATTTACTCAATCATAATATCTAAGATTAAATGTACACTTTCTTCAGGTAACAACAAAAAAATACAACGGAGATACCATATTACAACATATAATATGTCACAAAACTGCCTCATTTAAGAGTACTTATTTTAAAATTTATTAATATCGTAACTTTTTGTCCTTAATCACGTGAGTTTAATTAATCAATGAGCGTAGAGGTGTAAACCCCTTATTAAATAAAAAGATTCAATTAAAGAAATGACGATGACGAAAATTGGAAAAAGGGAAGAAGACTGTAGGACCGCTACGAGTTTCACTGATATATACTCACGAACAGAAGACAGAGCGGGGAGAGAGGGAGAGAGGAGAGAGAGTGTGTGTGTGACAGAAAGAGTGAGGTTTTACGGGAGGATAGCCATGGCGTCTTCTGCAAGCGAACTGTCGAATCCTGTAGAGATCACCAAGGGCATCAATGGCCTTGAGAAGGCTGTCCTCCGAGGACTTCGAGGTTGCTCCGCTGAGGTATCTCTCTCTCTCTCTTTTCTGTATGTATAAGATTTCGATTCGCGATTCTGATTGTTCATTTTTTCGGCGGACTTGAGTTAGGCATTTCTGATGATCTGATTATTGCTTGTATTTTGCGGCGATTCATGCATCTTGTTCGAGATTGTTGTTTAATCTGTTCGGTTCTTGAGGTTTCTTGATCTTGTATGAAGTTTCTAGCGGCATTTGGATGCTAATTTCAGTGGATTTGTGACATTGATTGTTGGAATTTAGATCTATTTTGAATGCGTTTTATCCTGCTTAAGCTGCTGGTTTCTTGATGGATCAAAATGAAGCGATTGTTGATACCAAAGTGCTTGAACTCGTATGATAAGGATCTTAGTTTAAAAAAGCCCGCCTGAGACACGCCTAGGCGCGCCTCGGCGTGAGGCTACCGGGTTAGCGCTTCGAAGGGGATGAGGTGCGCCTCAAGGATGCGAGGCTATATTTTCCCCCTTTTCCTCTTTTTCTTAGCCTTGCCTTTACGTTTTTCCTTCTTTTCCTCCCTTGGGAGCTAAAAGGTGAGCGAAACTTGTACTGTAAGTACGTGTATTGGGGAACTACGATGATCAAATAACATAGCTTAAGGTTATTTGTGGTTTTATCACCCTAGTTTAAAAAAGCCCGTTTGAGGCACATCTCGGTGCGCCTCGGCGTGAGGCTACCAGGACAGCGCCTCGGAGGGGATGAGGTGCGCCTCAAGGATGCGAGACTATATTTTCCCCCTTTTTCTTCTTTTTCTTAGCCTTGCATCTTCCTTTTTTCTTCTTTTCCTTCTTTAGGAGCTAAAAGGTGAGCTAAACTTGTACCGTAAGTGCTTGTGTTGGGGAACTACGATGATAAGATAACATATCTTGAGGTTATTTGCGGTATTAGTAGTCATATTGATGTCTAATCACATTTTTAATGCATTTATTTAACTTGTTTCTATAAGATATACTTTGTGAAATATGAAATACTTTAAAAGAAGTTTGCATAGAAGTGCGCTTCGCGCCTATGATGCGTGCGCCTTCGCCTTGCGCTTTGGGATCCTATGCGCTTCAGTGCGCCTCGCGCTTTTTTAAACTAAGTTTAGTAGTCATATTGATGTCTGATCACATTTTTAATGCATTTATCTAACTTATTTATGCAAAACATTCTTTGTGAAATATGAAATACTTTGAAAAAAATTTGCATAGAAGTGCGCCTCGCATCCATGATGCGTGCGCCTTTGCCTCATGCCTTACGCCTCGTGCTTTGGGATCCTATGCGCCTCAGTGCGCCTCGCGCTTTTTAGAACTAAGATAAGGATGCATATGATGCTAAGTGTCTTTCTACCAGGCTTCTAGTTCTAGTTGCTTCTTGTATGAGTTTCTAGGTGCAGTTTCTGTCAGAGTTACCTGATGGATCAAAATAGAGTGATTATTGCTGGCAAAATTCTTAAAATCTAATTGCAAATTACAGCAATCTTAGTCTTAACAAGCTCATTTGTGTTAGGGTAAGTGTTCCAGGGTATATTGTCATGCTTTCTTGCTTTAAAGAAATCTTGTGTAGCTGTGTGAATAGATTATGTATACATTTGCCTTTGTTAAACATTTCGGCGTCTTTAGGAGCTAGCTTATTAGGGGAATATTGTGAGTGTTATCTGATTCCAGTGCAACATACATAGCAACTAACTCTTGCCTCGTCTTATAGAAGTGTAGAAAGCCATTACAGTAGTGTATGACTTACAGGACATTATAAGTACAGGCATTCATAATTTTAATGTCTAATCAGGGTTGTGCTGAAGAATAATTCTAATTCAGTTGGCATTGGTTAGGTCCTGGGATTTAAATGTTCGTCATGATGGCTTTTTATTTCTGGAGGTTGTAGATAAGCTTGAGGGGGAGGTTGATATGGCTGTTAGAACTTAGAACTTGATGAATGTGTCTGCTTTATTGTCAACATTAGCTATATTCACTTCGTCTAATGTGCTTGGTTTGCTCGAAAATGTTTAGAGGAACCTGAAACTTTAAGTAGGTCTGTTACGTATACATGAGCTCGGAGACTTTGAATGGAGCAAATTCATAAAAGATAAAGTGAAACGTGATTCGTGAACATGGCCATTTTATACCAATTGTTTAGATATGTAAAAGAATTCTGAAAATTGCATGGGAGCTGGGAGACCTAAATTTCTAGTAGGAGGTTCAGAATTGGTGGAGGAGCTTTGAAATTGTTAGAGCTCTGTAATATTTTTGAAGAAATCTACATTTTTAGTGGATATTTGAAATTAAACAACAAAATACTCAGAAGTGAGTTCTTAGGAGATGTAAATGTGGGTAATATACCCCTTACAATGTAGAGAGATTGTATCCAACAGATAGACAAAAGATTTTGGAAATAGATTTACATGATTAAAAACATTTTTGGTAAAAATTCCAAAAGAAATGCAAAATAGAGGGAAATATTGCTAATAAACGAAATGTATGAATAGGACATCTGAGATTAGTCATGAAACTTTCATGGAAGATATTACAATTTCTTAGAAAATAAAATAGTGAGCTTAGCCATTATAGAACATTTCATCTTCTTGACTTATTTTTATGTGGCATTCAGTGATCCAGATTTTGTTTATTTAATTTTTGGAATTAAGTTTTTGTTTGAAGACAATTTTTAGAGCCGACGTTCCATCTTCACTTTTAGGATAGCCAAATGTCCTTGTATGATGCTGTCTCATCTCTTGAAGAAGTGAAGAAGAAGAAGGAATATAGCTCGTTCTCTCATGTTTGTGTAAAAGCCTGAAGATATTTCACTTATTCTTCTGTAAACCTAGAAAATTGACCTTACTAGTATGTTGGATATGTATTAACTTAATGTTGCTAAGAAACTCTGGTTAAATCATGGAAGGTACAGGTAGGACTGTGATACAGGGTAAGGATAAAGGAGAATTAAGAAGATATGGATATATCTTAATATTGACATATGTGAAGTATCTTTATAATTTATTATTTTCGTAGGTTATCTTTTAAGAATATTATCATTTCGTTTATCCTTTTGGATAGTGAATAATATCTCTTAGACTAAGTATCTATTTATTTCCTTAATGTTTTAGGTTTCTTTAACGTTTTAGGTTTCTTTAATGTTTTAGATTTCTTCTCTATTTAAACTCTTTGTTATGTATTCAGGAGGTGCACTTGAATGAATTGAAATATTGAGTATTGAAAGTTCGGTTTGAATTTTCTCGGTGTGGGAATGGCTCTTGGAGCGTCCCGCATCAATTATTCCCCTTTTGTAGGAATTGCGCTTATAGCATCCTACATCAAATTGGTATCAGAGCCATTCGATCTAAACCGCTGCAATCGTACTCCTTGCGTTCCGATTCAACCCAAAAAAAAAACCCAAAAAAAACAAAAAGGAAAAAAACCCAGAAAACCCCAAACCTTTGCTGCCAACTTCGACGCACCCTTTCCGTCAGCCACCACCACGAGCTCGCCACCTCGGCCCGACCACCACCAGACGTCCACCGCCACCGGCCGTCGCCGGAAGCCTCAATTACCCGATTCAGCAAACCCTACCCTAGCCGTGCACCACAAGCGCTCGGTTCCTCCACCCAACCCCGTCGCCCACCAACACCCACCACCACCCGTCGATCCTTCGTCCTCGGCCGACCCCCACCGCGCCACCGCTCGCCGGAGCCTCCCCGAAACCGAAACTCCAGCCACGACACCGATCGCGATTTCGCCCCACCAGAATCGTCGACCACTACCATTGTCCACTATCCTTCGGTCGAAACCACCATTCGACCACCACTGCACCCCCACCACCGGTTGCCGATCACCGTAATCCTAAAAACCCCAATTCACAAGCACTAATTTGCGAATTGCTCCAATTATTCGAACCCTAGTCCTTAATTCACCCTCAATCCATCCACGATCCGCAAAATTGACTCGACCCCTTCCATCTACTCTTCAATTCGTCCCAAACCCCTCGAACAATTGGGTGATTCGCATCCGAATTGGTTCACTTGTTCATCCATCGCAAAACCCTAATCGTGAACGGCTTTTGCTTGCAAATTTAAGGCTGTTGGGCTTCGGTCACTGACAGAGCGGGTCGAATTGGCCATGCTGAGCTCCCACCTCCGACTCCTTTTCTCGCTGGAAAACGCCCTTGCAGGCCCGTTCCCAGCCGCATGCCCTGAGTGTGGTGTTGTGCTACTGTTTGTTCTTGTGTTGCTCGTGTCCTGATGCTAGCAAGAAGCAGCTTGCTGTTGCTAGAACCCCCTTCATTATATCTCGGAGCTTCTGGCCTACCAGTGTGTGGTTATCTTCATCAATTATCAACTCAGTTTTGCTGCTACTATTCAACCCTTTGTTTCTTGTCCAGTATTGCTGTTGCTATTAGCAGCCCCTTATTGCTATTGTTCCAACCATGACTTGGTGTGAAAAATACCCTTGGATCTTGTTTGTGATAATTCACGATAAAACACTTCCGGTTGCGACAAATGTTCTGTATTAAGTTTTTTCTCCTTATGGAGATGTAGAAAAGATTGTCCGATTTCAAACAAGGGGTGATTTTCATGCTCGAGTGAATTTCTACTCTTACTGGGATGTTGTTCATGCTTTTTGCAAACTTCAAGGTTGCCAGATCTACGACGGTTGTTGTGAGTTAGATCTTTACTTTACTGGCAAATTCATTTGTGGTTGTAAGCCCTATATTCCTCACTATATGTGAAATTATGAACTTCCTAAAGCTCCTTTGATTCCTTCGACGCTTCTCATTGGAGATTGTTGGGTTTCATCTCTAAGATCTTCCAGGAAAGAACCGATTTTTTAATTGCATGAAACAGATCCTGCCTATTATGATACATATGATAGGGGATTTATCATTGAGAACAAGAAAGAAGAGACTCTAGAAGAGGTAAATATGGAAACAGATGTCCAAGTCATAGAGTATCGTGAACTTCCAGATATCGAGGCAAATGATGTTAACAACAGCATCCTCGATTCTATGAATCAAGAAGTGCAAGTTGGGGACTGTGAGTCATATGTAAATGAAGTCCACGGTGAAGGAATGTTCATTCTAGATAGATATATGGATGCTTTTATTGGGGTACCTAATGAGGAAGATGTTCAACCACTAACACCAGTGAATGAAGAGTCAACGATGATAGCAAATAACTCTTCCATTATCCCCAATGAGTATTCAATGGACATTCAAAAATCTGACCGCATGCAAAGCAAATTCGAGATGGGCCAAGCAAAGAAATTCGAGATGGGTCAAGCAGTCAGTATGCATGTTGATGCTGCATTTATAATCCCTAATTATGCTTTCATGGACAATACTCTACATTCGATGTCGAGACTTGAAAGTGAGCATGTTGATTTGTTTATCCCTAATGAACTTCTAGTTGGCAAGAAGTTACATCCATTGCTTGCATTGCTACTTTTCTTGGAGAAGTTGAAAGCCCTATATTTTTTCTATTTGCGGAGTGAAGTGAAGTTGTTTCTTTGCTTGGATTCCTTCTTTCTACCTCTGTGTAAAACTCGAGGGCGAGTTTTTTCCAACCAGGGAAGAATGATGCAGGATAAGGATAAAGGAGAATTAAGAAGAGATGGATATATCTTAATATTGACATAGGTGAAGTATCTTTATAATTTATTATTTTCGTAGATTATCTTTTAGGAATATTATCTTTTCATTTATCCTTTTAGATAGTGAATAATATCTCTTAGACTAGGTATCTATTTATTTCCTTAATGTTTTAGGCTTCCTTAACGTTCTAGGTTTCTTTAATGTTTTAGTTTTCGTCTCTATTTAAACTCTTTGTTATGTATTCAGGAGGTACACTTGAATGAATTGAAATATTGAGCATTGAAAGTTCTGTTTGAATTTTCTCGGTGTGGGAATTGCTCTTAGAGCATCCTACATTAATTGTTTCCTCTTTGTAGGAATTGTTCTTAGAGCGTCCTACATCACTTTGGTATCAGAGCCTGCGATCTTTGCCGCTGCCTTGGTATTTTCTTTTCCTTTTTCTTCCTTTCTCGTTATACAGCCCCCCCCAAAAAAAGAAAAGAAAACAGCAAACCCAGAACCCTAAACCGTGTCGGCCGTCTCTGCGTGGGAAGACCGAAGACAGCAGCCACTGTACAAAACTCGAGGACGAGTTTTTTCCAACCAGGGGAGAATGATGCAGGATAAGGATAAAGGAGAATTAAGAAGATATGGATATATCTTAATATTGACATATGTGAAGTATCTTTATAATTTATTATTTTCGTAGTTTATCTTTTAGGAATATTATATTTTCGTTTATCCTTTTAGGTAGTGAATAAAATCTCTTAGACTAGGTATCTATTTATTTCCTTAATGTTTTAGGTTTCCTTCATGTTTTAGGTTTCTTCTCTATTTAAACTCTTTGTTATGTATTCAAGAGGCAGACTTGAATTGAATTAAAGTATTGAATATTTGAGAATTCTTGTGTGAATTTTCTTGTGTGGGAATTGCTCTTAGAGCATCCTACATTAATTGTTTCCTTTTTGTAGGAATTGCTCTTAGAGCGTCCTACATCAAAGGGGAATAATTATTGTTACTCTTTTGTTAATGCATATTTCCTTATTCCATGGACCGTCCTGCAATGTACTTAGAATTTGCATGCAGCTTCGGATCCATGGTTTCAATCCAGTGGGGTCGAATTTTATTACCCTATAAATGTATATCTTGGTGTCAAACTCTTACTACTATATCTGACAACAAATATATATTTTAGAGCACTTGTATAAAACAATGTGGGGTTGGCCCATCCTGCTTCCAGTGTATTGTATGTGCCAATGGTCACACAGGTGATGTAATTCGTATGTAATGTTGTTAGAATCAGATGCATTTTTATTTCATTAATCTGATGAGTGATGAGTTATGATGTTGGCATATATGTTTGTTCCTAGACAAATTTCATTTGCGTCTTCCTAAGATCTGTTGCCAGTACATCTGGAAACCTTCAAAACTAATCCTTTATTTCATTTTAGATAAACTGTATATGCTGCTTTCTGTAAGATGTGTTAATTTGCTTTCTAGTTTTCCAGTTATGCGATTCATTTCTTCTTGCATTGTCATTCTTATCTCTGAGAAATTCTTTTGTCTGTGCGTATTTTCAATCTTTGCATAATTTCTAATATCATTTCCTGTTGTGAAGGTTTACCTGTATGGAGCTCATGTGACTTCTTGGAAGAATGATCTTGGAGAGGAGTTGCTTTTTGTAAGTAGTAAGGTGAGATCAATTTTTGTTTACCCACAAAAAGAGTGTTATGAACTTATGAGATCATATTGCTGATATTATTACATGGTATTTGTATGCATATATTGTATTTGCATATATTTGTAGGTGCTTATTGCTCCGCAAAAATAAAAAGATTGTTAAAGATGCCTATTAATCATGATGATTTTACAAATGGAACAAGCTGGGAATGAACTGTGTCATCTTTGTGCAATATATACATATATGTTCAACATACTGTCTTATAAATCTAGCATATCTGCATATGTGGATTATCAAATGGTTGTGCTTTATTATTTTCTCAACCTCTTGAATATGTGAACCATTATGAGTGCTCCAGTTGTTTGGCATCAGGCATGTTTTCTTCCCCCAATCCTATGGTTCTGATTTGAACAGTAGGGCAGAGTGGCCTCCTTTTTAATGGAAACCAGGGGGGGGGGGGGGGGGATCGAACGTTTGAGGATAATGAAGAAATTACCAAACCTGACCATAATCTGAGAATCACCTGTACCTTGGGGTGTGGTGTCCTCGGGTGTGAGTGACCTTACCCATACATATGAATTGGAATAAGGCTATGTCCATTGAACTCTTGATTACATTGAATCACTACTACATAAAGTAGAGAACTATTTGTGAGGCATTTCTAATATGTTTGAGGATAGTGAAGAAATTGCCAAACCTAACCATAATCTGAGAATCACCTATACCTTGGGGTGTGCTGTCCTCAGATGTGAGCAACCTTACCCATACAAATGAATTGGAATAAGGCTATTCCATTGGACTCTTGATTACATTGATCAGTATTATGTTTTGCTATGTTCTAGAGCAATTCACCGGAAAACCAAAGATTTCTTGAAACAAAAATCAATGTAATTTTATGCTTTATAGGGTTGTAATAAATTCAGCTGCATATCACTTGTTTTTTGGGGCTCATTTGGTCTGGCCAAGCTTGAACTCACGTGAGCTATAGACTGTTAGTGAGCTTCAAAGGTTGATCAGGCTCAGATCTTTAACATTATCCATTGCCAGGCTCTGCTTGTGCTTGTTTAATAAATCGGCCAAGCTTGCAAGCGTTTCTTTTTTGTACTTTTTTTTTTAATTAATAAAAAAAATTGCATTGGGTAGACAACATTTCTTTTTTGTACTTATGGTTCATTTAATTGAATAAGTTCCTTGAAGCTTTTGCCTTGAACTAAGCAAAGCATGTTTGATTGTTTTAGTGATCACAATTAAGCTTTTATGAAGCCTCTAATTATTGTGAATATATAGAAGTCCATAAAAACAAATGAGAACACCATGCTTTTGTTTGGAAGTGTTTAATAAAGCAGAATTAGTTCATCTATCTAATCACATAAGTGAGCCTTAGCCATGATTTATCCTCATTTATTTGATGACCGTACTTGTTTATTTGGGTCTTGGGCGCATACAAAGGTATTACGTGTGCCTTGTATACTTAAATATCCTATTAAGTACATGAAGTTAGTTAATGGACTAAGTTCTACGACATGGGTGATTCAGGGTTTCTTTATATACGGTTCATGTGATGGCTGGATGGCCCTGTTCTCACAAGAGTCATGCTTTGAGAATGCTCAATTAATGCTTAATTTACTATGAATTCTTTCCTGAGATTCAAGTCCCTCCTTGGTTCCCTACTTCCCTAGTATGACATTAATAGAAGCAACAGCCAACAAGGTGTGTGCAACCATACAATTGACTAGTAGAAATATTGGATCTGAATTTAGCTGTAGCACTTTCACTAGATGTTTTTGGTGAGGTTATCAGTTAATTTTTCTTTCGTGGATCGACTGTGTGAATTCATTTTATGGGATTTCATGTTTAAGCAACCATACCATTGATGTGTTTGTAATTAATGCTGTCCTGACTCATTGGAGTATCTAGAGGCATTTGTGATGGCATGTTAATTCTGTGTGGGCTTTATTGAGGAGCCTATGGGTGTCAGCTTTTGTGAATTCCAGTTCTGGAAAAGCAATTTTCTTGCTGGGGGCAAACATGTACTGTTTGAATGACTTTAATTTCAGGTAATTGTATGTGATTTGCCTTTATTGATGTTTTCAATGCTGTTCAGGCTATCTTCAAGCCCCCCAAAGCAATCCGTGGAGGCATACCGATTTGTTTTCCTCAGGTACGCACTTCCTTAGTTTTGACCCCACAATTTTCAATTATCTTCTTCTCCATCATGCGATAACCTGAATCACATCTGCAGTTCAGCAGTCTTGGACCTCTTGAGGCACATGGATTTGCCAGAAATAGGTTTTGGACTGTTGACCCTGACCCACCGCCTTTCCCAGCAAATTCACCGAACAAGGTTTATATTGATTTGCTGCTTAAGCCCTCTGAAGAAGATCTGAAAATCTGGCCTCACAGGTGCCCTTTTCCTGAGAATTGTTTGTATAAATGTTTGTTTTCTTTCTGAAATCTTTTTTTCATGTTTCTAGTGAACTCATTTATTTCTCCTCTGTTTTAAATTATGTTGTGATATTGTCATTAAAGAAGAAGTGTTACTTTTTGCAGTTTTGAGTTTCGTCTGAGGGTAACGTTGGGACCTGGAGGAGATCTGATGCTGACATCACGTGTCAGAAACACTGATTCAAAACCCTTCAGCTTTACATTTGCTTATCACAACTATTTCTCTGTTTCAGATATCAGGTATGCAATCTTATCCTAATTCTTTATAGTTTTGGCTTTTGCTACTTGGTCATAGTGGTTTGTATAGTGCTGCTGTAAACACCCAACTGGCCCATAGGGAAAACAGGGGGGTCGGGAAAGGTCTCTCTTTCTCCCTCCTCTCTCCTCTCTCCTCTCTAATATGTTTCTCTTTTGTAATTATCTTGTGTAGAACCAGCTTCTTGTTTCTATCTATTTCATCCACTCTTGTTTAAGTCTTTCTTAAATAACCTAATATCTGGATGGTAGACATGTATGTGGAGGCTTAAGCTAGGTCAGCGAGGTTTTCTTTTGCAGTAGGCATAGAGGCTTTCTTGAATGAGTATAATTGCTTCTTATACAGTGAAGTGCGGGTGGAGGGATTGGAGACTTTGGATTACCTTGACAACTTGAAGAACAAGGAACGATTCACTGAGCAAGGAGATGCAATCACATTTGAAACAGAAGTAGGTTTCTGCCAGTCTTTTTGGTTATGCAGTTTCTGTATAGTTTTTTGACTTCTCTCTTGTAAAACAGGTGGACAAAATATATCTTAGCACGCCAACTAAGATTGCAATCCTGGATCATGAAAGGAAAAGGACCTTTGTAATTCGCAAAGATGGACTTCCAGATGCTGGTACGTCCGCAAATATTTTGTATTTAAAGATCAACATAATTAAACTCCAAGTCATTCTTTCTTACAGTTTTATTGGTTAATGTGTTATGCACTTATGCATAAATAGTTCAAAAACATCATACTTGTAGGAAGGACGTTGTTGTATACAGAATAGTTACGCTCTCCTCTCTTTGGTACATGCTTGTTAGTCTTTCAATGATGTTATAAATTATGTTATTACTTCAGCAGCCTTTAAATTGATAAAGGGCGGATTATAAGCAATCTATGTAACATTATTGACTGTTCTTATGTTTGGAAGAGTAATAAGAAATGGAGGAGGAGGTAGCCAATTTGTTGTGGTCATTGAGCTGTTTTTCTAAGTTTTAAAGGATCTTTTGAAGTTTGAGCACCATTTCTTCTTTGTTAATGAGGCTGGTGATGAAATGAGACGGAGTAGTGCCATCGCGTCAGAGAAAAAGTTGCACAGTGCGTTCCAAGAGTGATGACGTAATTACCCCAGTACACCAGGATCACATATGAGATTAGCAAGATATGAAATGGAGACATTGGAATGCATACCAAATAGTATTTTGCTATTGAGAAGAATTCTTGAAGGATTGAACGACTTTGTTGCACAATGTGGTTATCAGTGACATTTATGTAAAGCCATTATGCCCAGTGTGGGGTTGAGTAGATAGTTCCCTTTAGCTCCAGCTATGTGATAGTCTTTGAACTGCTCTCATCGATGTCTTCCTGTGCATCTAATTTCAAGCAAATAATTTGTCTTAATTGTAGAGCAGTGCCTCTAATTTAAGGTCGTCTTTCCTAGTTGGTCAGATCGTGAGTCTTCTTCCACATTCATGAACGTTATCATTTTCTTTGTAGTGGTGTGGAATCCTTGGGACAAAAAAGCTAAAGCTCTGCCTGACTTTGGAGATGATGAATACAAATATATGTTGTGTGTGGAGCCTGCAGCAATTGAAAAGCCCATAACCCTCAAGCCTGGTGAGGAGTGGAGGGGTAGGCAGGAACTATCCGCTGTTCCATCCAGTTATTGCAGTGGGCAGCTTGATCCTCAGAAAGTCCTCCAAACCAGTTGAAGGTTGGAATGTTGCCAACATCGTGTACAGGTTCTTCCTAACTGCTTCTCTAATACTCATTCTTTCTAATTACCAATACCATGTACTGGTGGGAGTCCATTTTGGAAGAAAACTCGTTAAATTACAACCTTATATCTCTATGCTTATGTCATTGTGCACAATATCCCATGGCGACTCTGTCTTCCGTGAACCTTGCTATGGGCGTATAGGTTCTTCCTTTCGGCCATTAAAATGTGGATTATGTGATATCCCCTAATCACTTGTGATGCTTCCTAGAGTCTTGGCATCATGCTTCTAGAATGTTCTCATGAGTCATGGTTCACCCCTTCTTACCTTATCAAAAAAAATAGTTCTTGTGGGATCTGCTGGAAGTCAGATACTGTTTAAACATTATTTTATCCCTTTTTGGGGTCTTATTTCTACTTTAAATTGCCTTTCGAATTTAGAAATGTCTTTAAGTCGTACACTATTTGCAAGGGATAAAGTTGTGTACATCTTGATTTTTCCACGTCCTGCCATGGCTGGATCCATCCCAGGTTTGTTGTTGTGGGGGCAGGGCCTAGGATGACCAACAGATCTAGGATGTACTTTTGTTTTCTTTCATATGCTCCATTCTCTTATTGCTTGGTCTGAACATGCGAAATATGCTAAACGCTCAAGCTACTGATGTGAAATATTTCTGAATGACATGAGTTTTTTCATCATTTGCAGTTTCTTGTCTGATTCTTGTTTTTTCATTCTTTCTTTGATTGACAGATGTGTCCTGAAGGCGCATACTGAACTCAGTCACGAAATTGAATTCGACCAAGGTTACCTCATCCGGTCTTTTGGTTTACTGGTTAATTTTCCTCCCCCGGGAAATGGCAGATTATTGAGTTGAGAACTTGGGTCAAAATAATGTTTGGTTGTGAATGGATGATGACTATTTTCGATGGGCCATGTCAAAGTGGAAATGAGTACATACTACGTAGTAAAGCACAAACTGTTCAACAACACAACCACTTTAAAGTGGTTTCAAAAACTCGTAGTAAAGTAGATGGTCGGATGCACTTGTCCCTCTTTGGCATAAATTTTGAAAGCACAGATCAAGAGGCATATATAGATTCTATTTTTACTTCTCCAATTTCTTTTGGGGACAATACCGGGAGTATTCAATGTCCATGCTATTGCCTTCTCTGCATTTGTTACCTCCATGTGGCCGAATTGGTGATTTTGGTATGCCGAAGTATTGTTCGGTCTCCAGTGACTCAGCATTCTTGAGTATATTTGGTTTTCAATGATCTTGGTGACTAGATTTGACTCTTATAAGCAGGAGCAATGAATGCAGAATGAATGAACGACATTGTAATGGTTGGTCTCACGTTTCTCTTGGCTTTTTTGGGACTAATTGGGTCCGAGGCTTTGCTTGGGTTGCCCTCTCCTGTTATATGGCATTTTCCCCTACTTTCTACATGCTGTGATTTGTCTTTTCCTCCTTGAGGTTGAGGGGGTTTTTCACATTTTGATCTGTGTCTTTTCCCTTAACCCTTCAAGAGGAGTTACTCATCCTGGTTAACAATTAGCTATTAGTTATTAGGCCTTTGTCGGTATGAGCCATTCCTACAATCCGAATTTGAGCTGCTATTGCAGTTCATCTTTTGACCCCTTGATTGTATTAGCTATTTACATTAGTTATTTTCTGAAAAAGTATTTGGTGACGTGAGCAATTTTTCAAAATTTTCATAACACTAACGACAGAAAGATGTTCAGAATAACTTTTTGGAAGTAACGTTTTAGAGGTAAGAAGTCATTACAAGAAGTCGATATACTAAATACCCCCTAGAGGGTATCCCCTTAGAGGGCTTTGGATGGTGTCAAAAAGGCAAAAATTTCTCAACATGGCCAATTATCTCTTGCTGTGTCTTTTGCTTTTACGACACTGGGATGGGAATGTGGTTGGACACTTATGCCGAAACTCACTTGCGACTGGTCCATTGTTGTTGGACTCTCACGAATATAAGAAAGATATTTATTTCACTCAAAAGTACGATGATACGGTATTATTGGCTGTATTACAAATTTATTTCTAGATAGTTTTTTCTTGTAGCATGCCCCCAAACAAATCTGTAACATTCAAATTTCAACGTACACAAGTGTGTGGAAAGCACACAGTGAAATTGCGCAAATCTAACATACAAATTTGTGGTCTTCTGTAGTTCTACTCCCTTCAATGATTAGGTTTGATAACATTGATAATCATGTGGACTTCTTGGTTGCAACATCAGATCCAAATCCAATGCTAAGGTTTAAATCCATCCCGGTATTTTCTTCTTCATTAACTTTGCCACCTTCTTCATCCGGTTGGACCATGCTGGAACCAGGACGATCCTCAAGAGCACCTGACCCTGACCCTGAGCTTGAGGAGATAAACTCCTGGATTGCATAAGTTTGTAGGCTCAAATTGGTTGTTATTTCTAAGGGGATAATGCCAGTAGGGAGGCTCCCACTTGCTTCTGTTTGAGCAGATTGAGGATTGGTTGGGTCTGTTTGGTCAGCGGAGGGAGTTGTTTCATTTTTGAGCTCCTCCGTTAGCTTCTTTTGTACGCTGTATAGGTGATGCAACTCCTTAACCTAGCATGATTATTAGAAAGAGAATAAATTTAAAATAAGGGTTTTGAGATGTAGTCATGTAGAAAAGAATGCATACTCAATACTGACAAGCACGTAAGATGATATCTATGCATGTATAGAATTTTCACGTTTCAAAAATCTTCCAAAAAGACATGACATGCATGTAAGAACAGCGTCTCTACACTTACAGAATTTTCTTATTCCAAAGATGGCGTGAAATAACTCAACATATCCGTACAATTCGCGAGAAAGGACAAAGGCTACATTTGGAATTGCAAAGTACGAAATTCATTAGTGAGTTTTTAGATATGAGAGTTTTAAGGAATCAAAAAATTTAAACCCCCAAAAAAGGCAGCACGGTAAGGGAAATGATGCGTTAGTGCATCACTCCCTAAAACCTAATATGCACACAACCAATGTGTACCCTAACATGGTGACTTTTCAATAGTTTTGAAGGTCTTACTAGAATTGGCACTCTAAACTTAGATCCAAAATCCATCTTCAATATAAGTTTTCTTTTAGATAAATCATGAAAACACATGAACGTTTTAACAACTAAGGGCACAAAACGTATGAGGACAATCAAATGAGAGTTTGGCAATGTAGACAATAATATTCCTAGGATAACTCAGTCATGCTCATACCCCCCCCAAAAAAAAAACAAAATGGGGTCATGTACTCATATGCATGTCATACAGTTCGAGTGTAAAATAATCAACAATCTAAGTGTTAAACTCTTCCATTTTCTAGAGGCCCAAGCATCAACAATTAGCCACCAAAAGGATAGGAAGTTTAATTTAACGAAAAAATGTAGGCAGAATTTAAGCTCACTTGTTGCTTAAAAGTGCGTTCTTGCATCAAAATTGTTGTCTTGATGGCATCCTTGTTTTGTTGGTCGAGTTCACGGTCCATTATCAACTCTTCTAGTACTTATGAAGATGATGAATTTCTCTCTATGTTTTTTTGCATCAATCTTTCTTTTGGCATTACATATATAATAATACAACCTCCACCAACTAAAATACTACGAGTTGCATACAGTTGCTTACTTGCCATATCTGAACAATTTTTCAAAATTTTTAAGTAATATATCAAAGTAATAATCTAATTTATGGATGCCAATTAGCTCAACTGGTAAAGTTTTTGAGAGTTGTTGCGAAAAATTTAATTTAAATCATGCTTACATTGACATTTGTGTCTCTCTTTAGACCAAAAAATAATAAGTGTATAATGTAAATATTAAAAAGGAATGCAAAAGTCATTCTACTAGAAAAAGAAACATATGAGTATCCACATCAAAGGGTAAGTTTTTTTTTTGGGGAGGATTTCAAGCTAAAAAGGAACATATGCAGAACTATTCCTTACCTTATAAATAAAGGAGTGTTGAAGAAAATTGAAGGAATTATATATTTATATTCATTGAACATTATCTTCTTCATGGATAGAGTTTCCAACCTGTAATAACATTCCGCCTAACCATGAAAAAAAAAAAAAGGAAAAAGGGGAAGTTTTGAGTAGAGTTGCGTAATGGGTCGGTTCGGGCCAACCCATTCAATAAACGGGTCAATTTTGTGTCAACCTTGAAAATAGTTAGATTAACTCAAAATTGAAAAATAACATATTTTCAAGCTGAACAGTCAAATAATGTCAAGTTCTGGTTGAAATTGGTTCGGTTCGTGTCGGGTTCGTGCTTCTGTCAGTAGTTTTAGATCGCGTTCGGATCATGTTATTGTGTCAGATTAGACTTTTTCAACTCTAGTTTAATTTATTCCAACTAGTTTAATTAAAAAGCGCATTTTAAGATTATTTTTCTATAATTGGAAAATAAAAATGATAGAAGATACATTAGTGCATAATGGTTGCCAGACATTAGAAGTTCAAGTGTACTTAATGTTATTTACTGCGGAGAATTTTAAGGTTGGTAGTTTAAAAAGAAAACCTATTACCTACACATACTTAGATGACTCTTGCTTGTTTTGCTAATTGTGTGCCGCCTACCCTTAGACTAATGTTAAATTCATAAATTTTGGGTTATGGCGAAGATATTACAAAATATTAATTGATGGATTGGAATATAAAATTTCAATTTTTTTTTTATTAGAACAAAGATCGAATGTTGCTCTTGCCAATTGATAAGGATGTTCTTTAAAATAAGTCCTTTTTTTTTTTTTAACACATTGTGATCAAATAACATAAGTATAAGATCCTCTAATAATTTTCGGGACTTTTAAATTTAGGGCGTGTTCAACAACAATGTTTTGGGTAGCATTTGGCGTTTTGACTAAGGTCCTGTTCGGTAAACTTAGTGGTTCAAGTAGCGGATAGCAGTTCAGGTAGCGAATAGCTATTTAGGCAGCGGATAACGTTTCTAATTTAGCTGTTAGCGGATAGCTGTTTATATAAGCAGTTGAAATAAATATGTTCGGTAAATTTAGTTGTTAGGTTAGCTGATTAATATAAATTGAGATAAAAGGATATCGATAATTTCCAAATATAAAATTTCGTATGGATATTTTTTGACAAAAAAAATATGAAACGCTACTTTTAAATGCCAAACGCTAATACTATTAGCTTTTTAGAAACACTGCTTAAAATGCTAAACGCTACTTGAAACACTAGTCAAAATACTATGTTACCGAACACTAAAAATGACCTGATGAATGTATTTACTTAGTCAAAACACTAAATGCTACTCAAAACGCTGTTGCTGAACACGCCCTACGTCATGCCCTCATTAGGTAGTTTTTAATGTTTCGTAACATAGTATTTTGACTAGTATTTCAAGTAGCATTTAGCGTTTTAAACAGCGTTTTTGAAAAGCTAATAGTATTAATGCTTGGCATTCAAAAGTAGCGTTTCGTTTTTTTGGCCAAAAAATATCCTTTGGAAATTTTATCTTCGGAAATTATCTATATCCTTTTATTTCAATTCATATTAATCAGCTAACATAACAGCTAAATTTACCGAATACATTTATTTCAACTGCTCATCTAAACAGCTATCTAGTAACAGCTAAATTAGAAATACTATCCGCTGCCTAAACAGCTATCCGATACCCGAACCGCTATTCGCTACTTAAACTGCTAATGTTGCCGAATAGGACCTTATTCTCACCTCTGTTCCTATAAATTTTGGTGATTAGTGTGACTAAAGTCTAAATAGTAACAAAGATTATAAAAACCATGAACATTGAAGTTTCGCGCTGTAGAAACCAACAATGTTTAAAAAAGAAGTGTCATGGAAACCCTTCAACGCATTATTTTTAGTCATATAGGCTATTGAGTGAATGGACAATGAAATCACTGATGTAACAATCATCCATGATTTCTTGCTATAAAGAATATAACTTTTTTGCTAAATTCTCAATTCCTTCCTAAATTTCCTAAAGTCCTTCCTCAATTCCTGCCTAAAAGCTAAGGCTCAATATGAAAAAACGGCCATAAAGATGTAAGCACAACAACACACTTCTAAAAATACAATAGCAAGAGATTGTTGGATGGGTGCCATCAATTCCTTTGTTAATTGATTTATGGAAATTATTTTATTTTCATACTTTGGTTTGAAAATCTTTTTTCTTTTTTGAAAAATTGGTGCTTGGAATGCAAAGCATGACCTTATGGTCGAGATTTCCTTAAGTCGGTGTTCGGAGCCCAAGGTATGATCCTATGATTAATATCTTCCTAGGTTGTTTGAGTTTCTCTGTAAGTACTCAAGTATTCAATCTAATTTGTTGTGACCAACTCAGGTGCCTCTTGACATGTTTCGAGCCTTTTATGATATCCACTATTCCAATTGTCGTTAAGAAGAGTTTTTGTTTTATGAGAGTTTTTGGTGAGAGTTTGAGAGACTAAAATCTATTCATGCAATTGATCTCGTGGAGATCTTTTCTCTCTTGTGGATCTCTTTGTACTTTAGGCCTGGCAGAGATCATTTTGTAATCTCTCTTTGGTTTGATCTCTTTTATTATTGAGATCATTCGTCGTATTCTATCTCATATAGTGGATTCGTTGTGCTCGCCGCCGTTCGTGGTTTTCCCCGTTTGGGTCTTCTATGTTAAATCTTCGCCTCCTATTTTTTAGTTTATCTTGCTTTGTTATTCTTGATTTCATTGTCGTCCATCCTATTTTGTTTCCATTTAATTGCTCGATTACCATTCCTAACAAGCAGTATCAGAGCGAATTTTATTCTAACAGGTGATATCAGAGCAATTTTATACCTAACAAGTAGTATTAGAGCTAAGTTTAGATCATAGTACGTTTTATCAGATTCAGATTCGAATCCTAGTTTTATTAGAGTCAAATTCAGATCCTAATTTTATCGGAGCTTGGTTATAGAATGATTACCGTCACAAAGTTTGATATTGAGAATTTTGACAAGAGGATCAACTTCAATTTATGGACAGTTTGTATGGTGTTCGTTCTTCCACCGAACGGTTAGATTGCCTTTCGGGGTCAGTGGCATATCTTTTGGCCCAAGGTGAACTTTGTTGGGTGTGTGCCCCAAATCTCTTTGTCAGTTTATAGAAATTATTTTATTTCTATATTTTGAGTTGAAGATCTTTTTCCTTTTTGAAAAGTTGGTGCTTGGGTATCGTCTTATATATAGTTGAGATCTTCTTAAATTTGTGCTTGGAGCCCAAGGCATGACCCTGCGGTTGAAATCTTCTTAAGGTTGTGTGAGCTTTTTTGTAAATACTAGGTCATTCAACCTAGTTCGGCATGCCCAACTCAAGTGCCTCTTGACATGTTTGGAGCACTTTATGGGCAATCTATACAGTAATCTAATTGAGTTTGAGAAGAGTTTTTGTTTTGTGAGAGTTTCTTGGTGAGAGTTTTGAGAGATTAAAATCTACCCATGTAATTGATCTCGTGCAGATCTTTTGTCACTCGTTAATCTTGTTTGTAATTTAATCTCTCTTTAGTTTGATCTCTTGTGCTGTGGATCGAGATAATTTGTTGTACTCTATCTCATATGGTGGAGTCGTTGTACTCATCGCCACTTGTGGTTTTCCCGTTTGAGTTCTCCGTGTTAAATTTAATTTCCTCCTATTTTTAGTTTTTTCTCGCTTTGTTATTCTATATCTTATTCTCATCCATCCTATTTTGGTTCTGCTTAATTGCTCGATTACTATCCCTAACAATGGCAATTCAAGTATGCTATAACGGCCCGAACCTAAGATTCGTGTTAAGTACTTTAAATTATTCTAATCATAAATTAATCAAGTTAGGCGTCACATTTCAATTTAGCATTTTATGTATATGTATATATATATTTGTGCATCACAGGTTGAAACGACGATGTGCCCTAAATTGAATCTCGTTAAGCTCTTAAATAATTCATTCAAGTGTTAATAAATATTTGAATACCCGCAGAATAAAAATTAGCCTAATATCAAAGGGCTAATTTGTAAAGTAGTAATAATAATAATAGATGAACAAATATGGTAACAATATAATAATAATAATAATAATAAGGTGAGTTATGTATATAAAAGAGTTAAGTAGTAATCAAAAAATGAAAATGTTTCACCCAAATTTTTCCACCCAACAAATGTATAATTTTATTTATTAATTTTAGCCAAACCTATTACTTCACTTTACATATATATATATATATATATATATATATATATATATATATATATATATGTAATAAATGGAAATCAAACAAAATTAACAAAATAAAGATAAGAGTGAGGATTAGGATAAATATGAGAGAATTCCAAAAAAGAATTAGGTGTCATCAAATCAAAGGTAGGAAAAAAAAGAGGGAAAGAGAGTTATTTAAAATTCAAAATAAATTACCTAAGCTAAATAACCTAAATAAAACAAATAAACCAACCCCAAACAACAAAAAAAATTTCCCTTCCCAGACACCCCCCCCCTCTGCTTTGCTCTGTTCTTCGCCCCTCCCCTCTGCGTCGTTGCTGCCTGTTGCCGGCCGTCCGACGTCACCGTCCCGGTGGTCGCGCCCATCCTCACCGGTGTCCGCCGTCAGCGCCGCCGTCCCATCCATCTTCTTTTTCTTCAACTCTTTGGGTGTGGTTGAGTGGGTTGAGAGGTGAAGCCCTAATTCTCACTTAATTCAATTTTTGATGTTTTATATCTGAATTTTTGGAGTAAATGGTGTAATTAGCTTTGGTGTGTATGAATTTATAAATTTCTTGAATTAGTTTGAGGATTTGGATTGGGTTGTGAATTGAGGAATTAGGATGAGTGTGGTGAGTGAGGGTTTGAAAATTTTGTTGGAATTTTGGTTGTTTTAATGATATTGGGATTGATTTTAATGCCTATTGGAATGACATTAAAGTGAAACAAATGATGGGTGGATGAGTTGAGGCCATGGACTTGAGGGGTTAGAGTTTATGGCTTGAATTATGTTTAAGTTGATTATGTGGATTATTAGTGTTTAAGTTAGTTAAATGATGATTAAATAGAGAAATATGTGTATATATATATATATAGGGTTAATGTGTGTTATGTTTGGATCATGACTTGGTGATTAGAGTTTGTGATTCAAATAAAGAGACAAGCTTGATTGTGGTATATTTGGTGGTTTGAGTGAATTATAATTAATCTTTGAATAAAATTAATGAGAATTTGATACTAAAATTTTGGGTATTGGGTGTGTATGCCATTGTCACGAGTTGGTAATTAAAGTTCTTGGATAATGTTTGTTTTTAATTATGTTGTCTCATTAGTGTTTAGATAAGTTAATTATGCTAATTAGAAGGGAATATATGTGTATGATGTGTTGTGTAGATATATGCTATGACTTAGTTGTCAAATGGAGATAGAGGAAGAGAAGAAGGAAGGTGAATGTAATGATCTTGGGTGTTTTAAGAACATTAAGTTGAAGTGTGTGGTCAATTGGATTATAAGATTTGGATAATCGTATGATTGCGAAGTGATCTTGGACTCGAGCTCAAGGTCATGACCTCATTAAACCGTGTCGAAATCCAAGGTTAAAACTTAACAGTGATTCACTCAATAAGGAAATAACCAAAAATGCTCATTAATACACTACTAAGGATGTTGTTTATATGCACGAGTGCGACGAATATTAGTAACGTTAATAATAATAATAACAATGATTGATAATGTCATTAATTCTAATAAGTGCGAAGAAATGATGATGTTAATGAATTTGTCGTGATAATTCAAGTGGTACTGGCGATAACGCCGTTAATAATAAATATAAGACGAGCTACACCATTTCGTTAGCATATCATGTATTAAAAAATCGTTAGCCATATGAAGAAGAGAAACGAAAACAAATAAAATAGAACCAAATAAGTTGAAAATAATGGTTATACTAATAATAAAAAAAGATAAGCCGAGAGAATTTAAATTATTCATTAAGTCAACAAATGTGATAAAATTTCTTAATCTTGCACTAATCAAGAGAAATTATACATTTGGAGCAGAAGTGAGGTCACATCTGTCGCTTCAAACTGCCAGTAAACAACTTTCAATTAAACGGAGAGAGATTCTCAAAAATCAGGTACGTACATTGCCAGTGCTATTTGAAAACTCACATGTTTATCAAACTACGCAAAAACAATATAATCTTCATATAATGAATCATTTTATGCAATGTTTTGTCGCCTAAGCAAGTGGCCCCATCAATTATCAATCATCAGGGCTTATACTCTTTAATTTATCCGCACGGTTGCAACTTAGATTTTTTGATCGGCCTGGGAGGTGTGCACCTATATCAAGATCGTTGCAGACGTCAACAGACAGGGGTCCACTTCCAGATAATAACTGGCAAATCAACTGTACTCATATATTCTCTCTCTCCTGTTTGCGAAATAAGATGTTTTGAAATTCGGGTCCCAACTAATTAAACTCAAAGCTTATTTTACTGCATAGGGATGTGCGTGCTAAGTTTCGGCTCATATTTCGAATGTTTTCGTGCTTTCTGTTTTAGGCAAGGGATCGGTGAACAGTCCTTCCACTGACAAACCAGGAGGTAGCAAGAAATGAAAGGGTGTTACAATTCTTTTTGTTGAGGATTCGCTAGCCAAGCGCTCACAGTGATTTATAGGCTAGCACCCTAAGGACTTGATGGTTGTGTACTCTTTTGGACTTTGCAGTTATTAGTATTTTGGTAATCACACATTGAGTTATCAGGTGCGTCACAACTTGTATCACAGCTTGTATAAATGGGTGAATGTATGTTATTTCAATTATGTGGCGAGTCGGGTGATTAAATGAGTGATACAGTAATACAGTTAAATTCAGTTAGCCTTGTTCCATTACGGAATGACGGTAATGCCTTTAATCAACAGACTTCCGCTGCCAATCAATAGCAAATGAGTAATCAAGTCAGAATAATCAGGCATTAGGAATTGGGGGCGTTACATATGGGGTGAATTCTTTTCAACTAATGAAAAATACTTATTGACACCTATTGTTGCAAGTCACTTAAAGCTGGTAAAAGTTGTTGAATGGTGCTAATTCCTTGAATTTACTGAATGGTTGAAGACAATATAAGAGGGTATTTTCAATAAATATTTAATAGTGCTGGAAGTTACTTAAATTTGCTGTATAACGCTAAAAGTTGTAGAAAGTTACTGAAAGCTACTAAATGATGCTGATAATTGTTGAATACTAATGATAAATATTTATGATAAATTGAAAAAAATATAGCCAGAATCCTAAATATATCAGTACAACTGAACCACAACTTAGGATAATATATTTTCATATCAAATTTACTTCCATATCACACACCTCTAGTTGAGTTTAAGTAACATAATTCTTATCAAAAGGGCAATATGTCAAATGGTACAAGGGGAGGAAGGTTTAACTTTCCCACCTAGGTTCAATTATGAGGTGATAAGTTTGTTCGGAGGAATTTATGAACCTAAAAAAGCTCACTCCTCTTGTAAAATTCTGGATAGAGTCTAAGAGGATTGGACTTATTCACCCTGATTTTTTTTTTTTTTAAAAAAAAAGTTACATAGTTCTTAGTAGATGAAAATATGCACCTAATCCCCCCTAAAAAAAGAAAAAAAAAACAAAATCCATTCCATTGGTTGGTGAAAAGGAAACTAGTATTATTCAAGGAACCTTTAGCTTATTGATAGGTCAAAAAGACCAAATTGCTCAAACATTGATAATAGTGTACTAAAAACAAGATAATGGAGTATTACTTAAGCATTCACCAAGAAGATAACAATTTAATTATGGCCATCTCCTCATACCTAATAATTGGGCACACTTTCATATCTAAATTTAAAATTACAAGTCTCTCTCTTTGCAAGAACTTTCCTGCCTTAAGTTGGAACATATGGGATGCAAAAAGGGATCCTAAATTGGGTTTTTAATTATTTGGATAAAGATTAGGCCTAAATTTAGATAAAACATGATAAAGTGAAGTGATAAGAGGGGATAGTGGGTCATGACAAGTTGATACGAGCAGGAAACAAAAGAATAATAGGATAAATTTTTGTTTTTTATTGAAGAGATTTTTTTTTTTTTGGGTTTTTTGGGGGAAGGAATTTAAAAGCTTTTGGAAGTGATCGACGTAAGGGGCTAAACTTCACACTTTTAAACTAACCCAAAAAAAAGTTCAAAAGCTTCAAATTCTGGTTAAGCATACAATGAGCTCCAGGCGCATAGTTTTACTAGTATGGTATAGTTTCTATACTGTGTATTTTATGTTTATTACTTAGAATGTTTAGGCGTTGTACTAAATCCAGTTCTACTCATTGCTTTACTTCTTCAAATTTCAACATGTTTTTGGGATCCTTATTTTGTACCCTTCTTGCCTTTACAATTAACTACTGAAAAAAAAAAAAAGTGAAGTGATAAGAGATATTGTTATGTTAAATTCATCAAGTTCACACTTATAGGCCTAAATGGAGGAGTGAAACATTCAAAGTGATATGGACTTACCTATCACAAGGATGTTCGCCTTGTCCCTCTCGATCACCTGTGGATAAAAGTGTTTAGTGTATGTGAATATCAAATGACAGAATATTTTAAAAACAAAACTGTCTATTTTTTAATCAAAAAAAAGGAAGGTTTATATTGAATTTGCCTCAATAAAAGTATCCATGTCAACCGATGCTCTGGATACAATGTCATCCGGAACATCGTCAATGAACACTCTCTTCTAGTGCGTTATTCCATTAACCCCTCCCTCCCTTCAACAAAAGAAAAGGAAATAAAATTAAACGATTTAGCTAGTTCAATAGTATCTCTGACAATGAAACCTAGCACATTATCATCAATCACGTTGTGCTGATTTTTTGGATCGAAGGAAGGCATTCAAGGCAATCACCCTCAACGGCAGGATTAGGAAATCCACCCTCCTGCGCTGCTTGGAGAGCATTCACGCAATCACCCTCAACTGCAAGAGTATCATCAAACTCGCTCCCTTCATAGCCTTGAAGTGTTAGAGGAAATTGGAGCTGAATAAGAGCCTCCTCAGACTGTAAACAGTGACCACAAATAGCACATCTCATATTAAAGTCAGAAATCCTCGCTATCAATACTTTCCTCCGTTGGTAATGCTCCGTGACTGAGCCTAGAAGCAAAGCCCTGTATTCTAAGGGAATATCAAGAGACCAAAAAAGCTTCCACCATTTAAAATTAGTGTCAAATGGGCCCTCTGATCTGATATCTTCTTGATTAATCTGCAGGTGGTATGCAGACCTTACCGAAAACTTGCCATCCGAAGCATAATGCCATACAAGCATGTCACTCGGCCAAGAAGACCACAACAGATCAATGTCTAAGATAACTTTCACATCACATGGTGAGAACATTTCCCTAAAACAAAACTGGCTTAAAAACAACTAACGAGCATTCATATGCTTTTATCACCTGCACTTTTAAATAAGTTTGAGTTGAATTCAAATCAAAATTACTTTCAAAGCACTCAACTTTTATCCCATCCATATTCAACTTAACATGCATGTAAGCTGTCCGAATCAAAATCAACCAAATTATCAGTTGTCATATAAAATTTGCGAGGGTCCAACAAATTGACCTCCAAAAGAGTGCACTGCTTTATAGAAAAGACCAACCATTTAACATTCCTCGAACTCACACTTTGAGGGTCCCCTTGCCCGGCCCTGGTGAGCTCCTAAATGCAAATTGCAAATCCTTCCCCCCCCTCCTCTCTCTCTCTCTCTCTCTCTCCAAATGTGAGTGGCTGATCTTTTTCTAGGACTTCCATGTGAGATAATGTGATCAAGTGTTGTTATACAGACAACAAGCAAGTTTTTATGTTGGAATCAACTCTATCACATGGCCCAAATCATCTACTTGACCCTTTTGATGGAAATTTTTAATAATTAATTAATAACATAAAGAAAATTATTATTTAATTGGCATTTCTTCTCTCTCTGTTTGAAAAATATCTATTAAATTTTGTTATATTTATATTCTTGAAATACAACAAAAAAAATCATCTTTTTTTTTTTTTTGGGTCTTGGATCCTCTATTTCACTGGAGTCAAGCTACAGTTAGACCAAAAAGAGGGTAGAGCTCTCCCATTACATATTTTCTCCATTCACAAGATTTGAACTCGAGACCTTACTTAAGAGGAACAAATGTCAAACCACTTGAACCAACCTGTATTGGTTAAAAAAAAAAAAGTCATCTTTGAATATAATCATCTAATGAATCTTCTTCATAATTACCGAAAAAAACAAGTATATATTTAAATATAGTATTCGGTTACAAGCCCAACCTTTTGTCAAAATAAAATCTTCGAAAACATTCACTAAAATGCTATCATAGGAGTAAATATACACATATATACAAGTTTTCAAATTTTCAATTTTTAAATATGACGAACTATTCATTAATCGTGGGTACAGAGTAAATATAACTAGTCCCACAAAAGAGTGGAGATATTTTTAAGCAAGTTATATTTTCTTTAGTACGTAAAAGTAGTAGATGAATATATTTAACTTGAAATTTATTTTATATGATAGCAATTTGACAAGTAAAGGGGTAATCTTTGAATACTTCATGTTCACTTGTATATCTAGGTATACTGAAATTAAAGAGCTCTTAGGTGCTTCTCCTAGCCAGTGAACATGCACCAATAGATCACCAATGCTTCTCGTATGCAAGATTTTCAAGGCATATTTTTCAAAGATAGAAATTGTTGGGAGCAACGAGCTTTGCATGTGAATTAATTAATTAATTGACCCTCTATTAGTCTACTAATAGTTTGGCATCATATTGAATAGTTTTGAATGAGGCTTGGAAGTTCAATACGTAGGTCTCTTACGTACTCACTCATCTGAAAAAAAAAAATAATAATAAGAAGATTAACGGAACAAATTGAAGTAGACAAAATAGATGACTCAATAACGTAACACACACGCGCGCGCGCACATATATATATGTATATATATATATATATATATATGTATATATATATATATATTATATTATATATATATATATGTAATATATATATATATATATATATATATATATATATAGGGGGAACACTTAGGTAATGGTTTACGCATAATTGAGAAAGATGGTCTTCTTCATCACATGGGCAGCCTAGGGAATCCATGCATGAGGTGATCATCAAATTAAATTTCCTATTAATCACTACTAATAATGTCCAAATACAATAATTGCACGAATTTCCTAAGAATTTCCTTGGCATCTCCAATTTTTTAGTCATCTATAATTTATGATTTATGACTTAATATTATCTATTTATTTTTCAAATACTTTTTTTTTTAAAAAAAAGATAAGGTATACTATACAGGGTGACATTAATTGGCATGCCTCAATGCCTGCATGCCACCATGTGACATGATAAAGGCAATATTATTGGTGGTGCGGAGGTGGAATCTTGCCTAATTTTATATGTACGGGCTGTCATATTTAGAAGCCTGGCTTGATCAAATCATCATTTGTCTTTAATGGTGGTAATTAGCTTCTTGGAATCATACTGATCACAGTGGTTGATTGAGCTATAGACAAACAAAAAATATATATAAAAGAAAAGTTTGGCATTGGTTCAACGTCTCTGAACTTGATAAGCAAACTTAAGTATATATACCCACTTGATAATCAACAAAAAGAATATGATAATAAGTTTTTATAAAAATTGCAATTTTCGAGATAGTCAGAATATGCTACAGTGTAGTGGTTTATTTATAGTAAGACCTTAATGAAGAAATTAATGAAGTATAGCGTTCTACGCATTTGTGCGTGTTGTGGTGAATTGAAAATCAACTTCACAAAACTAATTAACCTGAGTGTTTTTAACAGTCAGTATTGAAATATACATTTTAATAGAAGATTATTCTATACTGACTTTTCTACAAGCACGTTTCACTTTGATACCATCAAAATCATTTTTATGAACTTATATACTCCTTGAAATTCATCTGAGATTTAATTTTTTAAGAGGCTCACTACAATTTTTTTTTTCTGTTTTAGCCTACATTTTGTTTTAACTACCTAGCAATGCCATAAGGGAATGTAGATGATTGAAGAAAGTTACAGACAAAGAAAAACGAATTTAAAAAATAAAAATAAGCCCAAGTTAATTGAAGCGGACTTCTTGTCTGAATACTTTCTATTAGGGTCCCGAAATATTCTGTCCCCGTCTAATTCCTCAGTGGGGGGATTCGATATGTGACCTTTTTGCATGCACGGACCCTTAAATTTTGCTTTCATACTACATGACAACAGGCCTCCATGCGCATGTTATTATTACGCACGGGCTCGAACTCTTTACAAAAAGAAATAATAATTAAACTATGTTCCACCAATGTGCATGTACCTTGTGCCTGGTTTAATCCATCAAATGTGCTCTTCTCCAGCAATGTCACGAAGTTGTAGTTAAACTGAAGTTGTCTTAGGTCTTATTCGACAAAATTAAAAATTAGTTGTTTAGATAGTGGATAACCGTTGAAATAACGAATAAATGTTTAAAGAGCATATAGATGTTCTAATTTAGTGGCTAGCGAATGGTAGCTTAGATGAGCAATTGAAGAAAACGTGTTCAGTAAATTTAGCTATTTGGTTAGCTAATTAAAGTAAATGGATATAAATAGATATAGATAATTTCTAAAGATAAAATTTCTAAAGGGTATTTTTTGATCAAAAAATATGAAACGTTATTTTTAAATGTCAAAAGCTAATACTATTAGTTTTTCAGAAATACAACTTGAAATGTTAGTTCAAACACTAGGTTGTCAAGCACTCTGTCACTCGAAACCATATTTACCATAATCACAATTAAAGAATGTACATGTCTTAAGTCAAGATCATCATGTCGTTGATTGCAGAGGACAATCTGTAACTTGAAACGTATGTTTATTTTGTCAACTAAAATGTTTATTAGTAATTCTTACGAGAAGAGTCTCGTTACTAAACACTGTTTATAATTACCACTAGAATTAAACATGCATTTAAATAAAAATATGTTTTTGGGCTAATCGAGGATGAAGAGAGGCTTGTTATGCTCTAGAAAATTTCCCCAAATCTCATACACACATGCACATGCACATGCACACGCACGCGCACGCGCATGCAAATATACGTAGCATCTTGCATCCCGTAAATATTAATTGTAGCTTATTAGCGTTTTATTTCATTGAATCTAATAAGAAGTTTTGAGTGAGTTATTTACAATTGAAATTTCGAGAAGAACTAGACTCAAAGTTTTTCGTTTTATAATTAAATATTTCAACATATTTTAGTATACGAGTTTTACTTTATCTCACTTCAAATGGCCTGTTTGGGATGTAGTACAATCCGAAAGAAAATCAAACTCTTCATGGTTGTTCATGAACCAACGCTTCTTGTTTATATTTTGGGAAGAGAATTAAAAATTAGGGCAAGTACTCCTTTCTTGCATTTTGCATAGATTTAATTCCATGCATGAGATAATCAACATGAATATTGGACGCGACTCGTTTACACTTTACAGCTCTCACTACCAACCTTAATTAGTTATTAATTTAATTGGTTGTTGAAAGAGTGAGAGTTCCTTGATTTTGGTAACTCGCATGTATATTATACCTTGCCCTTCATTTTTAGCTTTAGGGGAACAAATAATGCATGAATTATGTGGAGATATATATGTCAATGAATTATCGCAATTAAAAGTTTAATCTGATAGTTAGAGTTTCATAAATTGTTTTATAATGTATTATAACATATCTCCGCTTCTTATTGTGAATGTCTATTGAATTTGAGTGTAGATATTATATACGCTATTACTTAATTTGCTATCATATTCAATATATGAGACTATTGAGATTTGAACTTGATATATACCTCTTACTTAGAACAATTTTGATTCCATATTGAGTAACCATCTCAATCATAAGCTTAAATTGATAGTTAAACATCCAAAAAATGTCTTAAAACATAATGTCACATCATCACGAACAGATCAAAACCTCATATTTGATTCAATCAACCAAGAAAGGAAGGTGATTGTTTGCCTTCACTAAATGGAAATGTATCCAAATAGCTTGTGGGAAGGAATGTATGTACATAGCTAGAATGAACTGAGCATATCATTGTTGAGGTAGTTGTATAAATAGATGAATCACAATCGATTCAGAGACCTTTTTTTGTTAAAAAAGGGGTTTTATAGTGGGTGATCAATTAAACCCCTATCTTATCGAAGATCCAATGAATCAACAGATTCGGGGAATAGGGGAATAGTTTTCCACACAAAGGCGGAAGCCACCTCCTCCACTTCCCAGCTAACGGGAACTGAAATTCCCACAAGATCGAACCTAGGTGGGGAGGGTGGCATGTAACAAGTAGCTAGCAACCATGTTAAACCGGTTGTGACTTCTTCAGCACAATTAAGAGGCGTTTACCTTAATGGTTAAGTGTCCTGTTTCTCTTATGGAGATCTTCCATAGATTTCATTGATCACAACATGCCTCTTCCCTACTATTGATGGTCCCTTGGCCTACTTACCCCCTCACCAAGGCTGCTATATATATATATATATATATATATATATATATAGATAGTATATATATATATATATATATATATATATATATTATATATATATTATATATATATATTATATATTATATATATAGAATATATATATAATATATATATATAGATATATTATATATATATATATATATATATATATATAATATATATGTTGCTAGCTAATGTATGACCTTGCTTATTTTAATTGAATTTAATTTCTTAGGGTAGGGGAAGATATCAATAAAGAAATGTTCAAGTTAGATTATTGATTAATATATTGTGAGTTGCACAAAATTAAATCATAGATTAAGTAAATGCAAGAATGAGGGTAAGATTCATTCTAATTAACTAAAAATTGAAAAAAACTAAATAAATAAAATTTTAATACGTATTATTAGGTATTTTCTAGGGAAATATGGGTAGTATAATTCAAATATAAGAAAGGCATTATTTTGAAAATATTCATGTACTTGAGCAACGTGAGGATCTGATCATAAGCTAAAAACAGAAGCAAAATGCAATGGGAATCTCAGTTTAATGCTTGCCACTACATTTAATGTGTCTCTAAAACCTAAATTAATTGTTTAAAAATCGCTAGGACATGCATCATCTTAATTTTTTTAAAAAAGATATAAATCTCTTAAATATTTAGTATGAAAAGAGGTACGAAGATCATATAAGAGAAAATTAAATCTGTATGGACTCAGTAGTTCAACGAAATTTACTACAAAACCAAACAATCATCTAAAAATTAAATTGTTCCTAATATAACCAATAAGTGAATCTGACGGTAAGTTCTCCTATATCATTTTTTTAAAACAAAATTGTATTTAATTTTTCTTTTTGTTTTTGGGCGACAGAAGGCGTAAATGCCAATGTACATGGAATTGAACTAAAACAAAACTATTTTATGATCCAATTTCTATTTAATTCTTAATTATTTTCATAGATCCTGTAGCTTGATCCTAACCCCCAAAATTTCAAACTTAATAATTGTCATTTTGTAGATCCTATAAGATAAGACACAAATGAATATATAATATACATGGGTTAATAAAATACAAGGATGTATACAATTAAACAAATAAAAGACTAAGGCTGAGGTGTTGCTTTTTGTTTCTCAACCTTCTCCCTCCCCAACATGTCAACTCTGGTTTTTTCTTTTTTTTTTTGGGGGATGCTTCATGTCATTATTTAGAATATCTCAAACAGAGATTAACTGTTAATTAGTTGCAAAAGATTGTTGTTTGGGCACTTTAAACAGTATAAATAACAATATTACCATTAGTGATAACGACAACAACTAGAATATATGTTAGATATGTTAATGAATTTAGGCCCTTCTCTCTTGCACTTATTTTGTTTGAACTTATTCTGAACTGAACTTATCTGAACTTATTTACTGAACCTATTGTGAACTTATTCTGAACTTATTTGTTAACTTATTCTGAACTTATTTACAAAACTTATTTTGAACTGAACTTATTTAAAGTTATTCTTCGAAAAAAATTAGTCGAAGAGAACAGGACCTTAGTTATTAATCATCTTTTAAAGGATTGTACTAAGGCCCTATTCTCTTCAACTTATTTTTTGAAGAATAAGTTCAAATAAGTTCAGTTCAGAATAAGTTCAGAAATAAGTTTAGTAAATAAGTTCAGAATAAGTTCAGCAAATAAGTTCAAAATAAGTTCAGCAAATTCATAAATTTGTTCTTAATAAGTTCAGAATAAGTTCAAAAATAAGTTCAGAATAAATTTAGCAAATAAGTTCAGATAAGTTCAGTTCAGAATAAGTTCAGACAAAATAAGTCAAAGAGAACAGGACCTAAATTTTTTTCATCAGCACCAAAACTTTTTAATACTTAGTGAGCAGGTTGTAATACTTGTTGGAGGTAGCTAGTTAGTTAGACAGTTAGCTTGCTGTTTTAGTCTGTTATAACTAACTCCAGCCTAACCCATCTTCTATTATGAGCAAGACACTTGTATATATATAGCACAACATTGTATTTGCAGTACACACTTGTTTTCATGATCAACGTTCTCTTTCAAGAAGATCAAGAGAGAGATGTTCTCATCTCTCAAACATTTCTTTCTGACTCAATTCTTTTTCTAGATATTCACCATTGTCAACATAGTATCAGAGTAGGGATCTCTGGATTCGGCACACTAATCTTCCCTCTCTTCGATCAAATTGATTTGTTTCATCAAATTGATCAAGCTTTCATCCCAAACGCATTTTTCTTTTTCTTTCGATTGACTGGCTTGATTCTCCAGTTAATCCAGCTATAAATCAAAGAATTCAGAGATTCATTCTTTACTGAACCTTCAAACTCCTTTTTGTTAGTAACTGGTTTCTGTCAATGGCGGCTCTAACTTCAACCCCTGAAGTTGTTCTTTCTGCCGAAGATCTTGCTGAAGCATATTTTCTCCACCCTTCTGATCATCCGAGTCTGCTTATTGTATCTTCAGTATTTGATGGAAATGGTTTTGATTCTTGGAAACGTGCTATGACTATTGCTTTGTCTACTGAAAGTAAATTGTATTTTGTTGATGGCACTCTGGCTAAACCTGTATCCAATTCGCCTAATTTCAAAAAATGGGTGAAATGTAATGACATGTTAATGTCCTGGATTTTGAATGTCCTGAGTAAAAACATTGCGGATAGCATCATTTATGCCAAATCTGCCAGGCAAATGTGGGTAGAGTTAGAGGAGAGATTTGGCCAAGTTAATGGTGCAAAGCTATATCAAGTTCAAAAAGAAATGTGCAATGCCAGTCAAGGAGCAAATGATATATCAACCTATTTTACTAAGGTGAAAAGCTTGTGGGATGAATTAGATGATCTTGATGAAGTTCCTCCTTGCTCCTATGCATCTGCTGAAAGAATGCTCAAAAGGGAACAAAATCAAAAACTGTTACAGTTCTTGATGGGTCTAAATGATGAATACAATGCTATTAGAGGCAACATTCTGATGATGTCTCCCTTACCTTCCATAAGTTAAGTTTATTCTATGTTGATTCAAGAAGAAAAACAAAGAGAGATCGAGTCTGCTGGTCATTTTTTGGCAAACTCTGCATCCCTTGCTGCTGAAGTCCATAAACCACAACAATTTCACAGAGAAAGAATGGACAGGGGTGATCCAAAAATTAAACCATCCCACAACAGATTTGAAAGAACTGAAGGAAAGAAACCCAGCCTCTACTGTGACTATTGCAAGAAACCAGGCCATTCCATTGAGAAGTGCTATAGACTTCATGGTTTTCCACCAAACCACAAGTTCAGAGGAGGTAGAAGAATGGTTGCATTTGCTCAAGCAGATGATCAAGAGAATGACCATCATGGGTCTATCTCACAGAATCAACAACCTGTAGTGCCTGGTTTAACTTCAGAACAGTCCTCATAACTCATGGCCTTACTTCAAAATGTTTAGTTGAGTAAGACTGCCTACAACACTAACACTACAGCTCAAGGATCTGATTACAACACTGGTGCTGCAGCCTTCACCAGTTTTGCAGGTACAGATACACTTGATCCTAGACATAGTTTATGCTTGCTATCATCTATATCTAATTAGGAAAATACTTGGATTGTCGACACTGAAGCTAATGACCATATGTGTCACAACAAGGACTTGTTTATCAACTTGGAAGTCCTTGTTAGATCTCATATAGTCAATTTGCCAAATGGAACCTTCATGACAGTGACACATGTTGGCACAGTGATGATTAACAACACCTTGGCATTACATGGAGTGTTTTATATACCTGGTTTCAAGTATAATCTGCTGTCAGTCAGCAAGCTTTCTACTCAGCAAATTTCTTGCTTGTCTTCACACCTAAGTATTGTATTGTGCAGGCCCCTTCAATGAGGAGGCCTCAGGTTCTTGGTGAGCACTATGCTGGTTTGTATCTGCTGCATTCAAGTCCACCAACAGCATCAAGTTCTTTAGACAAGCTCAGCACACAGAGAATCTCATCAGTTAGTCATAACTCTACTTGTAATGCCAGCATGAACACTGAAGATATTTAGCATGCTAGGCTTGGTTTACAAAATTATAAAAATTGAGCTTGTTATCTCATCACAGTTCTCATGATTCAATAAAACAATGCTTGATTTGTTCCAAGGTAAGACAACATAGGCTCCCCTTCCCTGATAGTCAAATTCATTCAACTCATGATTTTGAGCTTATTCACATTGATCTATGGGGACCATATAGGGTTCAGACTTACAATGGTTACAAATACTTTCTCACTATAGTGGATGACTATAGTAGAACCACATGGACACATCTTTTGGCAACAAAAAGCAATGCAATACATTTGATCAAGGCTTTTGTAGAAATGGCTTATACTTAGTTTAATGCCAGAGTCAAGACCATTAGGTCAGATAATGCCCTTGAATTGGGGCTGATTAAAGACACCGCTACTTACTTTCTGTCCAAAGGGATCATGTATCAAACTAGCTGTGTGGGAACTCCACAACAGAATGGTATTGTTGAAAGGAAACACAAACACCTCCTAGAAACTTCTAGGGCTCTACTATTTCATTCAGGTTTACCTCTGAAATACTAGGGAGAATGTGTGTTGACAGCTACATACCTCATTAATAGATTTCCTTCCAAGGTACTTAAGGGCTTGAATCCTTACCATTTGCTGTTTGGACAAGCACCCAATTTTAGTCACTTTAAGGTCTTTGGTAGTCTTTGTTATGCTTCCACTGTGAAGGCTAGGAGGGATAAATTTCAGGCTAGGGCAGTACCATGTATTTTCCTGGGGTACCCTTTTGGCCAAAAAGCTTATAAATTACTCAATCTTGAGACACATCAAGTCTTCACATCAAGGGATGTTATTTTTCATGAACATGTTATGCCTTACCATCTCCTACAGTCTTCCACCAAGTCACAGGTGTTCCCCCATTCCCAAAATGTTGATGCTCATCTTTCTGCAGACCACTAGAATGAGGTTCAGAATGCTTTTGTTTCAGAAACAACTTCTCCACATAATCTTCAATCTGATTTTCAACCTCAGTCTCAGACATCCACATCACTAGGGCATCCTTATTCATCATCACCAGGACATCCTAATTCATCCCCTATTTAGATAAGAAGGTCAACTCGAGGGCATAAGACCCCTTCATATTTGTCAGATTATGTGTGTAACAAAGCTACCTCACAGCACAATGGATTTACACATTCATATTGTTCTAATACCATCACTTCCATATGCTATAATGTCACAACCATTCATAACAGTAGTATTTCTCTTACTGCTTCTCATTTACTTTAGAATTTGGATACTTACAGTGAACCTTCTTCTTATGAGAAAGCAGCCACAAAGCCTGAATGGCAAGAAGCCATGAAGAAGGAATTTGATGCCTTGCAATCAAATCATACCTGGGATATAGTTACTTTGTCACCTGGCAAGAAACCCATAAGCTGTAAATGGGTTTACAAAATTAAATACAAGGCAGATGGGAGCCTTGAAAGATGCAAAGCTAGGCTGATAATCTGAGGATTCACTCAAAAGGAGGGAATTGACTATAATGAAACTTTCTCCCCTGTGGTAAAGATGACCACCATCAGATGTCTTCTTGCTGTTGCAGTAAAGAAGAAATGACCTATCTACTAGCTAGATGTCAATAATGCAATTCTCCACGGTGATCTAAATGAAGATATATTCATGAAACCTCCTCCAGGGCTTGATGTTCCTTACCCCACTGCAGTCTGCAAGCTGAAAAAATCACTATATGGGCTGAAACAGGCCTCAAGACAGTGGTATGCCAAACTTTCAGAAACCTTGAGGAGCCTTGGCTTTCAGCATTCCAAAAATGATTATTCTCTTTTTTCAAAACAGTAAGCGTAGTCCATTGTTCTCCTTGCTGTCTATGTGGATGACATTGTTATTACAGGCAACAATCCTGAAGAAATCACAGCCTTAAAAGGTTTCTTAGATGACAAGTTCAAGATCAAAGATTTGGGGAAACTCAACTACTTTCTGGGCATGGGGATTATTAAAGTTTCAAATGGATTGATCTTGACTCAGAGGAAGTTCGCTTTGGATTTATTGAAAGAATTCAAGTGTGACACCATTTCTTCTACAACCTGTCCCTTGGGCCCTCTTTCCAAAACTGCAGCACTTGAAGATCCTCTATCTGATGCCACCACTTACAGAAAATTGGTAGGCAAGCTCAATTACCTTACCAATACCAGATCAGATATTGCTTTCTCAGTACCTTAGCCAGTTTCTCCAGGCTCCCACAAAATCTAACATGACTACTGCCTTGCATACTCTCAGATACATCAACCAAAATCCTTCTCAAGGGTTGATTTTCAATGATAAGTCAGACTACAGCCTTCAAGCCTATTGTGACTCTGATTGGGCTCAATGTCCATGCACAAGGAAATCTGTTAGTGGCTATTTTATTATGTTAGGAGGAAGTCCTATCTCCCGGAAATCGAAGAAACAACCTACTGTAGCCTTATTCTCTGCTGAGGCTGAGTACAGATCCATGAGAGCCATTACTGCTGAACTTGCTTGGCTCACCATACTTCTTTCTAAGCTACAAGTTCCTTCCATTTTACCTATATCTCTCAAGTGTGATAGCCAGGCAGCCATTTATATTGCCAAAAATCCTGTTTTTCATGAACGTACCAAACACATTGAATTGGACTGCCACTTTGTGAGGGAGAAACTCCATGAAGGTTTAATATCTCTATCTCACACCAAAACCACTGAGCAACTAGCTGATTCATTCACCAAATCTCTTCCTGGTTTACAGCAACACTACCTTCTTGGCAAGTTGGGGGTTTCCTCATGTACACCCTCCAACTTGAGGGGGGTGTTGGAGGTAGCTAGTTAGTTAGATAGTTAGACAGTTAGCTTGCTGTTTTAGTCTGTTACAACTAACTCCAGCCTTACCCGTCTTCTGTTATGAGCAAGACACTTGTATATATATAGCACAGCATTGTATTTGCAGTACACACTTGTTTTCATGATCAATGTTCTCTTTCAATAAGATCAAGAGGGAGATGTTCTCATCTCTCATACATTTCTTTCTAACTCAATTCTTTTTCTAGATATTCACCATTGTCAACAATACTACAATCCCTCCTTCAACTATACATTTAAATCTTTCAATAAAAACTATAATTAAAATGAATAATACCTTTTTGGTGTAGAAGAGGGATTAAAAACCCAAAAATTATTATTAATTCATAATCTGTCTCTCTCTGAGACTTAAGCTCCACAGCATCATACAGGACATCAAATAATAAGAGTGCCATTTTGGGGGGGGGGGGGAATAATAAGAGTGCCATTTTTTTTTTTCAGCTAATCAAAATGTTTTTTTTTAAAAAAATATTTTCTTCTTTTTTAGGGCTTTTAAGAAGAGCCAATGGCCACAGTTGGGGGGGGGGGGGGGGCGTTGGGGGAGGAAAGGGTCAAGTGGATCTCGTGGGGTTGCCAGTCTCAAGCTGGGTATGGTCCAGCTGCAGCACGTCCACGCACCCACTCTCTCTCTTCTTTCCCTCTCATCACCCCAAAATTATATGCAAATTATATCACTAATTCTTTTGTGTTGCAATTTAAAAGTGAGTTACAGCTAATAATTTACCTAGAAATTAATTTTGTATTCCATATTAAAAAGAAAATAATCAAGCCCATTTGGTATGCTGTGATGAGACGACTTTGTGAATATTATTTGGGGGGACCCCTCATCGTCAAAGTCAACGTGTCCCCTCAAAAAACAAAAAAATCCACAGGGATTTTAAGAAAAAACATTCATTCATTCAAATTTGGATCCTCTATAATTAGACGAAGTATCCGAACATGTGATCCTACAATTCATTCGTTCAATAAGTGAGCTTTTGAATTGTCAAAACAATTCATCTAATTTTAGGTAGAGATGACAACAAGTTAGATTTGGATCGTTCGTATAGATATTCAAGTTTGATCAATTAATAATCAGATTTGTAAATTCGATCCAAATCCGACTCCATTGGAGCGGATGTTAAATTGAATTCGGATCGGCTTTGAATCACATTAAATTCATATATAATCGGATATAATCCAATTATACATTTTTATTCAGTATTTGAATTATTTTTTTATTTCCAACCTTACTTGTGCTCACTTGTAAATACAATGTTAAACACCTCTTTAATATCGAATATTTTAATATGTTTAAGTAAAAAAGTCTTGGAAAAAGAGAATGCTAATTTACTTTAGATGAAAAGGGATAGACAATAGTACAACAATTGGAAGGAGAAAGCACAACTTTAATTGACAAAGAGGAGAGATAAATAAGAAGATCGGGAGGGGAAAAAAATAGTTAACAAAGAAGAGTGTATTGCACGTCGATGTGGACCCTATGCGGATTTTTTCAACATTATGATATTAGGATTTTTTATCTTCAAAAAAAAAATGAAATTATTAAAAAAACATATCGGAGTGGGTGTTGAATGAATTGGATGTACGCTCCTCCAAATCCGATCAGATGGGAGTCATAGTCGAATTCGAATAGAATAAATTTTACCATGGACAGGATCGAATTTACATCGAATTCAAACTATACTATCATCCCTATATTCATGAGATGAGGGTTATAACTGGTAAGAGAGCATGTGGTATCCCAAAATCAAATTCAGACAATTCAATTGAAGGATGAATCTTTTTTTTTTTTTTATAAAAAAAAAGGGAAGGAATGGAGTCACGTTATATTGAGACAAAGTTTTACGAGCAAAGTAACATAAATGTGTCTAGGAGGCGGAATTGCGGAAGTGAAAAAATCATTATGTCAAGTAATAGGTTGCAAACATTAGAAAATGATTTATAATTGTAAAGTCCTAATTGATAGCTTTTTTATTCATACAGATAAATTTTACTATGTATAATAATTTTAATTTTATTTACTACTTCAAAGAAAAAATATTTTGACGCTATGGAATGAACCTTAGTCAATCTTATTGATCACTTGGGTTTTTGCCATGTGTCAACTATTGAATGACGCATATGCTTCTGCATTTTTTTTCCCAATGTTCTTGATGTTGTAGGGGCTAAAATGCGTCATTTTTGGCATCGAATGACAAAGGAAAATTAAAAACATCTTCATCAACTAAGCAGCCTTAAATGAAAACTAGAAAGAATACATTTGGAGCTATGAAAAGTCATCAGATCTATTTGATATATACAACATGAGCAATGAAATCATTACGACTCGTCTTCAGTATATTTTTCTAAAAACCTAATAGTAGACAAGTTAACAAATAATCATAAGCCGACGAAACGGACATTCAGCCGGCCGGAATCGAAATGGGCGTACAAATAACAAGCATCACTTCTAATTTTGACCTTGGAAGCTAGAGCGGTGTGTGGGTGGGTCGTTGTGTATGTCAACTTGCAATTTCGTGACACATCTTCGTTAGTTTTTCTCCCTTTCTCTGTCACATGAAGTAATGACTCTTTGTCGTCTTATAAGGCTTGCGACTACTTCTGCTGTGCCCCACAAAGTTGGTCTCACTATTACGTTATGAATTTTCATTTCAAATCTCATCACACCTTCTAGAGTCCACCTTTTTTTTTTTTGGCCTATAAACTAAGTAGTGATATGAGAAAATCCAGAGATATTTTAACGATTTTAGTCAGCGTTGACAAAAATTGGTCTGAGCCGAACACCTGATTTGTCGGACTCGAAAAATCGGGTATAGTTATGAATTTTTCGTCCTAATTTTAAATCTGAACACCACATTTTTTATGTTTTTGTTATCTAAACTCGATTTTGACATGAATTTAACCTTACCCAAATTATCCTATCGGAACCGAAAGTTTTACTAACACTAGTTTTGGTCAATGATATTTAACAAAAGATTTCCCAATACCAGTAATTTTATGAGTGGCAGAAATAGAGAAAGAAAAACTTAGGATAGGAATAACATATAACCAACCAATTAGGCAATTACCTACTGTCCGATACACATGGTTATGATAGTAATTTCATGGGTTTGCAAACATGGACACATTTTATACCGTCTTCACATACCCTTTTCCATTTCGGACCTTGTATTTCATTATTACTTGTGTCATAAGTACAACTTCATTTTCACTAAGGTACCATACCAAATACACACGTATAGCACCAAGAAGTACTTGCCTTAATAGTATTAGAACTCTCCTTCTAAGGGGAGGTCAAGGATCGAATCTCATGGATTTCACTTAACCCTATTTAGAGCGGCTTGTGTGCGGATGCAAGTGTGTAAATAGGTTCTGTTGGGTTTGGGTTTATGTGAATCTACCCTATCATTTACCTTTCTGACTATGATGCCCTGTTGGTTCCCCCTTAATAGGAAGCTTATATCGTAGGGCATGTTTTTTCAATTTATGAGAAATACTTATTGGTACTTATTGCTTAAACATGCTGAAATATGTTGAATAGTTGAAGAAATATATAACTAAGTGCTTTTAATAAATACTTAACAGTGCTGAATTATGTCGAGTTGTGATGAATGATGCTAAGTTGTGCTAATTGTGCTGAAAGTTGCTAAATATTTATGAGAAGTCGAAGAGAACATGCCCGTGGACTTCTTACTCTTGCAAAACATGTGGACGCACGTATGTACCCCTAGATATGTATAAACTATAGCCCTTGGTTTTAACCGTAACACAGCCAAATAACAAGAGGACCTTAACTTGGTGCTTGATAGCTAAGTTTGCCCATTATCATAGCATATTTCCCTTAATTTTGAAGTTTTCAAAGTTTGATCCGTCAATAATATTATTATATTGTACATGGTATTTGAGGTACCTTTTATATCCCTTGGAAGGCTGATTACTATTGTAATTGTAGACCTGAACTACAAAATTGCATTAGAATTTTTGACGGAATTTTGATCTGTCAAAAATTTTGGCGGAAAAGTAATGATTTTGACGGTGTAGCAGGTCATCCAGATCTCGATGTAATTTTTGATGGACTATTTTAATGAAAAGTTGATCCGTCAAAAATTTTGACGGAAAATCAAGGATTTTGATGGTTTATCAAGTCATGCGGATATCGATGTAATTTTTGACGGAAAGTTGATCCATCAAAAATTTTGATGGAAATTTTGACAAAAAATAAAGAATTTTGACGGTGTGTCAAGTCACGCGGATCTCAATGTAATTTTTGACAGACGATTTTGACATAATGTTGAGCCGTCAAAAATTTTGATGGACAATCAAGAATTTTGGCGAAAATTTTTGACAGGCTCGTCAAATCAACAACCAACAAGAAAAGTATGATTTGTAAGTGAAATTCAGGGGCTTTTCAGTGTTCATTTCTTGTGGTCATGCCTTCCCTCTTCTTCTCTATCCAATTCTCACCTCTCACCTCTTCTCTATAAAGGACTTTCGTGATACTAAGGCCATGGTTTTGGGTTTTCAGAGTTACGTTGGCTGTACTTAATCAGGCAGAGAAGGGGAGGAGAGGGAGAAAAGAGAAGCTTGGCAGTAAAGAAGGAGAGGTAAGTTCTCAGATCTAAAATTTTTGACAAAATAATTGTGATTTGTGGTGTAATTTTTGATTTCGGGTTTCAATTTCAGATATGAAATTTCAAAAATTAGGTGGGTGATTTTTGAATTTTTCAATATTTAACTTTGAAATTTCAAAAAATTTGCTACAAAATTTGAAAAATGTTAGCTGAAATTTTGAAAATTTAGATATGAAATTAAATATTGTTCGTCTCTATTGATCTCTTTGTTCATCTCATCAGTGGGTTCTCTTTCTCTTTTACTCAGTAATGTTTGATTGTTTACAAGATATAAAACATAGAATTTTTCGATCTAAAAACTCATGAAAATTTCATATATCTGCTTGAGAAATTTTGCACTAAAATATTCGTATGAACTGTGGTGGATGATGCTGAATTGTGCTAAATTTTGCTAAATGTTTATGATAAGTCAAAAAGAACATACCTGTAGGTTTTTTGCTCTTGAAAAACATGTGCACACACATATGTACCCCTAGACATGTATAAACTATAGCCCTTGTTTTCAACCCTAACACAGCCAAATAACAAGAGGCCCTTGACTTGGTTCTTGATAACTAAGTTTCCCATTATTATAGTGTATTTCCCTTAATTTTGAAGTTTTGGAAGTTTGATAATTCAATAATATTATTATATTGTACATGTTATTTGAGGTACCTTTTATACCTCTTGAAAAGCTTACTAATATTGTAATTGTAGCCCTGAAAATGATTGGAGTTGACTTGTGAGATCTGGAGAGCTTACTAGTTGCAAACTCGAAATGTTGGCTTGTAAAAGTTCGAGAACTAGTTGTGCAATAATCATGTAAGGAGGGCTTTATTTGAGATCCAACCCCAAAAATAAAAGATTGGAGACGAAATAAATAGGGACCCATTTCATGGTTAAATCACCTCATTATTCTTTGTGCATTCTATATTTCAATGGTAATATATAAAAGTACACTCATTCATTTATTCCTACTTTTTCATCATTGTCTTTTATGTATGGATGTTCATTGGCCAAATACCTGAATTTTTAACGTCCCTTCTTTAATTTCAAATTTTTTTAGCTACGTAATGTGACTTAATTAATTGTGTACTGCTGAGCTTGACTCCAGACTTTCAGTAACTATTGTTTCTTACCATAACATATGAGTGCCACTAATAATTCGCCTTATTCTGACGGAATATTCCTGTCGAAACCAAGTCCGTTGGAATCTCTGACAGAATTTCAACGGATTTTGACAAATTCCCCAGAATTTTGAAGGCATTTCCATTGGAAAATACTAAAAAAAATTCTGAATTTTTTTAGTATCCCAGTTGAATGGAGGGAAAATTCAAGTTTTTTTTTTTTAACATTCCGATGGAAAAATCCATCGAAATTTCGTCGGAAATTTTTTTTTATTCCAGCGGAATGTTCCGTTTGAATTTCTTTATAAATTTCGCTCCAAGTTTCATTTTTGTTGCTCGCTTCACAATATATATACACACCCACGCACGCACACACAAAGAGAGAGAGAGAGCTGTATCACCAACGGTTGCCATTGCCCCGCTTGCCGTCATCCCCCGCTGTCACCTCTTCCCTCGTCATTTGCGGCCGACTTATTGAGAAGGTTTTCATGTGTGTAATTTGTACCCAATTTTATAGTGAATTAAGCATATAAATTGAATTTGATACTTTGTATAATTAGTTTGTATGTAATTTCGTGAATTTGATAGTTTATATAGTTGATTTGCTAAGTTGATGTTAGTTTGTTAAGTTGATAATTTATTCTTAATTTTTGTACTTTAATTTGTTGTTAAAGATTACAATTTTTATTAATTAAGTAGAATTTAATGATAATATGAATCTAACGTCTACAATGAGAATTTATTATGTATTAGCTACATGGCAAAATGTTTGTATAATTGGGCACTATAGTTTTATATTTTTTAAAAAAATAAAAACACCAATGGGTTTCCGAAACCATCAGATTTCCAACGGATTTTTCCAAAAATTTAAAATTTTGAAATTTGATGGACAGTATGATTCCATCGAAGGCTAGCAGAATTTTTCCGTCGAATTGCGTTATTTCCTCCGAAAAGGTTTCCGATAAGCTATATTCCGACATCCTCCGTCGGTCGGAAATTCCATCAGAATGGTGAATTTTTTTAGTGATGATGAAAATTTATATTTAATAATTCGCCTTAATTTTCAGTGAAGAAATCAAAATATAATGATTAGAATCAAATTTCAACGACCATTTATGTCTAATGACATCCCTACTCTCCTCATTCCCCCTTCCAAGTAATTATGATGTGATGGTATTTGGGGATTGGAGCTTATAATGGAATTAAAAATTTATTTTGATATTGAGAACTAGTTTATGAATTCTCAGCTTCATGTTTATGATAGATGTTTAAGTGTGAATAATTTAAAGATGATTACTTCTTATGTTTAGTATGAGATTAGGATTGTGAATAAAGTAAACGTCTATTAAAATATCCTTTATGAAAATTTCGACAATGCATCTGATCCCTCCTCGGGCCGAGGGGATTCACCAGGATCAGATTTAAGGAACGTAGACTGGCCCCACAAATTACCACAAGTTTATCCGTGACATGCTTCATTTTCGCTCACACGTTGTCTAGAAAACTTCTTAGGATGTGTCACCCATCACAAGATTTCTCCGTAGCAAGTATACTTAACTGTGAAGTTCTTAAAAGTGGAATCCCCTAAAAGAAAGATACATCTTTGGTAATGTAAGTAGTCACTTTAAATTCTTTAAGCCATACTCGGAGTATTATATTCACCCCAACTTTTGCGCCTCACAAACCGATCGACTTACACCTCCCCTTGACCTGCAACCCAATCCAGAATTTTTTCCCCCTCTAGGTGGCTCATCCACTAGCGCAACTCACGATTTCAGGTTATTTCTGATGCCATCTATGACAGCCCGACCCCTTCTCAGGTTGCGAGCAGTTACTAGGAACGACTTCAAGGATCATTGACTAACCCCACATATCAGTACGAGCCTTTTTAACATGCTTTGCCATTGCTTGCACACTGCCTGAAAGATTTCCAGGGGTTCACCTATCCAAGATTTCTCTATATCAATCATGATCAATTAATTGTAAAGTTCTTAAGAGTAGGCTCTCCAAAAAGTAAGGTGCACTTTTGGTAATATAAGTGGTCAGTTCAAATTTTTTAAACCAACATATTCAAATGGATAGAACACTAAATTAAATAAAATAACCAAAAACAATAGAAATGAATTAGTGAGGGAAAAAACAAAAGAGAACTCATGGATATAGTTGCAATAAAAATTTGAGCAATTAACACTTTAGTACCCTGAGATATGGCCATCGAATAAAGTAGTCCAAAAGTTCGTGAAAATAATAATTTAGTATCCTAAGACATCTAAGGTTGAATAATTTAGTTATTTTCTTGATAAGAACCTCTAAAAACTATATTTTTTGGCATTCCAGAAATTATAATAAAAAATTTTCTGTACTTAGCTATTTTTTATGTTCTCAAAGGTTTTGAGCCACATATATGGTATCAATGACAGCTTCAATGAACTTCGGGTGATAATAATAGTAAAATTATAGCCATTAAAAGATACATAAACTTTCAACAATTGCATAATTTCTTAAAAAACCAAAAAAATGTAAAATTATAAAAGTATTCTACTTTTAAGGAGTCTATACATAATTCTTAGAACTTATTCTCAAGAAAAAGGACTAAATTATTCATCCTATGATATTTCAAGGTATTAAATTATTATTTCTACAAGCTTTTGGGCTAATTCATCCAGTGGTCATACCGCAAGATACTAGAGTGTAAATCACTCTAAAATCTTAAAATTCTTTTCCGTTGAATTATTGATTAAGGGGATAATAACTAGCTAACCCAATTACCTTCACTTCATGAAGATTAAGAAAGCAATCTTTGATATTGATCCAAATAAAACAACAGGGTTAACTAGATGGATGTGGAGCATGTTTCTTTAAAAAATTTAATTTGGGAGATAGCGGAAGAGGATCTTGCTTGTAGTGTACTATGTACTGATTTCTTTAGCCATGGTAAACTTATCAAAGAAATCAATCACACTTTAATTAGGCTAATTAATCCCCAAGTCTAACCAACCCCAGCATACATCACAATTCCGACCCATTAGTCTATGCACTACCTTGTGCAAAATTATACCTGCGACCTTCTCAACAAGACTCGTGCCTCTACTTGACAAAATCACATCTCCATATCAAAGTGGCCATATTTTGGGAAGGTCTCTTCATGCTAATATATTGATTACCCATGAAATTAGGCATAAGTTTATAATGGAAAAAGGCCAAAGAGTGTGGGTTGCTCTCAAGCTTAATATAGAGAAAGCACATGATCGCTTGGAATGGTATTCTTGTTTGACTGTTCAAAGCAGCTAGGATTTCATGCTAAGAGGACTGCTTGGACTAAGGAACGTATAGCAATAGTATCATATTCAAAGCTACTTAATGAAATACCCTTAAGTTTGTTCAAACTCATCAGTAGGGGAATAAGATAAGGAGACCCTTTCTTCCCTTATTTCTTTTGGAAAAAATTAAATACTTATCATTTGATTTTTTGAAAAGGAGATTGAATTTACAAGCTAACAATTATAGGGGTGAATCCCAATTAATATTAGTAATGACAAGGGGGCAGGTTGGGGAAGGGGGGCATATTCCCCATCTCCGTCCCCGCTCAACTCCCCAGCCCCCGTCCTCGCCCATTCCCCCGTTGCGGGGAAAAAATTTCTCTCCGTTGTCATCCCCAGCATGGATTCAATCCCTGATGAGCTCCTAACGGGGATTTTTACCCGTAATTTTTTTTCTATATGAAAACTATATTACAAGTTAATCTTGGATGAAAGGCCAAGTTGACGAGTAGACTTACAAGGAAAAGAGGGATTGCATAGTCAGGATTTTTTCAAGTAAATTTACCTATTTAACATTTTATATTCATAAATGAAGGATTTATATGTAAGTTTAATTATAGACATGGACGGGGATGAGTTTTTCCCCTCAATCGAGGGCAGGGAAGCAGGTATAGGGACGAGAATTTTTCCCCATGCGAGTTAGCGGGGACAAGGATGGGGTAAAATTTCACCCTATTTCCATCTCTGTCCCCTTTTGGGAATTGAATCTCGTCCCTGTCCCCATCCCTATCCCTATTAGGGATGAGAATTTTTCTCCGGTGTAGGGCGGAGCCCTGGTGGGGGCGGGGATGGAAACAGGGTGAAATTTCTATTACTGTTTTGGAACTTTCTATTTTCCGTTCTCTTAATATTTCATAAATGGCACAAGCAAAAAGGGATCTTCTCCATTTTTTAATGTGTGAAGACGCAGAGTACTGAGAAGCATGTCATCTGAACTCATGTAAAAATGTTCATCTTTTTAATGGTTGTCTCAACGTCTTCCCTGTCGCAAGAATATTCCGGGAAACAAGCCATAACACAAAATAGTGTCCTTCCTATGCCCATGATATGTAAACCACCTTCCACTAGTAAACTCTATTTAACTCAAGGCTGAAGAGTTTGTAGTATTTTTTGTTAGAGCAATGGTAATGGCAACAAGGTTTTTTCAAGCCTTATTCTGCGCCATCTTTAATGGTCTTGTAACCACCACTTTAATGGTCTTGTAACAGCCCCTTTAATGGCCTCATAACAGCCACTTTAATGGTTTTGTAACGGCCATTTTAATCGCTTTGTAACAGCTATATTCCCTCTATAAATAGAGAACTTAGCAGCATGCCTCCTCACGCTTAACAAACACATTTCTCTCCTTTCTTCTTCTTCTCTGCCTTTCTGGGTTCATATATTGCATACTCCAAATTCTTGGCTGCGAAGTGCACGTGTTCAAGAGTGCTGAGTTAACTTTGGGGAACAACCGGCTGTATCGATTTGCACCGTAGTCGAGCCGTAATTGCTTTCAAGGCAGTGGTTTATCCACGAATCAGTTTATTCTGTCGATCTTCCAGCCATTATTATTCTCATTATTCCAACAATTTGAAAGCAATTAATCTGCAATAGCTGCATCGTTCCCGAAAAATCTCCCTGAACTCTGCAAAATTGAACCCCTCGATGGAACTAACTACAAACGTTGGTCCCAGAAACTACTTCTATGCTTTGAACAACTCGAGATTGATTATGTTCTGTCCTTAGAACATCTTACGAAGACAACACTTCTCAGTTTACTGATACTGAGAGCTCTCTCTCCACTCCTACTGCCCCGAAGACACCTGTCATCCCACTAGATGAGTCTACTAAGAAGAAACTGGAAAAGAACAATAAACTGGCTCGAAGTTACTTGCTGAATAACATGTCAAACCCTTTGTTTGATCTATTTGTCAACTTCAAATCTGCGAAGACCATATGGACTAAATTGGGGCCCAAATATGGTTCGAATGATGCCGGAAAGAGTAAATACGTTGTTGGAAAATGGCTGCAGCTCCAGATCGTAGATGACAAACTAATTATGAAACAAGTTCATGCCTGCGAGAATCTATGTACTGAGGTGCTGAACGAAGATGTGCGATATTCTACAAGCAAATGTACTGATCGAGAAATTTCCACCATCTAGGAGTGACTGCAGAAATCACCTGAAGCACAAAAAGAAGGACATAACCTTATAAGAACTGATCAGTCATATGAGGACCAAAGAGGCGAATCGACTAAAAGATAAGATGTTTTTCCTGTCTCTGAATTCTACTAAAGGTAATCTTGTTAAATCTTCTGTGCCTTTAAACAAAGACAGGTTCAAAGGCAAAAATAAGAGGGATCAGAAGCAATCCAAACCTCAAAGTCAGTTGAAAAGAACAAACAGCAAGATCCAGAAGCAGAAGGTTGTCTGTTACATTTGCGGCAAACCAGGCCACAAAGCATATCAGTGCAACCTTCGCAAAGGAGGAGCCAGTCACACAAACCAGAAGCCTACCGGACAAATTGCTGCACAAGCCAATCTGACTGAAGATACTGAGATCTTCTGTGCAGTAACACTGGAGGTCAATCTGGTGTCAAATTCCACGGAGTGGATTCTGGATACCAGAGCAACAAGACATTTTTGCGCCGACAAGGATCTGATACATGACTTCGAAGATGCACCTAATGGCGAACATGTCTACATGGGCAATGCTGCTACCGCTGGAGTCATGGGTAAAGGGAAAGTACTCCTTAAATTTACTTCTGAAAAATCTCTATGCTTAAACAATGTGCTGTATATACCTTCCCTTCGTAGAAGCTTAGTTTTGAGTAGTCTCCTTTATACTGCTGGTTTCAAAGTGAACCAGAAAGCTGGAAAAATTATTATTCTTCGCAATGGGGTTTTTGTTGGGAAGGGTTATCATAGAGGGGGGCTTTTTGTTCTGAATATTGCTTCTGATGTTGTTAATGGAAATGCTTCTTCTGTCTATATTGCTGAGTCTGTGAACTTCTGGCATGGTAGACTTGATCATATTAATTATGCTTCGATAAATAAGCTAAGGAACATGAGGTGAATTCCTAACAACATCACAGAAAAATGTTTGAAATGTGACATCTGTGTTGAAGCAAAATTTGCTAAAAAACCATTCAAGTCCATAGCAACTAGAAAGACTGAGCTGCTTGAACTTGTACATTTAGACTTAGCAGACTTTAAGAACGCAGTAAGTAAGGGAGGAAAGAAATGGTATATTACCTTTGTAGATGACTTTTCTAAATATACCAGAGTTTACCTCCTTAAGTCTAAAGATGAAGCTGAGGAATCGTTCTTGAAATACAAAGCAGAAGTTGAGAATCAGTTAGACCGAAAAATCAAGAGACTTAGGTCTGACAGAGGTGGGGAATATGATACCAACTCCTTGACTGATTTCAGTGAGAAAAATGGCATTATACATGAGATTAGTGCCCCATATATCCCTCAACAAAATGGCGTACCTAAACGGAAAAACCGTACCCTTAAAGAAATGATGAATGCTATGCTTATTAGCTCTGGGTTGCCTGATAATATGTGGGGAGAGGCTGTATTAACTGCTTACTTTATCCTAAATAAAGTTCCTCACAAAAAGCTGGATCAGACCCCATATGAACTGTGAAAAGGGTATGCTCCTAATTTGAAATATTTGAAAGTGTGGGGGTGTCTGGCTAAGGTTGTCTTACCTAGTCATAAACGTACCAACATAGGCCTTAAGACCTTGGATGCTGTCTTTATTGGCTATGTTTAAAACAGTGCTGCTTATAGATTCATGTCATTGAGTGATTATTCTATTTCTGAATATAGAGATGTAAAATTCTTTGAGCATATTTTCCCTTTGAAAAAGAAAGCGCCTAATGTGGTATCTGATTCTGTGCCTGAAAATATGAACTTGCCTACTTCTAGTTTTGATGATAGAGTTGTAGTGACTGAACCTAGAAGAAGCAAGAGACTTAGAACTGAAACCAATTTTGGGCCCGACTTTGTTACTGCATTCCTAGTAGAAACCTTAAATAACTTGGACATAGATGTCATAACTGAAGAATTGGTGCCCATTTTCTTGATTGAGGAAGATCCCAAAACCTATCAAGAGGCTGTAAGGTCCATATATACTACCTTCTGGAGAGAAGCTATTAAAAATGAAATAGATTCTCTTGAGTCAAACAAAACATGGGAATTGACTGACCTGCCTAAGGATTGTAGACCTATTAGCAGTAAGTGGATCTTCAAAAAGAAGTTAAGGTCTGATGGTTCAATTGATAAATATAAGGCCAGATTGGTCATTGGGGGCTTTGACTAGAAAATGGGCATAGATTATTTTGACACCTACTCTCCTGTGACCAAAATAGCCACCATTAGATCTTTAATCGCTTTAGCTGCAATTTTTGATCTTGTTGTATATCAAATGGATGTCAAAACAGCGTTTCTTAATGGTGACTTAGAGGAAGAGATTTATATGACCTAACCTAAAGGTTGTGAGGTACTTGGTCAAGAGGACAAAGTGTGTAGACTGAGAAAGTCTCTTTACGGTCTAAAGCAGGCTCCCAAACAGTGGTACGAAAAGTTTGATAGCTCTTTAGTGCAAAATGGCTTTGTTGTGAATTTGTCTGATTCATGTGTATACTCAAAATTAATTGGATCATATTGTGTGCTTATATGTCTCTGTGTTGATGATATGCTGATCTTTGGCACGAATCTGCTCGTTGTTAATGAGACTAAAAAGCTATTGTCTTCTCTTTTTGAAATGAAAGACATAGAAGAAGCAGATGTAATCTTAGGGATTAAGATTCAGAAAATCAACACTGGCTTTTCATTATGCCAGTCACATTACATTGAAAAGACGTTAAAGAAATTTGACTGTTTTGATATAACACCTGTGAGAAGCCCTTATGATCCTAGCATACATTTGAAAAAGAACAAAGGACCTAGTGTGTTTCAAACTGAGTATGCTAAAATCATAGGAAGTGTAATGTTTCTCATGAACTTTACTCATCTTGACATTGCCTATGCCGTCAGTAGGTTAAGTCGTTATACGCATAACCCTAGCCAAGAACACTGGGATGCACTTCTTCGTTTGCTTAAGTATCTTAAAGGTATTATTGATTGGTGTTTGCACTTTAACAAATTTCCTGCTGTATTAGAAGGATATTGTGATGCAAACTGGGTTTCTGATAACGATGAAGTAAGTTCTACTAGTGGTTATGTATTTACTCTAGGTGGAGGGGCTATTTCGTGGAAGTCTGCCAAACAGACTTGTATAGTCTGCTCTACCATGGAATCTGAATTCATTGCTCTTGAGTTGGCAGGTCAGGAAGCAGAATGGATTAAAGGTCTACTAGCAGACGTGCCACTATGGGGAAAACACGAAACACGTATTTTCCTACATTGTGACTCGCAGGCAGCAATAGGAGTGGCGCACAATAGTGTCTATAATGGAACGAGGAGACACATCTGTATCAGACACAGTGCGGTGAAACAATTGCTGAAACATAGTGTCATATCCCTACAGTATGTGAGATCCGAGAAGAATATGGCGGATCCTCTTACTAAAGGGTTGACAAGACAAGTAGTGCTGGAAACGTCGAAGGGGATGGGACTTAAGCCTGTTGCTTGAAGTGATATGATGGATACCCACTAGTGGTCAAACGAAACCATATTAATTTTCAAGATGCACTACACTGCTATCCCTATGGCGTGTGGTAATGCTTAGAGGATGAGCTTACGCTCTTAATGGATTCATACCCATTGTGGGGGTGCTAGTGAGAAGCATTTGATGAATTCACCGTTTGATGATTGTGAGGTTAAGCTATATTATACTCTTAATAATTTCATAGCCATAGTTATGGTGGTCTATGCTGAGATAGACTTGATAGAATTATCTATGTAAGCGTGAAGGTTTGGCCACCTTCCATGAGAGACTTAGGCTATCTCTCTAGAGCGCTTATGAGACCCAAGGTGTGCGCATGGCCATAAAAGCGCTAGTATGTCCATCGCGGAGTATGCAGTGTTCTAAGGATTGATATGTGTTGTGGGGGTCTCAATCGAGGTCTTTCTAGTTCAAAACTTTATTCACTAGCTAGACTATTGGTTGTTGCCTCACATCACTAACGTGTCAATTCAAATCGAAAGATATTGACGCTTAAGTATCTGACCCTCTCTTACCCAGAATTCCTTTCCTAAACTATTTTTCCTTGTATGCCATTAGTGGGGGAATGTTAGAGCAATGGTAATGGCAACAAGGTTTTTTCAAGCCTTATTCTGCACCATCTTTAATGGTCTTGTAACCACCACTTTAATGGTCTTATAACCACCACTTTAATGGTTTTGTAACAACCCCTTTAATGGCCTCATAACAGCCACTTTAATGGTTTTGTAACGACCATTTTAATGGCTTTGTAACAGCTATATTCCCTCTATAAATAGAGAGCTGAGCAGCATGCCTCCTCACCCTTAACACACACACTTCTCTCCTTTCTTCTTCTTCTCTGCCTTTCTGGGTTCATATACTGCATACTCCAAACTCTTGGCCGCGAAGTGCACGTGTTCAAGAGTGCTGAGTTAATCTTGGGGAGCAACCGGCTGTATCGATTTGCACCGTAGTCGAGCCGTAATTGCTTTCAAGGTGGTGGTTTATCCATGACTCAGTTTATTCTGTCAATCTTCTAACCATTGTTATTCTCATTATTCCAATATTCTTTTATATCAAACTGATTTCCAAACCCTTGAAAACAGTTTGTAGCACCAGATTCATTACCAATCTTAACCATAATTCATCTCTAAGAATCATAATAGTCTTCCATTCCCAAGTATCACCAACATGAGAGGATGCATAGAGAATACTTTCCATCCCTCAGCATGTAAGCAGTGGAGGTGGCCCAGTCAAAGATGTGTGTGGCAGGTGGGTCACACACGACACTCTCCTCCCCTCGGGTTCGAGCCTGGGGGCACAACTTTGGCTGTATGCCATAAAAGTTGTGCGTGGGCGGATGGTGGTCCTGGGCTTTGATATCTCCTTACCCGTGGTCCGCTCAGGCCCCAGAGGTACCCCTGAGATAGGCGCCTAGTAGTTTAGACCTGCTTATCCTTAACCAAAAAAAAAAAATGTAAGTAGTGGCCCATTTTGTAAACACATTGCATAATACAATGGCTTCAAAATCCATTTAGTACAACTCTCTCTCCCTCTCCCCTTATTTATTTTCTGTATGCATAAACATACTTAGCTTTGCCTCAAGTAAAGCGACCAAAGACCCAAAATTGGGAGTTCAGGTAGAACCTCCATTGTCCTACGTTTATTCTGCGTTGATGATAGTCTATTATTTTGCAAAGCCAAATTGTCATCTTGTAATAAACCTAAATGAATTATAAACAACTCCACTTAATTATGACTACTCACTAATTTTCGTAAATCGTCCATTGGTTTTTTGAATAATGCTACCAATAACTAGAAACAAATGATAGTTGTGGTGCTTAATATAGCCTAGCAAGAAACTTTAGGTAAGTATTTGGGATGCCCTATGTTCCAAGGGCAACCTAAGTCATCCATTTTTTTTAGAATTGCTAGCTGAAGTAACTACTAGAATGGAAAGTGGGAAAGAAAAACAATCTTCTCAAAGCGGGAAGAGCAATTCTTAATCAATCTCATTCAGAAACTTTGCCAGCACACAAGATGCAATGAATTACCCAAGAACACTAACGAGTTATTAGATAACACAAATAAAGATCTTCTCGTAAAAAATCAAATATTGAAAATGTGTCAACAATGTTGGCATGCATGGGATAAAGACTGCAACCAAAAAAAATTTGGTAGCGTTAGTCTAAGAAAAATGGAAGCAGTTATTCTGACTCATCAATGTAAGGCAGCATGGGCAATTTTACAAGATAGTCATAATTTACGGGTGAAAAAACTGTGAAACCAAAATGTTTGAGAAATGCGGACTTTCTTGAGTGTAAACTTAAGGCAAATGACTCTCTAGTATAAAAAAGTATATTTTTACAGAAGGTATGAAATGGGAAAGAAATTACATTTTGGTAGGATAACTGGATTGATAATGCTAACCTTGTGAATCTCGTGAACATTAATAGTTTGAATATTCCTCACTGCAACATAGAATGAGTGAATTTATTAAAGAAAATAATAATTTGTATGTTAGTAATCTGAAGACAATAATTTAGAATGAAAAGTTGGTTCAAAAAGTTTTGAATATACCATTATCTCAATTTTGAATGGAGGACTCTTTTTGCCAGGGTTAACAGTTTTAGGTCAATTTAGAACTAAATCAGTTGCATGGGTGGTGCATAATAATGCCCACGTTAATGACTCACCGTAGACATGTATATGCATTTCAAAATTAGATGTCATGCCAAAGATTAAAATCTTTTTATGGCAAAATTGTCTCGTCTTATCAATACGAGAAACCCTTTCAAGGAGAGGAGTGCACATTAACCCTTCCTTCTGGCCTTGGCTCAACTATAGTGAATCTCATGACTGCTTTTTTGCGAATTCTCTTGTATTAAAAATGTTTGAGCTTCAGCCCAACAATACAAATTGCTTGGACATGATATTCTTCTTGGCCACCGTTGCATTACACAATTGTTGCAAAAAAGTAGACAAAGTCATAACTACGATGAAGCTAGGAAAGTAACACATCTATTATGGAGTGTATGGAAAGGAAGAAATGCAATTGTTTTCCAAAATGAAGTTTTTAATCAGGCATATGTAGAAAGGCGAATTCGAACTTGTGTGTTGAGCTATTCTTTCTTGACGGGGCGGGGGGTGGTCATTATTTATGTTCCACCTCAAAATTTCTTGGGGGGTGGAATACCCTTCTATAGCATACTTGTCAAAATCAAGATGAATTGCTCACATGCAACTAGCTGTGGGAGGATTCATCATCAGAGATTGGACAGTAAAGTCACCGAGGAGAGAGCAGCACACTATGGAGATTCTACCATCCTAGCTGCGAAGGCAAGAGCATTGCAAGATCGTGTTCATGCACCAGTTGAAGTAAGGTTCAAGAAACTAATATTGAAGGACGTAACATTATTGTTATACAAAACTTAAAGGGCACATATTTATTCCATGGCAAGTCTCCATAATTTTACAAGATGCTTCGAGATATCTGAGTACGACGATTCATTGTATCATTTCTCATATTTATCGCGAGTCTAACATGGTAGCTAATTGGCTTTCTAAATCGGGTTATATGATTGCCTTGGCTAGTTCCTGTGATTCATCATCTTCTTTGGAGCAAAACATTATTTTGTATTCTGATGTGGTTGGATGCACTCTTTCATGTGGAGAGACATCCAACTCTTCTTCCATTAATCTTTGTAAACAAAAAGGGAAAAGTTAAAGAAAATAGCAAAATAGTGAACTAAATAGCAAAATAATAGACTATTTTGTTCCTAATAAGTTCACCATTGAGTAAGGTAGAGTAGAGAAGTGGGCAACCAATAATCATGTGTGTGTCTATATATATATACACACACGTATACACATACGTGTGCGCGCGCACGTGCGTGTGTGTATGTATGTGTGTGTACACACATGCACATAAAAAGGGCTATTCCAGTAGGATGAGGTTTTATATAGGATGAGTAGGGTAATCGCAATGAGGCATTGTTTGTCTCTCTCACAAAAGTGATTACCAAATATAGTACTGAAGTATACTTAAACTGAAACTATTGATCACCAAACATATCAACCCTAGATTGTGTTTATAATATAAGTTTTGTATTATAGTCCTGGGTTTATCAATTCGGGAAATAGTCAAGTGAGTGAAATAAAATATTCAGCTTGATACAATCGATTGCTCAAGTATATAAAATAAAATATTTAACTTCATAAATTGAAGAAACAAGAAACAAATAAAATGCCAAAAAAAAAAAAGTTGAAAACAAAAAAGTCAGCAAATTCAAGATTGAACCCGTGACCTCAATAACAAAGTGCAGTAGCAAACGCACCAATTGTTGGGTGAGTAGGCGACCCACATGTGTACGCATTTCAGCATTAAAAAACATGCCCAAATCTATGTAATTTGCATGCGTCATACATGATTTATGCTTTTTAAATGTCATACTTTCTTCCCTTTAAATATCGCGATTTATTAAAATTTATCTATTTTTCGCACCAAAATCAAACTAACATACTTTAAAAGAAAAACATGACCAAAATCAAAATACTTTGACCAAAAATATCGTCTACTATGGGCTGCAGCGGAGCCAAATTGGCTCACCAAGCTCAGGTGCAGCAAAGCTTGGTTGACTGATTATTTTTTTAAAAAAAAATTACTTGTATGGAGAGTATCAAATTACCACTAGAATCAACCAAGTTTTTATTCCAACCTATATATTTTAGGTAAAATTTGGGACTTGACTTTGATTACAGCGTTGAATTTGAAAATCACATACAAAAAGAGTACGCGAAATTCAGAGCTGAGCACCGAGTTGAACAACGTGCATTCAACCTTGAGTCTAAGCACTACCTTTGTCGGCTCAGCAAGCTTTTAGCTCAGTTAAACCCTTATTCATAAGCAATTATTAAACTAATTTCAATTCGCCTTATGAAATTAGCAAAAATCTGTCCGACCCGATTACTCGAATTTGTCTGCCTCCCCAAAAATGGAACTTGGTCATGACATTTTTTCTAGATGTAAAATTCGGACAATCAATTATGTCCAAATTGAAATGTGGGTTAGGTTTGGATGTGACAATTCGGGTTCAGATTGTCTGAATTATGCGACCAACTCGCGTTTGGACAAATTCAATCAATCGATTTATGTGCAATTTTAGTCTAAAATCTTTTGAATTTTCAGTCAAAAGTTCAGATAATCAAATTCGAACATTGAAAATTCGGATTTAGATTCAGACAATTGGGTTCGGACATCAAGCTTTTAGGTTCAGCTTCGATTTTGGTCAAGATGTAATTTGCAATTTGGATAGGGTCCAAAAATGCTGTTTTATCAGAATGCCAAATTTGACCGAACCCAAATTAATCCTTGCCTGAATTTTTCCCAGTGTTACGTCTTGAAACTCATTCTTAGGTCGGAAGGAGAAAAAAAAATCCCTCCCATTTTTAAAGTTAGTATATTGACTTAAGATATTGAAAATTACATAGTTATACATCCATTAAACTTGTCTATTCAAATTTATCAATCTTGAAGATCCTTAATTTTATAATGATCTTCTTACTGTCCAAAACATTAACGTAAGTGACTAGAAATTAAATTGCATGATAGCATAGGTGCTTATCCATGGAAAACGATCAGATTAAAATGAAAGACTGATGCACGCAACTTGCACAGTTTTTAATGTTCATAAACTTAGAATTTAGATAAACAAAGATTGTTTAATAATATATATGTTGAACAAAAATAATTGGTCAAACTTGATAAATATAAATTTTGGTAAATAGGAACTTAAGATGAATCATGATATATCCTTTTGACCTTAATTACTTTGTGTATATTTCAGCTTCATCAGATCTAAAACTTTAGCTTATTTAATTTATCCAAATGCTTTAGGTTTTTGTTTATTAATAGATATTTTAGTTTTAAAGTTCTAATTTTAATATATACTGGCATGTGTAAAATATTGTCTTCATCATAATAGATTATGATACTCAAATCAACACTAATTTTTTTCCCTAAACTTTGAGATTTCAGATGTCTTTTTATCGACAAACGAGATTCCAACCTCAATTTATTAGATTCATATGATTTTCTTTCACAATTCAATCACATTAGTTTTGATTTTAACTATTATTAATTATTTCTTATCTCAAACAAAACAAGATGAATCATTAACTACATACATATAATAATTAAAAGATTAACAATTCTCAAGATTTTGAAAGAAAAGAAAACTCTAAACTGAGCTCCTAAAAATTCTATACTGACATAACCCCCCTCCTTCACAAAATCAACCAAAACAGAAGATCGCAAACTTAATTAATGATATATATATATATATATATATATATATATATATATATATATATATATATATATATAGATATAAAAATATATATATATATATATATATATATATATATATATATATATATATATATATATATATTTGACAAGATAAGGGATGAAAATATGGGATTGTCTAATACTAATACATAATTAATCTACTGCACCCAAAAAAAGGAATTTAATCCGGAAATTAAAGCTCGTTACTTCAATCCAATTATTTCTCTACCAATTTCTATACTAAAATTAAACAACTCATAATTTTTTTTTTAAAGAAATTGAGTGTATGAGTAATACCACCCTGGGACGGCATGGAAGGTGGGAACCCTAATGAGAGAGAAAATAAAGAGAGAAGTTCTCAACTTCATGAGTCTAGGAAGATCCAGATGTGTGTGTATGTATAAATACACACACACATATATATATACATATATATATATATATATATATACATATACATATATATATACACACACACACACATACGTATGTGTGTATGTATGTGTGTATGTACACACACGCACTCACACGCACGCACACACATAAGGGGTTACTCCAGTAGGATGAGATTTTATATAGGATGAGTAGGATAAATGCATAGAGGTATTGTTTGTCTCTCTCTTAGAATTGATCACCAAATATAGTGTTGATGATCATTTAAACTAAAACTATTGATCATCAAACATATCAATCCCAAATCATGTTTTTACTATAAGTTTTTACATAAGATACTGGTTAGTGATCAATAGACTTTCTTGTAGCAATCATAGGAGCTATATATGTTTGGTGATTGTGTATATCATTGATATGTGAATAGAATGTTTTATTTATATAGCGATCGTGAAATTTCAACGGAAAAAAGTCATTTTTTCGACGGAAAAATCCGTTTCCGACGGAAATACCGACGCGGCACGGGTTGTCGGGATTCAGCTCGTCGCAGATTTTTTTCTGACGGAATCCGACGGAGGCCGACAGAAATTCCGACGGAAAATACATGTCGGAAAATCCGTCGGATAGACTCTGACCAGGCAGTAACCGGCCGGAATTTCCGTCGGAAATTCCCAAAAATAATTTGTAAAATTTTTTTAAAATTTTTTTTAAAATTTGGAGGAATTTCCGACGGCAATTCCGTCGGAATTTCCGTCGGAAATTCCTCCAAACTTTAAAAAAAAAATTTTGCAATTTTTTCAAAAGTTTTTTTTTAAATTTCAAAAGTTCTCATTGATTGCAATAATTTCAAATCCATATGCAATATTGCAATAATTTTCAAATATATATATAAAGCTTTAAATGTACCAATAGAAGATATTAAGTACAACATATACGTTGTTTTAGATCTACACGCAGATTACGTAAATTACACGAAAATCATAGCAGCTAATCAGAGTCAGATAAATTTGTGGGATCATCATCATTGTCATTTTGGGAGTCTTCTTCATCATCATCAGCGTTCAAGTTGATGTGGTTGGAAGAACCTGCACTTTGACCTTTGAAAAATCTGAAAACTTTTTCCAGCATGCGCTCTGTCTTCCCTTGTTTCTTGGTTAGTTGAGTTATAGCCTCTGTTTGCTTGGCTATGCTCTCACTGAGGAGCTGCGCTTGCTCTCTTGGATCAAAATGCTCTGCTGATGAGTGATGTGCAGCTGCGATGGTAGCTGATTTCTTCAACTTCACCCCCTCCGTACCAAAACCGTATACGCGGCCTTTCTTGTCCAAATTTTCTTTAATCCAAAACTCTTCTTGGGTCATAGGTGGCAGTTGGGAGCTCCCTTGAGTTGCAGTTTGAGAGTACTCCTGCCATTTGTTGTGATGGTCCTCCTGAAAATTTTCAGAAATAAATAAGTTTCATACTAAACCTACAACCTACAATTGTAGCATATGATTCATCTGTGAATAAAATGTGTCAAATTGAACCTACAAATTTTTTTGCAGATTTTTTATCCACAAAAGTTTTGTCTTTCACCTTGCAATGGGTATCCTTAAACAATTCCTCACATGTGGGTTCCCTACCTAATACTTTGGCCTAAAGAGAAAAAAAAGTAACCAGGTATTAAATATAAAACAAGGACGAGAACCCCAACCCATACCATATATTATATATAAGAAATACGCTTATTAATAATCACATTTCTTACCAGACGTTTTTTTCTTTCACTAATCGGAATTGAGCCATATGTATGTAACGAAGGACCAAAACCTTCAGCATCACTCAATCGATTCTTTTTATTTTGTTGGCTCAATTTCTTGAACTTATCATCCTCAGTCCAATGTTTAAGCATCTCATTCCAAACACTAGGTGGTAACCACTTCGACTTTTTGTTGTACCTCCTGGCATATCCAAGAATGTCCCTAAGTCGAGCTGCCCCTCTGTACTCAAAGTTACGCCGTATCTGGGTTTCATTGTCTGGATGCCAGTAGTAGTGTTTCTGTGCCAAAGTTGAAGTGTATTAGTAATTAAACATCTCAAACAATCCAATGGCAACTTTGAAATTCGTTGCACAGAAAATTAACCTTGAATTCATTAAACTATATGTCTTTATGAGATTGTGGAACTTCTCCCCATGTGGTCCAAGCACGTGGGTACTTACCTGCAAAACTTTCCACAATTTTCTGAACTACACCCTGATATGGAACAAAACTAAGAACAAAAAAAGAATTTGTTAAAAGTAATTACTGTAGGCATTAAAAAAATATGATCACTGAAGAAGTTAGAAAGTTTGTAATGAACTAATGTGTCACCATCGAGTTGTAAATATATCTTATTAATTGTGCTTGCAGTTTCACTATCAGGTGCAGGACTGTGTCTTTCTCTTCCTACCCCTTCATTTTGGACCTCTTCGTTGTGCACTGAGAGGCTTGGTATTCTAGGTTGCCCCATCATCTGATTACCGTTGAAATGTGGACTAATAGTACCAAACTGTTGATAAAGTAATGGAGTAGCTGAAGTACCACCCATGTATGGAATATTGGGTTGGATTGGTGTCTGCATACCAGTACTGAAAAAAGGTGGTTGCATATGGGGTTGCTCATTCATACTGCCGTAATAACTTCCGAATGGTTGAGTTGGATCAATAAAACCTCCAAACATTCCAATGAAAGTGTTTGTGTCATAGTTTTGATCAGCAAGATCATACTGTGAAGTCGGTTGTGGTGCTCCTCTACCCGCATCATTCCTGCCCGTTCGACCACGACCACATCCACCATTGAGTCCACACATCTAACAAATAAGAATAAAATAAAAAAATACAACCGCAACAATATTTATAGTATTGTCAGTGAAAAAATTACATGACATATGTACAATTGTTTTTCTGGGTTTGCAATTAAGAAAAACTCCATACACAGACATAAATATCCATACAACGAAAATGTTAAATCAATCATTGTGGGATACATCGTCATCGTCATCATCATCACTTTGCAATGCCATATTTTCATCATCATAATCATCATCGGTGTCTTCAGGTTCATCCTCCCATTCACCTTCTTCATCCTCGTCATCACCATTCCCATCATGATCATCACCCCAATCATGTCCATCAACATCATCAGCTTGTGCAGTTTCATCAACTAATGTTGTAACTATTACATTATCCACATTCATGGTTGTCATTCCGAACTGTTGATAGGCAAGTTCTAAATTATCCTTATCTTTAGGAGCACCGCGAGGTTTGTTTGGTATAGCCACCTACCAATTCGCTTTTCTTGATATCCCCTCAGGGTACTTAACATATACCACTTGGGTTGTAGTATCAGCAAATATAAATGGGTCAAACTTTCTGTAGCGTCTAGTATGATTAACCTCGGGATATAGGATAAATTTAGGATAACGTAGCCTCCGAGGAACATCCGGGTCAAACCACTCACAATTAAAAAGTACACATTTTTTTATTGGCTCACCCGTAAATTCAACACGAATAATTTCGTGAAGTACGCCATAATAATCCCCTGCTACTTCATCACCTTCGCCAACTCCTTTGACACACACGCCACAATTATATGTTGCTTTACCTTCATTTCTAGCCTTGGTATGAAATCGATAACCATTAACTTTATACCCAAAAAAACATTCCACTACCATAATCGGTCCATGAGATAAGTTTACCAGAAAATCATGTCTCTCATCATTAAACACCCGATAAGAATTGACCTATAAAAAAAATCAAGGTAATCCTCTTTAGAGTAATAAAAATATTTTGCAGGAGTTGAAGGTTACTTAAGAAAAATTACTTAGATTATACTCAAACCATTGTGCGAAATTTGCCTCAATAAACAAATCAACTTTCACATCACTCGCGTTTTGATTATGGCTGCGAAATTGATGTCTGAACCAACTGTAATGTTTAACGAATGAAATTAAATAATTATTACTGAACAATTAGTAAGTATTGAAATGAAACTTTCAGTAACTGATATACTTACTCCAAATATGGTTGCACTTCATCACAATTCAGTAAAATGTGAAAACGTGCGACGCGATACTCAGGTTCAATAAGATATCTTCTTCCTCGTTTTCCAAACGGAGTACCCTTACGGTTGAACACCGAAAGAGTTTGCATTTGTCGTTCGGGTTGTTGCAGATCCTGATTACGCCCAATACTCGGCCGATGTAAGTTTGACTGAAAATAATACTCAGCGAAATGTTTGATCTCAAATGCTAAGTATGCGTTAATCATAGATGCCTCCACACGAGCTTTATTCTTTGCCGTAGGCTTCATCCGGCTAAAGTACCTCTCAAAAGGATACATCCATCGATATTGAATAGGACCACCCAACAAAGCTTCTTCAGCTAAATGAATAGGCAAATGTTCCATGACATTCCAAAATCTAGGCGGAAAAATTGTCTCCAACTTACAAAGAATTATAGCAATGTTCTTGTTCATCTCTTCCAGCATGCTCACGTGTAACTCACTGGAGCATAAGTTTCAAAAAAACTCACTCAATTCGACCAATGGTCCCAACACATCTTCCGGAAGAGCAGTAAAAGCAACTGGAAGAAGATTCTCCAGGAACACATGATGATCATGACTTTTCATATTTTGCAACTTTGTATTAGATGGTTCCACCCAATTTCCCACATTAGAACAATAACCATCAGGTACATGAACCTCTCGCAACCATTGACAGACAGTCCTTTTTTGAGGTAATGACAGTGCAAACTTGGCTTTTGGCTTACACAATCTATCAGTTGACCCTCTTGTAACCAAGTTCAACTCTTGCCTACTACACAGAATAGACATATCCATTCTTACTTTGATATCGTCCTTTGTTTTTCCTGGTACATCCATCACTGTATTTATAATATTTTCACTAAAATTTTTCTCTATATGCATAACATCAAGGTTATGCCTCAAAAGTTGATGCTTCCAATACGGCAACTCCTAAAAGATACTTTATTTTGTCCAATTATGTTCATTTTCCTCAAATCCCGGAATTTGAAAATGAATATCTTCAGTCACTTTAGGCAATGTCGACACTATTTCAGACAATATTTCACCAGAAATCCTTTGGGGAGGGCCAATGTGTACGGTCTTTCCTTTACGGAAGGCAACTTTATTAGCTCTAAAGCAATGATTTCGAGGTAAGAACCGACGATGGCAATCAAACCAAGAGGGCTTTCGGCCATGCTGTAACTGGAATGCACAATTTTGGTTCATACAAACCGGACATGCTAACAACCCATGAGTACTCCAACCGGATAACATACCATATGCGGGGAAATCATTAATTGTCCACATCAATGCGGCATGCAATCTAAAAGTTTCCCCACATGAAACATCAAATGTATCAACCCCAACATCCCACAGCATTTTCAACTCATCAATTAAGGGTTGCAAGTACACATCAATCCTATTCTTCGGATTTATTAGGCCCGGAATAAAACAACTTAAAAACATGTATGGAGTTGTCATACACATATTTGGAGGCAATTTGTAAGGTGTAACTACAATTGGCCACACAGAATATGCTCTTCCAGATATGGAAAATGGTGTGAAACCATCAGCACAAAGACCTAACCTTATATTTCGAGGCTCTGCTGTGAAATTCGGATACTTTTGATCAAAATGCTTCCAAGCTAATCCATCCGACGGATGTCGGAGAACACCTGATTCTTGGCGGTGCTCATGATGCCATCTCATATGGACGGCAGTCCTTTTCGACGCATACAGTCGTTGCAATCTTGGGATTAAAGGCAGGTAGTGCATTTTTGCATATGAAACAACCTTATTACCTCGTTGGTTGGATTTCTTTGGTAAATATCTTGTATGTCCACAAAATTTGCATGCGGACATCCCCTCATCCTGTTTATAATAAAGCATGCAACCGTTCGGACAACAATCAATTTCCTCAACATCCATACCTAAATCTCTCACTTTTCTGAGTTGCTGATGATAATTTTTTGGAATGCCACTTTCAGAAGGGCATATGTCTTTAATCAGGTCAGCAACTTCATTGAAACAACGTTGAGACATGTTGTTTCCCGATTTAATACTAAGTAATCTCATAGATGTTTCAAGTTCAGTTATGTTGCACCCTTCATACAACGGTTTTTGGGCAGACTCGAGTATTGTATAAAATGCCTCAGGATTTGCGTTCTGATCGCTACTCATATTCATTTGATTAGCTTCGAAGGCAGCATGAAAGATGTTCTCCATATGATTATGATCGTTGTGATCGTAATCAAAATTCATAGAATGTGAACTACTTGCACCCCCTGCTTCCGAATTATCTTCTTCCCCATGACTTGTCCAATACCAATAATTCTTCACAAACCCCTTTCTATACAAATGAGACTTTACAACATCGGGTGTAAAATATTGCATATTTTTGCACTTCGCACATGGACATCTATAAACTTCATTAACTCTATACTCTTCTTGATTTCGTGCAAATTTATCAAACATATTAACTCCCATCAACCACTCATCTCTAAGTCCATATCCATTAGGATTTCTTCTCTTATACATTCATTGACGATGCAACGGCCCATCCATATGTTGCTAATATGATTGCCTTAATTGTTATGTAAACTACAACCAATTACAATAAAAATTTTTTTAGAAATCTATTTAACCAGTTCAACACACACACACACACACACACACATATATATATATATATTACATAAAAATATATGTAATAGAACTATTAAATATATCATAACGCACCCAAATTAGCATCAAACATAAATTACACAAATTATTTCACACTTTATTCAAATAAATATAACAAAACAAAATGTAATACTATTAGCCAAAAGATAAAATGAAAATACTTAACAGATCAAACAAAAATTTAACCATAACTCAAACAAGAATGTTCTTTACATACTGCCTAATAATAAATATGCACAACAAATCAAACAAAAACTACATATACTTAACACACTTAAACAATTCAACCAAAATTTCACATCACTATATTATTTGTGAAAATAAATGTAATCAAGCATCAAACAAAAATGAAATTATTAGTTTTGTACTTCATCCAAATAAATGAATTGAAACAAAATTAATAAGATACAGTACAATTAACATAATGAGTAAACTTCAATTAATATATACTTAAATCACCTGAATATATACTTAACATTCTTATAATATTTTACTCCATTTGTTCTAATAAATACTTAACATTCATGTAAATACACTTAATATTTTACGACAAAAATAAAGTACATATTAAACCAACCAAATTATATGAACAATTAATCATTTTTGAAGAAAAGAATATTATTCACATACTTACTAAGAATTAATATACATAACAAATCGAACATAAAACGAACATACTTAACAGTCTTAAAACATTTAGTAAAACAAAACATAAATTACACAAGGTTACGCACTCACAACTATTTCAATTATTCAAATCAACATACATTACATATTAAATTAGAGTTACATTATACTTGTTTCCTATCAAAATAAATTCTTACATTACATTATACTTGTTTCCTATCAAAATAAATTCTCACCATACCTAAAATACAACAATTAATAGAATTAAACATATACGGTACAAAACATAATAATATTATTTAATATTCATATATGCTTCAATAAGCATCAACAACAGATTAAACACCTTATTTCACACTTCATCTAATTTAACAAACCCAACCGAAAATAACGAACTACTATTAACATACTTAGCAAACTTAAATCAACATATACTTAACATACCTAAATCTTGTAAAAATATAACAAAAATTCTTCACATATCGAACAAATTATAAAGAATTAAATCATACCTCAAAAAACATTCATACCTAACATATTTAACATTTTATAATAAACAAACTTGTTTCACTTAAATTATTCACTTTAATAAAACATAATATACATGCTTAACATATTTAACATTTTAAAATAACCAAACAATTATTTCAGATCTACATACTTAGCATGTTTTACTCCACTTATTCTAATAATAAACATATTTAATAAATTAAATAAAAAACTAACGTAATTTTAATTCATATTCAAAGAGAAAATTAAATTATTCAAACTAAACAAACATGCTTCTACTAATTTTCACACACCTGAAAAATGAACATCACATTTCAAATTAACACAATTTTAAAGCGCAATAATTCTACTAACCTTCACACACCCGAAAAATCAAGCAGATTATTGACCGTGACGGCACTAGCGGCGGCACTAACGGCGTTCGTGGCGGCGGCAAAACGTGGAAAACAAAGACCGTAAAAAATATCAATTAACTTAACTTTTCCAATTTCAAACAATAAATTAAGTAAAAATATCACTTACCGCTAAATTTTTCGATGACCAAAATCTTGAAATCTCAATTTCTCTCTCTTCCTTCTCCTCCCTCTCTCTCTTTTCGAACCTCAATTTTCTCTCTCTACTTCCGAAAACGTCGTTCGAATTTCCCCCTCCCCCAATTTAAAACCGGGCAAGTTTGATGGATGGAGATCTGCGCCGATTTTCCGACGGAATCACCGACGGATTCCGACAGAGTCCGACGGAATTCCGTCGGAAAATCAGACGGAATCTCATTCCGTTGGACTTCCGTCAGAACGACGACGGAATTTCCGTCGAAAATTCGAATTTCCGACGGAATATTCTCCCATCGGAAAATCCGTCGGAATTTCGAACATCCGTCGGAGTTCGTCGGAATTTCCGCCGATGTATATGATATTTTCCGATGCCTATCTTCCCCGTCGGTTTTTCTGTCTTAGCTGAGCATCGTTTTTGTAGTGTTTGTTGATAATAAGCTAACCACTTAATTTATAGGTATGTGATCAATTGATCTATTTATGGTGGACCATAATGAATGTGTTTGTTCATCATAAACCATACACTCAATTCTAGTTAGGTGAGCTTTATTTGCTGTAATTTCAGTTTTATTTTTATAAAAAATCACTATGTATATTTTTGTTTATGATGTTAGTTAGTGGTCAATAGATTTAGTTTTAATGATCATCTGAATTATATATGGTAATCAATTGATTTATTTATGGCGATTAATATAAACATATTCATTGATCATGAACCATATCCTCAATTATAGTTAGGACAACTTTATTTTTTATGTGTTTGAGCTTTACTTTCATTAAAAATCACAATATATGCTTTTACTAATAGTCTTCAGTAATGATCAATAGTTTTAATTTAAGTGATCATCAGTATTATGTTTAGTACTCTATTCCAGATGAGAGACAGACAATACCTCCATAATCTCATCTTACTCATCTCACAAAGCAGCTCATCCTGCCTGAGTAGGCCCCATATATATATGTGTGTGTGTGTGTGTGTGTGTGTGTGTGTGTGTGAGAGAGAGAGAGAGAGAGAGAGAGAGAGAGAGTGCGAACGCTGCAGTTGGGAGTATTATGCATATAATTATCCTCTTCTCTTTCTGTTGATCTTTTAAGAAACAATATTTATATTAATACTATTAATAGTTATTCTAACGAATTTAACCGAAAGAAAAAAAATAGTTTCGAATTGATTATGTACATACTATAACATAAGAATTTGATTTGCTACACTTCAATATTCCCTCCCTTTTTGCTTATTTGATGCCCTAAATGAGCAAGATATACAACAATCAACCAGCAGTTATATCAACTAGGACGAAAGACTAACAAAGCAATATTAAGACCAATACAGTTTGTAACACCCCTTTAAGGAGGAAAAAGAATCTTAGGATAAGCTATGACTTACAAGGAATTGATTCAAGATAATAGACAGTCAATGATCTAAACCAACCCCAAAGAAATAGGAATGTCAAAGCTTTTAGTTTTAGCAATATGGGAAATGTACCAAAACCAAACACCAGCACTTTCAAACCTTCAAGGACATCGTTAGTCAGCCATTATTTTCCAAGTCAAAAATTGAAGGAGATGAATAATTCATATCTCACTTCTTTAATCAGTACCCTTCTCTTGCATTTTTCCTCCCTACCCTCTCCAACCCTTTTTTTAAACACCCCCCCCCCCCCAAATAAAAAGCGTGGAGAAATGTATAAATTAAAGTTGATGTATGTGGAAAATGGGCATATGCTCCTTAATGTATAATAATTCTCACACAGTTAGTTCGATCAAATAAACTAGTTGTCCTTAACCTTAGAACTCTTTTTTTTGGGGGGGGGGGGAATTGAATAAACGGACAGTACTTGATTCATAGAAGAGATTTAGTTTAAACATAGACTTTAAAATTTATTTATACTCATCTGTTTTTATCAAGATTATCAATTCATGCTTACGAGTTTCATCATTCTTTCTAAATGGATTTTTTCAAATTTATGGAATAAAGATTTTTGTTGGAACTACCTCGTTCGGTTTTAAAAAAATGATGAAATAGGTACGCTTAAAAGATGTCTTTTAAAAATTTTCATATGACTAGTACTTTTATTTAGGGACTCTAAATTTATTTCTAAACATTAATGTAGGGTTTGTCTAGAGGAAACTCAAAAGAAAAAAAAAAAAAAAAGGACAGAAAGGGGGCAGGCAGCCCTTACACGTCATGAAAAAGCCCTCCAAACTTTTATATTAAATAAAATTAACCATTTGAATCAATTATTACCATTATTTTATTTAGGTCAAACAACAATGTGTATTGCAAATGTTGCTTCCACATTACAATAAGGACACTGAGAATATATGAAAATGTCCCAAATGGGGGTCAGTATTGAATGAGACAATTAGAGGCCATAATTACTGGCTCCTAATTGACAAATAATGTATGTTAATTAATTACGTGTTGAATAAACATTAAGTGGGAGCCACCATGGGTTAGAAACAAAGGGGTCATGACGTTATATTAGTATTTAGTTTAGAAAGGTTGCTTTAGCAATAGGGTTTCCTAATGACCCATTCTTTATCATTTTGCTTCGTCTAAATGTGTCTTTCTCCTTATTCAGAGGGAAAGGGGAAAAATGTGTTTCTTATTTATGCCCCCTTTATGGCCCTAGGAAAGAGAAAACTTTGAAAATGCTTAGCACCAATGTAATGGTCATGCTTTATACCGCACTTATATTACAGTCCCGAGTCTATAATTTGAGAAATATTCAAGTGGGTAAAATAAAATACTCAATTTCATACAATAAATTGCTCAAGTATATAAAATAAAATGCTCAACTCCCACAAATTGGAGAAATAAGAAACAAATAAAATACAACAAAAAGTTGAAAACAAAAAAGTCAGCAAATTGCAGATTGAGCTCGTGACCTCGATAATAGAGTGCAGTACCAAACGCGCCAACGTTGAACGAGTAGGAGACTCATATTTGTATGCATTTTAGCATTAAAAAAAGCGTCCGGGTCTATATAATTTGTATGCATCATACATAGTTTATGCTTTTTTAATGTCATACTTAATTTCTTCCCTTTACATATCATCATTTATTGAAATTTATCTATTTTTCGCACCAAAATCAAACTAAAGTACTTAAAGAGAAAAACATAATGAAAATCAAAATACTTTGAACAAAAATATCCTCAACTGCAGGCTGTAGCGGAGCCAAATTGGGTCGCCAAGCTCAGGGGCGGCAAAGCTTGGTTGAATGATTATATTTTTAAAAAAACAAAATTACTTGTGCGGAGAGTATTAAATTACCACTAGAATCAACCAAGTTTTTATTCCAACCTACATATTTTAGGTAAAATTTGGGACTTAAATTTAATTATAGCGTTGAATTTGAAAATCACATACAAAAAAAGAACACTAAATTGAGCACGAGCTGAGCACCAAGTTGAACAACATGCATTCAGGCTCGAGTCTAAGAGCATATCCACCGGTTGTCTCACGAAGCAAATTAGAGGAGAGAGAAAGGGGTGAGTGAGGAGGAAGAACTCCAATGGTTGGCTTGCAGCAGAAGCCTCGCGAGGAGGCTCATGGGTGGGAGTTGCCTCACAAGCAGTGAAGACTTGCTTTTTGATTTTTTAAATATTTTTTGAACTAGTTTTTTCTTTTTTTTTAAATTCTAAAAATAGAATTGTGTGTTATAGAGTGGGTCCATGGGTATTATTTTATTTGGTGAGCCATTTACTGGAGAGAGTGATAATTGTGAGGCAAAAAATTAGAGAGAGGGTTAATGTAGCAGTGGTAGGCCCCACCGATGGGCCAAAAAATTGGCTCACCGCTGGGTTTGCTCTAAACACCACCTTTGTCTGCTCGGCAAGCTTTTAGCTCAATTAAATCCTTATCCATAATCAATTATTAAATTAATTTCAATCCGCTTGTCAAACTAGCAAAAATTTGTCTAGCCCGATTACTCACATTTGTCTGACCCCCCAAAAAATGGGGTTTTGTCATGACATTTTTTTTCTGGGTATAAAATTCGGATAATCAGTTATGTCTAAATTGAGATTTGGGTCAGGTTTGGATGTGACAATTTAAGTCCGGCTTGTCCGAATTATGTGACCAATTCGGGTTCGGACAAATTCAGTCCGATTTATGTATAATTTCAATCTAAAATCTTTTGAATTTTCAGTCAAAAGTTCGGATAATTGGGTTCAAACATTGAAAATTCTGGTTTGGGTTTGGTCACATACATAATTTCGATCAAATTTTCAAAATTCAAATCACGGATTAGGTGATTTGGACAATTGGGTTCGGACATCAAGCATTCGGATTCGGGTTCGACTTCGGTTCTGGTCAAGATGCTTGAATTTACAATTTAGATAGGGTCTGAAAATGTTGTTTTATCCGAATGCCAAATTTGATCAAACCCAAGTTAATCATTGCCTGAATTTTTGCCAGCGTTACGTTTTAAAACTCATTCAATTGATCTTAGGTTGGAGGGGAAAAAAAAATCCCTTTCATTTTTCAAGTTAGTAATAAATTGATCTAAGATATTGAAAATTACATAGTTATTTATACCACATCCATTAAACTTGTTTATTCAAATTTATCAACCTTGAAGCTCCTTAATTTTATAATGATCTTCTTACTATCCAACGTTAAGGTAAGTGACTAGAAATTAAATTGCATGATAGCATAGGTGCTTACTAGGGAAAACAATTAGATAAAATAAAAGGCTGACGCATGCAACCTGCAAAGTTTTTCATGTTCAGAAACTTAAAAGAAACTTAGAATTTAGACAAAAAAAGATTTTTTTTATAATATATATCTTGAAGAAAATAATTGGTTAAATTTGATAAATATGAATTTTGGTAAATAGGAATTTGAGATGAATCATGATCTATCCTTTTGGCCTTAATTACTTTGTCTATATTTCAGCTTCATCAGGTGTAAAATTTTAGATTATTTAATTTATCCAAATGCTTTAGTTTTTCTTTATCAATTGATATTTTAGTTTCTAAGTTCTAATGTGAATTAATATATACTAACATGTGCAAAAATATATTATCTTCATGATGATATATATATTATGATACTCAAATCAACACTAATTTTTTTCCTAAGCTTTGAGATTCTAGATGTCTTTTTATCAAAAAAAGAGATTCCAACCTCAATTTATTATATTCATATGATTTTCTTTCACAATTCAATCACATTAGTATTGATTTTAACTACTATTAATTATTTCATATCTTAACCAAAATAAGATGAATCATTAACTAAATACATGTACTAATTAAAAGATTAACAATCCTCAAGATTCTGAAAGAAAAGAAAACTCTAAATTGAACTCCTACAAATACTAAACTGACATACCGTACCTTTTCACAAAATCAACCAAAAACAGGAGACGGCAAACTTAATTAATGATATATATGGAATTATCTAATACTAATACAGAATTAATCTACTGCACCCAAAAAAAAAAAGAATTTAATCCAGAAATTAAACCTCATTACTTTAATCCAATTATTTCCCTGGCAATTTCCATACTAATTTAAACAACTCATAATTACTTATTTTTTTAAAAGAAATTAAGTGTATGAGTAATACCACCCTGGGACGGCGCGGAAGGTGGGAAACCCAACGAGAGAGAAAATAGAGAGAGAAGTTCTCAACTGAACTTCATGAGTCAGCGGTAAACAAATAAAAAAAGATTTAATTTGGGGTATAAAAGGAGGCAACGCATAGAGCAGAGCCCTCCCACCCCCACTCAAGCACTCATTCTCTCTCTCTCTCTCTATTTTTTTTTCTCTTTTTCGGGGGCAAAAAACAGAAAAAAGGAGTTATTCATTGAATTAATGGCTACTCTATAATTTCCTTCTATAAAAATCTGTTTTGTTGTCTCTGAAAATTTCTCCATTCTCTCTTGTTTCTCTCTCTCTCTGTCTCTCTCTGTCCAGTTTGTGAGCCATGGCGAAGGCCATCAGTCTTGAAGACATTAGGAATGAAGCTGTCGATCTGGTAATTACTTCCATTCTCTCACCTCTCTCTGTTCATCCTCTGCTTAATTACGATCAATTCTGCTGACTTTTGCTTTGGATTCATTGTCATGCGATTCGATTTCGTGCTGTCTGTTAGTACTCCGATTCGAATTTGAGATCGATCTACTGATTTCGTTCGGATTTTTGAAACTTAAATTCTCACAAAAGTTCAATTTATGACGTCAATCCACATATTTTTATTGACAAATTTCAACTGAAACTTCTCATAATAACGTAAATAAGACTTTTTATGGTTTTTTTCTCATGATATTGACGTCTCATTCTGATAATAAATTTCGTAAGAATACGAGGTATATTTTGTTGGCTTTGTTATAGTTCGATTTGATTTGATTTGAACATCTTTATTCGTTATTCTGCAGAATCACATCAGTCTTTTATTTTTGACGTCATAAATCATAACATGAAATAAGTAAAAAGTCAAATGCAATTCAAAGACTTTCTTTTGTTTTTGGAAACAAAAAATATAACGAAAAAGAAAAGGGAGAAAAAATCGGGATTTTGATTTGTTAGAGGAAAAGGAAGAGGCCGGCCCATGAAAAGATTCTTTTTGTTTACCTGCTACCGTTTGTCCCTATTTGGCTGCTTCTCTTTTTCATTTTTGATATTTAATATTCCTAGTGTATTATTTAATTTTGTTTAATTTAATATATAATATATAATATTTAATTCTAGTTTTATTTTATATCCTAGTTAGTCGGCAGGAAAATGCTTTTTATGATAAAATATTTGTATAGTATTGCAAATGCACCTCCCTTGGATCTGTCCACCCCTTAGATGGTAGTTATGGTGGAAATTTAGGTCTATAATAGCTAGCATGCACCTAGTTCACCTTAAAATAAATATCTCATTTAATTCCTTCCATCATAATGATTGAAGTTCCTCCAATATTTGTAGTTGAATTATTGATTAATTAAATAATTTATATAAGATGGTCTCACAGGTTTATATGTATGAGATTCACTAAATGTAATTTGGATCGATTCTTTTCATATTTTGTGATGATAAATAATTACATAAGCTGAGATAATTTATGTTAAATTCATTGTTGATTTGAACTGATATTTAGAGTTGTTTCACCAAAGCAATTCACAAAAGCTACATAATAAAAAGGAGATATTTGTAAAAAGATAAATTGTAACCTTGTGCGATTTAGGGGCTATGAAAATTAATATTTTGTTAATTAAATCTGAAAAATTAAAATGTCAATAACCCTTTTGTTCAATGGTAGCCGTAAAATATGATTGATGGATTTTTTTTATTACTATATATATAAGATATTTTTGGGCCCTAATATATGAAGGATTTTATTACCTAAAACATGAATTTTCTGAAATATTCGGAATTTGGAGCATATATTTTCTGTGAAAAAAGAAAAGATCAGTTCCGCCAATTTTTTTTTGATAACTTTTTGGTTTTTATGTGTGAACTTTTCCATGAAAACTAAGAAAAAAAAAGCTGATGTTACCTGTTCGTTATGTCCCAGCTCTGCTCCACTATCTTTTAAATAGATTTCACGTGGGAGTGCTTTTCAGTTTTTACGTCTTTACATTTATTTCTTATTATTATATTGGAGGGCGCTTGTCAAGCTTATGTGCGGCTGCAATGGTAATTTTCTTCCTTTTCTTTTTGGCTTGGGCACGGGGATCAAAACGGTATACGTTAGACGGTCAAAAAGGATGGCCTTTTATTATTAATATTAAATAAATCAAAATTTACTTTTTATTGAACTAACAATGGTTCAAATACAATGAAATAGAGAATTTAAAGATAAAATAAATACATAAATAAATTCGGTACTTATTTATGTTTTCTATAAATTAGTAACTAAATTGAAAACAATACAGATTTTAGGTAATTAGGTGCAATAGTTACGTAACTTACCTCGCGTTTACGTCCTGGATTCAATTCATTTTTGCATCCTACCTATAATGAATTGTTAAATCTATTTTTGTTTTTAAGAGTTTTTATTATAAAAATTTTAGTTGAGTTGTTACAATTTTAAATTTCTACTATGAGAAAATAGTCTTTCTCAATTCTGAAAGGTCACTTTATCTTCTTATGCCAATCGATGTGTTAAATAATCTTAGAAATTAGTGTCACCTTTAAGAGTCTTTAGTTCATAATCTTATGCTATCAGGTTTGTTGTATGATAATTTTTTAATAGAGTCTTATCTATAATTTATTTTCTAGTCTTTTTAGATAAATTATATGACTCTTTTAATCTAAAAATTTAGGATAATCAATGCAATAACTAAAGATTAAAAAAACTGTATTCAACCAACACATGCTATCTTAAGAGATTTTACACTTGTTCATCTTAAATAATATCTTAGCCTTACGTCTGATGACATAAACTCTGATATTATTAAAAGAAAAAGAAAATTGCACTTAAAAAAAATGGTTAACTAGTTTTTCAACGAAAGAGTAGATCTGGTGTAGTTTTCCACCCTGGCCAGGGGATTTTTTTAATGGAGTTTCTTTGATAAGAGAGATAGAAAGAGATTTTAACGGACACAAGTACCTTCCGTGGTACTCCAAACGCTCCGCAAAGGGAGGCGCGATTCACGGTACTCAAACCCGCAACTGAAATCTTCACCAATTAGAGAGAGAAAACAAATAGAAAGAAAATTCTTTTTTTTTTTAAAATCTTCCGGGTTTTCCGAAGGTATAATCCTTTTTTCCCGGCGGAAGAATTTTTTTTTTAAAAAAAAAAACAAGTGTCCAAAGTATTATTTAATTTTTCTCCTCCGCAAATGTGAATGTTAAAGCCTGAAAGAATCCAAAGCGCGTTCCCCCACGCACCGGGGGGGAGGGAGGAGATGAGACGAGCCTGCCACTATTGTGGCTCATGTCTCTCTCTCTCTCTCTCTCTCTCTCTCTCTCTCTCCCCGACTTTTTTGGTGTGTCACGTTGCTCCAGGCTGTGTTGTGATTGGTTGTTTCCCCATTGAGCTGACTCTTTCCGTACCAACGGCTTTTTTGGTCGGCTGGGCTCAGTCCCGAGTCATACCGAGTCCACTCGCTCATCTGTGTTTCCTGATTGACCTGTTAATTAACAGAATTTTGTAGGGATCATACTTTCTTACTAGCCCTGCCTTTTGGATTGTATAATATTTGGGTCATGTTAATTTCGGCTCAATTTGAATTGAATAATTTTCATTGGGATTGATTTTAGTTAAGTTAAATATTGGATCCAATTATCTAAGAGAAAATTCTATTTGTTAACTTATATAATCGGATCAATTAGAGTATCCAATCTAAATTAGGTTAGCGTATAGGATATCAAGTCTAATATGGGCTCTTCTGAATTGGATTTTGCGTATTGATCATTTTTGCTATGCTTAATTCTTAGCCTGCAAAATAATTCCTTTATTTAATTAACATTCTGATTATTTGCCTTGTATATAGGAAAAAGGTGATTAGATGATATTGATGTATATTATGAAAATCAAGTAACATTTGAAGGTTATGAAAGGTATTGTAGCTTATAACGGTGAAAAAAAAAAAGAAACATATGGGGTAATTTTGTGTACAGGGGCAGTAGGCAGTTGAGAAATTTGATTGAGTCCTCTTTCTGTGATAAGTTGTACAGTTTGCTGGAGAAATACGAGACAGTCCAGAAGGATATTTGCTACCTTTTATTCTAGATTTTTGCTGCAGTAAACTTTGTGGTATTAGACCATGCTTTAGCTGTACAAAATCTTACTGTGCCTATTGAAGCTATATTGATTTCCCCATTTTCCTGTAAAAAGTACCTCATGTTTGAATTGGATTGGTTTCATTACAGGAAAACATCCCAATTGAGGAAGTCTTTGAACAACTGAAATGTTCCAGGGAAGGTTTAACTGCTGCCGAAGGAGAAAACAGGATCCAAATATTTGGACCCAACAAACTCGAGGAGAAAAAGGTCACTTTTCAGTGTTCTTCAGGATGCATAGATTCTTAGAGAAGTTGTACTTATTCAGTTTTGTGACGGCTTTCTTTCTGCTTGATAAACTAAACAGGAAAGCAAATTTCTCAAATTTCTCGGGTTCATGTGGAACCCATTGTCATGGGTCATGGAAGCTGCTGCTATCATGGCAATTGCTCTTGCGAATGGAGGTGGAAAGCCCCCAGATTGGCAAGACTTTGTGGGTATTATTTGTTTATTGGTGATCAACTCTACGATCAGTTTTATCGAAGAAAACAATGCTGGAAATGCTGCAGCTGCCCTCATGGCCAATCTTGCTCCAAAGGCTAAGGTAAGTGCAACTAATGGTAAAGTTGCGAAAGCATGTTGACCAGAGCTTGATTGATTGAATCTGCTCGATATGTACAGCAGCTCATGAAAATGTCACATCTTGTTCACGCTTCATTTCTTATGCATATGTAGGTTCTGAGGGATGGAAGATGGACTGAGCAGGAAGCTGCAGTATTGGTCCCAGGAGACATAATCAGCATCAAATTGGGAGACATCGTCCCTGCCGACGCACGTCTTCTTGAAGGTGATCCGTTAAAGATTGACCAATCTGCCCTCACTGGAGAATCCCTCCCTGTGTCAAAGAATCCTGGGGATGAAGTCTTCTCAGGTTCAACAGTTAAACAGGGTGAGATTGAAGCTGTTGTCATTGCCACCGGTGTTCACACCTTCTTCGGTAAGGCAGCACACCTTGTGGACAGCACAAACCAAGTGGGTCACTTCCAGAAGGTTCTTACCGCCATTGGTAACTTCTGTATTGTCTCCATTGCTATTGGGATGGTGATCGAGATCATCGTGATGTACCCCATTCAGCACCGTGCTTACAGAAGTGGAATCAACAATCTGTTGGTGCTCTTGATCGGAGGTATTCCAATTGCTATGCCCACCGTGTTGTCTGTGACTATGGCCATTGGTTCCCACAGGCTGTCTCAACAGGGAGCCATCACAAAGAGGATGACTGCCATTGAGGAAATGGCGGGTATGGATGTGCTTTGCAGTGACAAGACAGGTACCCTGACTCTCAACAAGTTGAGCGTTGACAAAAACTTGATTGAGGTGTTTGCTAGGGGTGTGGACAAGGAGCATGTCCTTCTCCTTGCTGCAAGGGCTTCAAGAGTTGAGAACCAAGATGCCATCGATGCTGCTATGGTTGGAATGCTTGCTGACCCAAAGGAAGCAAGAGCTGGTATTAGGGAGGTGCACTTCTTTCCATTCAATCCCGTGGACAAAAGGACTGCTTTGACCTACATCGATGGAAATGGCAACTGGCACAGAGCTAGCAAAGGTGCACCTGAGCAGGTAATGTCATATTCTTTCTCCAATTTCAAACCATGTTTTGAAGCATAGTCTGGCCATAGATATGATTTGACAGCTTTGGTCTTTCTTTTTTTTTTGTGCAACAGATGCTTGACCTCTGCAAATGCAGAGATGACGTAAGGAAGAAGGTCCATGCTATCATTGAAAAGTATGCAGAAAGAGGACTTCGATCATTGGGTGTAGCAAGACAGGTAAAAACATAAAATGAGATATTTATTAATAAAGGTCTAGATATAGGCATATAGCCATACCTGAAAAAGTAGGAAAAATTGATTTAGTTCAAAGGTAAAAATTTAAAATGAAGATCATTGGCTGTTGCAGCAAGTGCCAGAAAAGAGCAAAGATTCAGAAGGTGCACCATGGGAGTTTGTCGGTTTGTTGCCACTTTTTGATCCTCCTAGGCATGACAGTGCTGAAACCATCCGAAAAGCCCTCAACCTTGGTGTCAACGTCAAGATGATTACTGGTAAGCAATTCCTAATTTCCTATGTTATTTGTACATTGCTATAAGCAACTTAACGCAAGCATGTTTCCGTATGTCATACGTGCTCATTTCTGGACAAGAGTTGCATGTTTCCGGCCTAAAACAAAGTGTCATGTGTCTTGATATGAAAGATATTGAAATCAGGAGTTCTAGTGAATAGACTCACCTTGTTATGACTTGGTTTCCAATTTATTCTCGTTTGTTGATTGTCCATCCATTTCTGGTGTCGAAAAGTTTTGGATGTGGACCTAAATCAAAGCTTCAAGTGTTGATACCGGTATTTGAGGTTAAATGAAGAGAGTCTGAAAACATAGATTTATCCAATCTTGACGCTTGATTCTGATCATTGATTCTACCTTTGTTTCTGTTTCTTGGGTTATTCGTCCTTTTTTTCTTGAACAATATAGGTGACCAGCTTGCTATCGCCAAGGAAACTGGTAGGAGACTGGGCATGGGAACCAACATGTACCCATCTGCTGCCTTGCTTGGCCAAAACAAAGACCAAAACCTTGTTGGCCTTCCTGTCGATGAATTGATTGAGAAGGCTGACGGTTTTGCTGGAGTCTTCCCTGGTGAGAAAATTTTCAAAAGTTCAAGTTACCTTTTCTTCAAACATTAGCATCTAAAGATGCATTATTGTCTGTCGTTCAGAGCACAAATATGAAATTGTGAAGAAGTTGCAAGAGAAGAAGCACATTGTTGGGATGACTGGAGATGGTGTCAATGATGCCCCTGCATTAAAGAAGGCAGACATAGGTATTGCAGTTGATGATGCCACTGATGCTGCAAGAAGTGCTTCTGACATTGTTCTCACCGAACCTGGTCTTAGTGTTATTATCAGTGCAGTGCTGACCAGTAGAGCTATTTTCCAGCGGATGAAAAACTACACTGTGGGTTTTTTACCTCCTTTTCATATTTGTAATATGGAGAGTCTATCATTTCTTTATTCACCTATTTGCTTCATTATCTCATTTTGTTTCATTTCTCTTTTAAATACATGCAGATCTATGCAGTCTCCATCACAATCCGTATTGTGGTATGTAAATGTGGTACAATTATACTACATTTGGTTCTTGCTGTGTTAGTTGCTATATTTACCACTTTTTCTTATTTGGACTTTGCAGCTTGGCTTTATGCTCATTGCTTTGATCTGGAAGTTTGACTTCTCTCCATTCATGGTTCTGATCATTGCCATCTTGAATGATGGTAAGAGATCAGCAAGTCTATTGACTCAATATAAGTTTTCTTTCCGTCTTTTTTTGGGTTTCGGGAGACATACATAAGCAAGTGGAAATGACCCAAACCTTCTTTTGACTTCAAGGAACAATCATGACAATTTCAAAGGACAGAGTCAAGCCATCACCTATCCCTGATAGCTGGAAGCTGAAGGAAATCTTTGCTACTGGAGTTGTTCTTGGAAGTTACCTGGCTTTGATGACTGTCATTTTCTTCTGGGCAATGAAGGAGACTGACTTCTTCTCGGTATGTGATTTTTCTATATTTCTGACGTTCTATGAGACACATCTTTTTAAAACCTAGCAAATGGGTCGTTCTGGGAGGTTTGGGTCAACTTTCAGATCAGGTTAGAGCCATGATTTGCAATGTACATTGGCTATTTCAATATATGAGATCACATTCAGTTTGGTATATTTTATTGCAATAAACTTGTGAAGAGAACACAATCAATGCTTGACAAGCATGGGTCAGTTAGTTGGAAACACATTAGGTTTGGTTCAGAATCCAACAACTCATTTCAATTTTTTGGTTAATTTTGAGTCTTTTCCATGATGTTCAAGGTAGTATGATGTTCGCTTTCTTACTTGTTTGCTGTGATGTCCATGTTGCAGGACAAATTCGGTGTAAGAACCTTGAGAAACAGTGACAAGGAAATGATGGCTGCTTTGTATCTTCAAGTGAGTATTGTGAGCCAAGCCCTCATTTTTGTCACCCGTTCACGCAGCTGGTCCTACGTTGAGCGCCCTGGTCTTTTGTTGATCACTGCTTTCTTGATTGCCCAGCTGGTAAGAATTACATGATGAATCCACCCTTCCCACCCCCTTTTTCGTGGGAAAACATAAGGAAGTTTTTCACAAAATACTTGGTTGCAATATTTTTCAGATTGCCACTGTGATTGCTGTATATGCCAACTGGGGCTTTGCTGACATCAAAGGATGTGGCTGGGGATGGGCTGGTGTAGTATGGCTCTACAACATCATTTTCTATGTCCCACTCGATCTTCTCAAATTTGCCATTCGCTACACCTTGAGTGGAAAGGCATGGCAAAACTTGTTTGAGAGCAGGGTATGTACAAAAACTACCATCTCCCCCTCCCCCTTTTCAAAAACAAAGTATAGCACCGTGCTAATGTGTTGCTAAATCGTGTCAATGATGAATTCAGACCGCCTTCACCACCAAGAAGGACTTCGGTAAAGAGGAAAGGGAAGCTCAATGGGCTCATGCTCAGAGGACTCTCCATGGGCTCCAGGCACCTGAGGTTTCTTCTACTCTCTTCAACGACCAGAACAGCTACAGGGAACTCAATGAGATTGCTGAGCAAGCCAAAAGGCGGGCTGAGGTTGCAAGGTATGCACACTTTATAAGCCACAAAAATCTCTTCACACTTCATTTGGATTTGCTACTTGCTACTGGTTTCGCCTACTCATGCTTTCGAGTGAAAGGTAGCAATTGCATTCAAAAGCAAATCCAAATGTAGCCAATATCAAAATGTCGCATTTGATTTTCTTATTTGTTCGGATTTTCTGTATTTGATGTGAATATTTACCCTTTTCTTTTTTGAATTAGGCTTCGTGAGCTCCACACCCTCAAAGGTCACGTTGAGTCTGTGGTGAAGCTCAAGGGACTTGACATTGAAACCATCCAACAGAACTACACCGTCTGACACACAAGACATGGAGCAAGGCTCCTCGAGAGGGCCTAGGCTATGATGATGATGATAATGATGAGTTTGCTAATTGAAGGATAAAGAGAGATGGGGTGGAAGATCAAAGTGTTAAGACACCCCTCTCACCCCAAAGTTTGTGCTAATTATGGAGAACATATTTATTTGTATGACACAATGTCTCCTGATTTGCCCAAAATTTTCCCCTTTCACATGTATTTTTATGGTGCTGAGAGGAAGCACTCCCCACTGTTGACAATAGTGTTGTGGATAGGAAACTGTGTTTGCTTTATTTTTCTTCCTTCTTCTGATTTGTGGTCAGGCAGCAAAACCTGCTATTGTTCCATAAACTTTCAAATATCTCAGAAGCCTTTGTTTTTGGCTTACTTGTTTCAAGTGTTATGTCTTGCGAGGTGACAATTTATACAACTCCTTTTGTTATGCATTGGGTTTGAGCCACATTTAAGATGTGGTTGGTGTAATTTTTGGTTGAACTATATATTTCATCGCCATGATTTTGTTGTACTCTGAAAATTTATTTGGTAAAGTTGATTTGAAATTTAGCATTTGACGATTGATATGAGTCGAAAAATAATTTTTTTTATTAATTTACATAGAGTGAAGAATACGGTTGCATTTTGTAGAGGTATTGTCTATTATAAAATTTTAATTATCATCAAAGGTAAAGGTTTTAGTTAGCTATATATTTATTACGCATCTTCGTAGTCATAGTAAAAAACATCGACTTTTATAGTCCTATATTATTGTCCACGTTTTGTTTCAAAAAAATTTGTATTTGTTTTATGGTTGAAAATTTATCTCAACCATACATTGTTAAGAAAAGACATTTGATACTTATTTTGTTATTTCTTAAAATTTAACTATAATTTTGGAATAGAGAACACATATTTTTTTATGAATAACTTGGAGGCACTTTAATATCTTGGAATAGATAATAAAAATCCATTAAGAATACATCCTTTAACTAAGGGTGTATTCGGTAAAATTAGCTGTTTTAGTAATGGTTAGCTGTTTTACTAGTTATTAGTAATTTTACTAACGATTAGCTGTGACCCACTAGTGATTAGTGGTTAGCGGTTAGCGGTTTTACTAACGATTTAAAATAAATGCGTTTAGTAAATGTAACTGTTGAAGTAGCAGATTTATATAAAATGACTAAAAAGGACGCAATAAATAAAGGTTTTTAGTAAATAAAAAGAAGAATTTTGTAATTTGCAGTGCAAACTCTTGGTAGAGGTTCTTAAAAGCTACTTTCATTAATTTTTGAAAAACACTACATAAACCTCTAGCTACTACCTCATTCACTACTTCACCGAACACTTTAAATAGTGGTTCATAACATTTTGACCACTAAAAATCATTAACCTCTACTTTAATCTCTATTAACGAACACATCCTAATATAAACAAATAGTTCGTCCGTATAATCCCAAAAAACAAAAGGCCTCCTTGAAAAATCCGGAAAATGTATGACACCAAAAATCATGTGAATATCGTGGAAACAAAGGGGGGAAGACATATCTTGAGCATGGGCAGTGGTTGGCCCGTGGGCCAAAAATTGAGGGGGACGGGTGAAAGGTTGGCCCGACAAGCTGCAGTGGTTTGCTTAGGGGGGTGGGCTCACGGGTCGACTCTCTGCGGGAAGCCTTCCCCCTTCCCCTTTTTTCTTTTTTTTTGGTTTTTTTATTAGTTTTATTGTATTTTGTTTTTTTATTTTAAAAAAGTAGTTGTGTGTTGGGGTGTGGGTCCATGGGTATTATTTTATTTGGTGAGCTAATGTAGTGAGCCAACCATTGGAGAAAGTGAGACTTGTGAGATAAAAAGTTGAAGAAATGATTGATGTGGCAGTAGTAGGCCCACCGATGAGCCAAAAATCCCGCCACCATTGTACATGCTCTTAGCAGATAACTGCAATTCAAGAAACTGCCATCAACCAGTAGCAATTTGCCACGTAGCTACATCATTCACCAACAAAACTTTGAGAACGCAAAATTGAAAACCAAAAATATTAGGAACATCCCGAGTCCCTAACCCAGAGATAAGCTAAAGCTCACCAGTTCCTGAAAACTATCCCTTTCTCATTTCACTGCTCCAAACTTGCATCAATTATTCAATTGGGAGAAGAAAATTTCCATGGCATCTTTGCAGCAAAGCTGCCTCACTAGCCCACTAAAAATCCCAACCCATAAATTCAAACCCAGAACTCCAAATCCTTTTTTCATTGTTTCTTTCAAATACCCACCAAATGATCATGAGCACAATCAGGACAATTCTCCAAGGCATTGATTTTCTAGCTTTAAATCTTGAGTTTTTTTTTTGGGTTTAAATTCTAATTTTTTTGAGGAGTAATCAGTAGTTTGAATTGGGTTTATGGTGTGATTTTTTGTTGGGTCAGGAAAGTAGAGAAACAGCTTGCAAAGTTAGCAATGGTGACATTGGCAGCTGGGGTTTTGACTCTGGGGTCTGTAGGTGATTCTTCAGCTGCCAAATCAGGTGGTCGAATTGGGGGTCAGGCTTTCAGGTCATCTGCCCCTCGTTCTTCTTCCCCTAGAACCAATTCAAGGTAATCTAATGACCCTTGCCTCATGTCAATTAAGTTTGTGAACAGTTGTGGTTATTGAGGTTGAATGTGCAGATTCTAATTTCAAGGAGTATGTGTGGTTATATGTTTGGTAGGAGCTTTTGAAGTAGATTATACTGCCCTCTCGAAAAAGATTTTGTACAAAAAATGTTGTTTATTGATCATCCAAGTAGATTGTAGGACTGTCCCATGATACCTTTTTATGGAGTATGGAATAGTAGGTTTTCAATAGTTTTTTAATCTATGGTCTAACACAATAAGATTTCGAGCAATTTAAGTTTAAGGGGCTACATCTGAACCACCTCCCCCCCCTTCTTTTGCTTGGGAAAATCCCTCCCAAGTGGGCTCCAGGTATGGATTTTTCTATTGATTTTTCAGTGTTAAGTTTTCTATGCATTTGATAGAAAATGGCTTTATTTTGTTGGGGCTGCTTCCAAAAAACATAATTTTTTGGGGAGAATGGAACTATTTTATCTTGGAAATTTCAGAGACAAATGTATACGCTAATGCGAAATGCTTTGCCTTAGCTTGGGTTAAACAATATGCTAAACTGGCTGTGCCTATTACTTGTTGTGAAGTAGCATGCCAATGGGTAGTTTACATCTGACTGGCTAAAAATAGCATCTTCTTAACTATAAGCAAATGCTGGCCATGGCTGCATATGTGTTAAACTCTGATACTCTACTTATGTAGTGGCACTGCTGTGCAGGGTAGTTGTTTTGAGGCTGAGTTGAGTGATTGATGCAGATTGAATCCGCTGTAACTTTTTACAATCTGGGCATGGGATTTGGATTTGGGGATTTTATTGTTCTTCGCGGTTGAATTCTGTGGAGAGTGGTCCAATCTTGACCTTGTTTATTGAGGGCAAAGTTTGATGTTTGGTTGTTTGAGGTGGTTGGTGCCGATATCTGCAATTTCACTATAATTTATGGCCTTGGTGTTGCCAGCTAGAAGATTCGGATCTGCTTAGTTTTGTTTTTCTTGGGTAAATTAGTGGCAATGTAGTTTGGGGGAAAATTTCTTGCAAATATTGGAACTATTGAAGCTAACATGTTAGAAACTTCAGGAACTTTTGGTGCATCTGTGTACTAGTTAATTGCAGCCAGCATGTTATTCTGAAAAGTCCTCATGGCTTCATCAATGTCCTAATTTTAGCTGGTTGGCTCATCTACCCATTGACAAGTTGAGCAATGTGATACACATTTGCTTCATGAAGTCATGATCAGGAAAGAAATGTCCATGCTGTTGATTTTTGCAGTCTGTTGCCATTGGTTTCAAAGTTGGTGCTCATTAATTTTTATTGCAAGTTTGATATGCCTGTGCATGCAGCTTGGTATTGACTGTCTGGAGATGTGCTCACAAAATCTGTAGTATTCAGCTCAGTGACTCTTGATATAGCATTGTCTCTAGTAGTTGCCCTTCTTATGCTGGCAACATTATGATTCAGAGACTTTACTTTCACATGCTACTTTTTTTAAATGCAAGGCATGCCAGCAGAGAATGAGATCTATTGATGTGAATTTCTGCATTATGCCATCGAAAGGAAAACCTTACCAGGAGGGTTTGATAGCTAGTGAAGAGGAATATCAGTGAAGATAATTAGTTTATTGCACTCTTTAGTTGTCATTGCATATTTGCATTATGGTGTTTTTTGCCTTGCAGCTTGTTAGAAGTGAAGCTGTGTACGTCTTGATTTTCCCCGAGCCTATTTCACCAACTCTTGCTAGCCGTGTTCTTCTGTTATTATTTTACTGTTTTCAAATACCTCGTAGTTATGGTTGCTTCTGGTTTTTATCATATTCTACAGGACCAACATTTATGTAAATCCACCGGTCGCTCCACCTCTTGTGGGTGGATATGGATTTGGCTTTGGGGTCCCTTTCTATGGTGGATGGGGCTGGTCGCCATTTTCCTTTTTTGCTCCAGGACCTGCCGTTGCCGTGGGTGTTGGAGGAGGATTTGATCTCTTTGTCCTCTTCATGTTTCTTGGAGCTGTTGCTGCCGTTGTCAGGAAGTTCCTCGGATCCAGGACTGATGATGATGATTATTAGAGATTACCAACCCACGAAAGATGGAGGCTGCTGAAGCTGTGGATATGTTGTATATAATTTTGATAGTATTACCTGGCATATACGTTGTTGTATGGAAGTGCAGTTATGTTGAGTAGAGAGAATCTAAGTATATAACCTGTTGTGTTCGCTATTTATTAGATCATTCTGAGCTACCTTTCATCTGCAACTCCTCTGAATTCCCTGCTTTTGGAGGGGTTGGTGGTTTGTTAATCATGGGCACAAGATCTACCAAGACTAATGCAAAGTGATCTCTCAATCAGAGTGATTGTGACCAAGCCTAAACCAAGCTGAAATTAGACAACTTGATTTCGTTCACATTCAAACTGACCTGATCGAAATCAAAATCTTATGTAATCTTCGAATTTCTATTAGAGAAACCGATAGTATATAGACCTGAATTGGGCATCAACTCGAACTGCAATGACCAGCTTAACCGGTCCATCAGGCACGAAGAGCTTTGTTTCATTGGCCAACTACAGAGTTGTGCTTGAATCTCTATGCTAAGGGGATAGTGTAGGAGCTTTTTAGGCTATGTTTTTTCATTGGCCAACTACATAGTTCCTCTTAAGTAAGATTTCAGGTTCAAATCTTGTGGATGAAGCAAATATGCAACAGAAGAGGTCTGACCCTTATTAGGCCAAAAACAGCTCGACTTCAGTTAAATGGAGGATCCAAAATCAAAAATAAAGTGCGACTCTTTGTATTTGTAATCTACTATTAATATGTAATCAGTTAGCTTAGACAACTAGAGAAGGGAAAATTAAATGATTGTTCCTAGAAGGAGCTATAAGACAAGGGTGAAGCTAATCCTTAATTTAGTGCTTGCCAAATGATATCAACTAAAAAATAGTTTATCGTGTCAAAACACCAAAGCGGTATCTATTATGATCTTTCAAGACAATAACGTCCTATTAAACAAACGGTTGTAAAAAAAATATATGGATTATGTTTTTTGAATTAATTTGTAGGTGAAATAAATAATATGGTGCACTTTTGAGAGGTAATATCTACTATAAAAATTGAACTATCCTCAAAATAAAGGTTTTGATTAGTTGTGCTATGCTTCGTAATCATGGTCGAAAAGATCTATCTTCACAGTCCCGCACTACTGTCAAAATTTTATTTACAAAAATTTTATAGTTTTTCGATTGATTGGAAGTTTGTCTCAACCATACATTATTCAGAAAAGACACTTAATGTTTATTTTTTTATATTCTCAAAACTTTACTATAATTTTGAGATAGAAGAAGTAAGTATATTTTTATGAGTAACTTGGTGGTACTTTGGTGTATTGGCAATTCACAAATTTTCCGGTTCAATCATCTCATATAAGAATTCTTATGAGACACGCTTTTTTGAAGGTTTTAAGATGATTAATAGTTCATTTAGCAATGGCTTTTAGCACAAACACCCTGAATGAACTATTAATCACTTCAATTATTATTGAAAGTTATCATAAAAATATTCATCTCATAATACATCCTAAGTGAAATAATCTCACACATGACTTACTAATTAAAACTTTAAGAATCCTAAAGAACAAATGAAAACCTTCAGAGAATTTTTCATGTCCATTAGGGAAGAAAGAAAATAGAGGCAATTTTGTTTGATAAATAAAAATCCATTAAGAGTACATCCTTTAACTAAAAGTATCAGATGTCAAAAAAGGAAAAAGTATCTTTAACCCTAGCCTTCACCCTCCCTTTTTTTCTCTCTAGAAACCTTAACTTCCCCTATGATGCTTAGAGCATCCACAATGGATGCCTCGCGGGCCAAGAAAAGAGGGCGAGGGAGCCAAAATATGGCTTGGCCACTTGCAGCGGTGAGGAGGGGGGCAGCGGCCCGGCGAGCGGCTGCCTGCCGTGAGCCTTTCCCTTCTCCTTTTATCTTTTTTTTTTGTTTTTTATTAGGTTATATTGTTTTTTTTTGTTTTTTAAAGATTTTAAAAAAGTTGTCGTGTGTTGGAGTGTGGGTTTATGAGTATTATTTTATTTGGTGAGAAAAAGTGGTGAGCCAACCATTGCAGAGAGTGAGGATTATGAGGTAAAAAGTTGGAGAGAGGGCTGATGTGGCAGTGGTGGGGCCCAACTGGTGAGCCAAAAACTGGCTCACCATTGTTTTTGCTCTTAGGGCTACCATTGTCTTTTTTGTCAGTGGTAAGCCCCAATATTTTGTTTGTGTTTGCTCTTGGTGGTGCCTTTACTCTTAGTAAACACTCTCCATCTATGGGAGTTTCTTTGCGTCTTAGGGGTAGTCTATTACTCTATTTTTCACCTTTGGAGCAATTCATCAATTTAACTCTATCGTTTTTGTCGTTTGAGATTGGATTATTAATTGGTCACAATATGAATTTGCAAGGGATATCAATTCTTCAAAATTAGATTGCAGTAGCAAGTAAATCCTTTTGATAGGAAGTCTATACAAGTTTTGTAGATAGTGTTGTTAGAGGCTATATCATGAAGAAGCAAGTAACACATTCTTTTCAACTTATCATAATTAACTTGTTGTTGATTAATGCTAATGAAAACTGCATACCAAAAGTGCTGATGAGTACTGCATACTGTTACGTTAAAATTATTACCGCAGGTGCACGATGCCAGTTGTGGCTAGCAACGGCAAATATGGGTCGTGTCCACAAGAAACTTGGTTTTAGTCACCAGGTTGACTGCAACACTCAATTCAGGCAGAAACTGATTCGGGTCGATGAATATGAATACTATGGAAATTATCTCACTCAATGCTAGCAAAAATCTCAAGTTGGGATTCACTACACTATTATGGTCTTTGGAACGAACACTAAGTCATGCGAATTCGCCCGCACAAATAGCTGAAGTGGAATGGCTATAAGGTAAAGCATGTCTACGCCTTCTCTCAAAGGTCATTAGACTGGTTGAGCAATCCTAGTTACCTATTTTCATGAAACTAGAATCAACAGAACCACAGAGTCGGGTAACCTACAATTCCTAATTGAAATCCTAACTATTTTCATGTTAAATAATTCAATAGCTCACAAAGTGGCTCTAAATTAAGGATTCAACTTTCGTTGATCTCCTAAACCCTAGTTAAGAGCATGAATACAACTCTCTCAGGCAATTCATCGAACACATGGCGCGCTAAGTGAGAATTCAATCATAAGCGTAGACATTCATTCACAAAAACCTAGGACATGGATCCAAATTACATAATAGGGGCTAATCCCAACCCAAGGTAGGGGATTTAGCCATTAATCATTTCAATAATCTCAATCACAAACAAGAAACTCAAAAACATGATCAAAGATGCAAACTTGGGTCAAAATCACAAAGAGAGAGAAAGGGAAACGTACTTTGATTGATTGCAAACGTCTATCGATCAATTCAAAAACAAAATTCTCAACCTTTTATTCAATTGAGATTGATGCTAAAGTATGGAGAAAAAGCCCTAGAAAAGTCGACTAACCCCTCACTTTCTAAAAAACTAAACTAAGCTAAGTAACCGCCCCTCGCAAAACTGGTTAAGTCGCGAGAAAAATTGGGGACGCACGGTCGTGCCTAAACGCACGGGCACCTGTGCATTCCAAAGATCGCGCCCGGTTGTGCGCCAGACTGTGCGCAGCTTCTGGCTTCAAGGCACGGTTGCGCGCACCCTGCAATCGACCGTGCGCTTTCAGCAACCACTAGTTCTAATTCTTTTGGTGCTCGGGGCTGCATTGAACCTTCATTCTTATTGGAATTCCACTCCTAAAGCTCCCCTTTTCGGCAAAATTGGTAAAACTCTCTCATTTTTGGGTGAGATACCTGAAAATTGAGAAATACCACTCATAAGCACAAAATAAGCTAATGAAAGCATATTCACCCTCTTCTTGCTAAGATTAGTCAAGAGATTGTGGAGGAAAAATGGCAAATTAGGATCAAAAATTAGTCAAAATCGAGATTTATCATATACTAAAAGTACTGATTAATGCTGATTATGGTTGAAATTATGGGCAGGAAATATAATCAAGTGGTGATTAGTGGTGATCAGCGGTGATCAGCGCTAATTGGTACTGATGAGTACCGATTAGTGCTAAATACTAATAATAAGTACTTATAATAAGTTAAAAAGAACAGGCCTAAGTATAAGAGGAGTGTGTACTTTAGATCAAAAGATTTATTTTGTTGTTTTAGTTATCAACTAGTGTTAAGGACCTGACCAATGCATAGAAAATCTTATAAATTCTTTAATTGTAGTAATGACTTCTAGTTTGATAGTAAGAATATTACAATAAGAATGTGTTTGAGAGAAGAGGCTCTCACCACCAAAAACTTGTTAATACTCACTTGGTTTCTACTATGTTGAAAATTAAAAAAATATGGTAAGCTTTCACATACCACAATAACAACATATGTTAAAGATAACATAATCTTAGCACTATTAATTGTTAATATTGACTTAGTTGTACTTTGAAAATTGAATGCAAATTCGTATCTCTTAGTAGTCAATTTTGGTGGTATTTTGTTGTATATATGGGATCCACCGCGAGATTTTATTGTATCCTAGATTTCTAATATTATATTTATATATGTTCAAATAGATAGAAATAATAAATGACGAAAACTACATATATTTTATTAATTCTTGACAATAATAATTACATTTTTATAGTAAATAAGATATATAATATTGAAATGTGTTTATATGACTATGTGTTTCTATAATATTTCATGTAAGGAGCCAAAGTTTGGTAAAAATTGGAAATCAAATATGCACAATAAATTATCCGTAATTGGTGTATTTATTTTATTATAATGTAACATATTATTTTTGATAATATTGGAAGTAGTATATAATATATATTTTTTTGATCAAAAGTGATAATGTTTTATCATTATTGAGCATTTTCTTTTTATATTTGAAAATTAAATCTTTGGAATTGTAATTAATTTTATAAAAAAAATTTAGAAAGAAAATCTTCCATTCATAATTGAATAACTCTTTTTTCTTCGAATAAAAACTATTAATTATCTTCAAAATTTTGTGAGAATGACACTTGTTAAAAATTTAGAAGGTTTATTTTTTTAAAATACATACATACCTACATATATATATATATATATATATATATATATATATATATATATATATATATGAATATATAAATTTATATATTCATATAAAATAAAAAAAAAAGGGCAGCCCGGTGCACAAGCATCTCGCATTCACGTAGGGTCCGGGGAAGAGCCGTACCCCAAGGGGTGAATTGTAGACAACCTAACCTGACTTTGTCAGTGGTTGATTCCACGGCCCTTTTTTTTTTATATGAATATATAAATTTGTTCGATTATAATATCTATTATAAATATCGTATAATTTTTAATTAATGAATAATAAACATATTCTTAGCTCTAGAAAACTAAAAATGAACAAATAGTTCGTCCTTGAAATCCAACAAAAAAAACAAAAAGCTTCCTTGAAACCCCGAAACCATGTAACAGCACCAAACTCATATGAATACCGTGGAAAGTGGAAACAAAAAAGGCGGGAAGACAAATCCTAGCAGATTGAAAACCAAAATTATTGGAAAACAAGTCCCAAATCCTCGATCCAAAAATAAGTCAAAGTTCACCAGTAAACTGAAAGCTACTCCCTTTTTCATTCCCTGCTCGCAACCTGCACCAATTATTCAATTTGAGAAGCAAATCTCCATGACATCATTGCAACTATTGGGTTTCGTGGCCCAAAATCCAAATACCGGCACGGTGGGACCGTGCTACACAAGACACGGGCGTGTCAAGACGAAGAACGTCCAGTCGAAGAGGACAGAAAAACGGCACGGTGGCGCCGTGCAATGTGGCACTGGGTGACTGTGCCACGTGGCACGATCGTGCCCCGTGTTTTGACGCCGCCTCTTTCGAAAGGCGGTTAGGGTTCTGTTCGAGGGGGAGATTCCACCTGGCGGCTAGGGTTGCATGCTAAGGGGGAAAACCCTACTGTTTAGACCTTATATAAAGAGGGTCAAGCCTAGGATCTAAATAACTTCAGTACTCATAAACACATTGAGCGGTAAAAGTAGTTTGCGAGAGATTACAATAGAGAGAGATTGTAAGTCTACTCTTAGATCGAATCACTGAGGTGATTGTGATCGTGGTGTACTTTCCTGCTCATAGTGGATTGTTTGGTGCTGTCGCCGTCCGTGGTTTTTTCCACATTGGGTTTTCCACGTTAAATTCCTGTGTTCTTGTTCTCTTCCTATTATTCTGTTGTTTTGTTGATTGAATTTCTGATTTTCTATTGCATTCTATCGCTTCCGCTATTATTGTTGCTCTAATATTATTCCTAACAAGTGGTATCAGAACTTTGATTATAGGATGTCTTCTATCATAAAGGTAGATATTCAGAAATTCGATGGAGAGATTAGTTTTAATCTCTGGAAGGTGCAGATGAGAGCAGTTCTCATTCAGCACGGGTTGTGGAAGGTTCTGAAGGGACCTCACGTGAAACCTGATAAGATGACAGAAGAACAGTGGGCTGAAGATGTGAAGAAGAGACGTGGGTCGTTGACGGAGGACGAATGGGAGGAACTGGAGCTGAAAGCGGTTTTAGCCATACAGTTGTGCTTGGCATCACATGTCCTGCGAGAGGTGTTTGATAAGACAACTACGGTGGATCTTTGGGCTCGGCTGGAGGAACTTTACATGACGAAGAGTCTCGCCAACAAGATCCGTTTGAAGAAAAGGTTGTATACCTTTCGTATGGCTGAAGGTACCCCTGTCCAAAAGCATTTGAATGAGTTTAACTCTATTCTTGTTGACTTGGAGAGTCTAGATGTGAAAGTTGAGGAAGAGGATAAGGCTATTTTGCTTGTTGTGTCGTTACCCCCTTCTTATAAACACTTTAAGGAGATTATGCTATATAGTAATTCTAATACTATATCGTTTGAAAATGTTAAGTCAAACCTGTTGTCTAAGAAAAAAATTGATCTTGACATTCATGCTGATTCTGCTGAGGGATTAGCAGTAACGGGTACAACAACTGAAAAGGGGAACGGTAATAGGAGTAAGAACCGTTCTAAGTCTAAAAATCCTCATGCTGGTAAGACCTGCAATTACTGTGGTAAATTGGTCATATTGTTGCTAACTGCTAGAAACTACAAAAGAAGAAGGAGAAAGAAGAAGATAATTCTGAGGAGCCTGCTGAAACTTCATTTGCTGAATCTGATTCTGATGGTGACGTTCTGTTTGCTACCTCTACTGAAGGGGGGAGCGATTCTGATTGGATTCTTGATTCTGGGTGTACCTATCATATGTGCCCTCACAAGGATTGGTTTTCAACATATGATCCAGTTGACTCAACTGTTGTTCACATGGGCAATAATTCCCAATGTAATGTAACTGGAATTGGTACTGTTAAAATCAAGACTCATAATGGTGTTGTCAGGACTTTATCGAATGTTCGTCACGTTCCTGGCTTGAAGCGTAACCCCATCTCGTTGGGCACCCTTGAATCCAAAGGGTGCAAATATTCAGCTGAAGGTGGAGTTCTGAAGGTCTCAAAGGGCAGTAGGATTCTGCTGAAGGGTTTGAGGCAAGGAAGCCTCTATGTCTTGCAGGCATCTACTGTCACAGGTTATATGAAGGAAAGTTCATATAAGTCATCTCCCAGAGCTAAGTTCAAGCATTGCTTGGACTTAGTTGGTATTCGCAGTATTTGAGCGCCCTTCGGGGCATTGCCCCTTGGAAGGGGCGTCACCCTTCGGGGTGCGATGACGGTGATCGAGAGATAGTGTTGGATTTTGGTCCAAGGTGGAGATTGTTGGGTTTCGTGGCCCAAAATTCAAGTACCGGCACGGTGGGACCGTGCTACATAAGACACGGGCGTGTCAAGACGAAGAACGTTCAGTCAAAGAGGACAGAAAAACGGCACGGTGGTGCCGTGCCATGTGGCACTGGGTGACCGTGCCACGTGGCACGGTCGTGCCCCGTGTTTTGACGCCGCCTCTTTCGGAAGGCGGTTAGGGTTCTGTTCGAGGGGGGATTCCACCTGGCCGCCAGGGTTGCATGCTAAGGAGAAAAACCCTACTGTTTAGACCCTACATAAAGAGGGTCAAGCCTATGATCTAAATAACTTCAGTACTCATAAACACATTGAGAGGTAAAAGTAGTTTGCGAGAGATTACAATAGAGAGAGATTGTAAGTCTGCTCTTAAATCGAATCACTGAGGTGATTGTGATCGTGGTGTACTTTCCTGCTCATAGTGGATTGTTTGGTGCTGTCGCCGACCGTGGTTTTTCCCACATTGGGTTTTCCACGTTAAATCTCTTGTCTTCTTATTTCTGTTTTCTGTTATTCACTTGAATTCTGAATCTCTAACTCATCCTATCGCTTCTGCTATTATTGTTGCTCTAATATTTTTCCTAACAGCAACAAAGCCGCCTCACAACCCTACTGAAAATCTCAACGCATAAATCCAAACCCCGAACCCCAAATCCATTTTTCATTGTTTCTTGCAAATACCCACCAAATGACCATCATGAAAATCAGGACAATTCGCCAATGTAATAGATTTTCTACCTTTAAATTTTGAGGGTTTTTCTGGGTTATTATTTGTAACTTTTTTGAGGCATAATCTGAATTGGGTTTTTAGTGTATTTTTTGTTGGGCCAGGAAAGTGGAGAAGCAGCTTGCTAAGTTGGCAACGGTGACATTGGCACCTGGGGTTTTGACTCTGGGGTCTTCAGCTGCCAAATCAGGTGGTCAGATTGGGGGTCAAGCTTTCGGGTCATTTGCCCCTTGTGCTTCTTTCCCCAGAATCAATTCAAGGTGATCGAATAACCCTTGCTCATGTCAAATTGTCAATGAAGTTTGTGAACTGTTATGATGCCTATTGAGGTTGAGTTTGCAGATTCTGATTTCAAGGAATATGTGTGGTTATATGTTTGGTAGGAGCTTCTCAAGTAGATTGAAAAAGATTTTGTATAAGGAATTTGTTTATTGATAGTTCAACTAGACTGTACTAAGGCTGGGCTTACATATTCTGATGTTAGGAATATGTGTGGTTGTATGTTTGGAAGGAGCCTTCCAAGTAGATTATACTCTCCTCCTAAAAAGATTTGGTACAAGGAATTTTGCTTACTTATCATTCAGCTGGATTGCACTCTCCCATGTTCTTTGGAGTATGGAGTTGTAGGTTCTCAATAGTTTTTTTAATCTGGGGTCTGACATAATCTGCAGTCCTCGAATATAACTTATAAGTGTGAGGGGGCTGCGTCTGAAACCCCCCCCCCCCCCGGGTGAGGTACTTGGAGTATCATTTTTTTTCTATTGATTTTTCGGGCCATTTTGCCTAATACAATTGGTAGGAAGGCTTCATTTTGGATTGGGACTGTTTGAGAAACAAAAGGCAGAGACGTTTTGGGACAATGGGAGCATTTTATCTTGTAACAGTGAGTTTGGATTAAACGATGTGCCAAACTTGCTATGCCTATTGTTTGTTGTGAAGTGGTATGCTAATGGACGCCTGGAATTAGCTGGCTGAAATAGCATATTATCCGTTAACAAATGTTAGGAATAGTTGCATGCATGCTACACTCCTTACACTCCAATGATGTAGTGGCACTGCTGCACAGGGTAGTTGTTTTGAGGTTGATGTCACTGATTGTTGCAGTTTGGAATCCGCTATAACTTTTTAGTTAGTAGAAACTCAACAACAGCAATAACTCCCAATGTGGGTCCTGCTTTTGCTGGGTAATTAGCAGAAACTCTGGGTTTGGGAAGTTGGATTTGGGGTTTATTGTTCTCCATGGTTGATTCTATGGAGAGTCGGTCGGCCAATCTTGCCCTTGTTTGTTGGGGTCAGACTTTGATGTTTGTTTCTTTGATGGGCTTGGTGTTAATATCAGGTCTTCAATGTCATTGTAGTTTGAGGCCTTAGTGTTACTAGCTAGAAAGTATGGGTCTGTTTAGTATTGCTTTTCTTAGATATATTAGTCGCAAAAATAGTATAGGTATTTTTTTCTTGCAAATATTGGGACTATTGAAGCTAAGTAGCTAACATGTTAGAAGCTTCAGGAACTAAGGGACAATAAACTTTTGGTGCATCTGTTTACTAGTTAATTGCAGGCCTCATGTTGTTCTCGAAAGTCCTTTTAGCTTCTTCAATATCTCAAATTTAGCTAGTTGGTTCATGTAGCCATTGACTAGTTGAGCAATGTGGCAGACATTTGCTCCATGATGTCATAATCAGGAAAGAAATGTCCGCAATGATGAATTTTTTCAGTCTGTTGTCATATGTTTCAAGGTTGGCTTTCGTGAATTATTGTTGTTATTGTTATTATTATTATTATTATGGAATGTGAGGTATGCCTGTTGTCACGAAACCTTTTCGCCTACAGGGCTAATTCTGTGCATGCAGCTTGGTTATTGACTATCTGATATGCACAAAGAATCTATGTTACTGATTTGGTTTCTGAAACCGGAATGCTTTTTATTTTATTTTTTTTGGATGAGTAAAAACCGGAATGAACTTACTCTTGATATATATTGTCGTTTTTAGTAGTTGCCCTTGATATGCTGACAACATTATGATTCAGAGACATTACTTTCACATGCTAGCTTTGAAATGCTAGGCATGCCACCAGAGGAAGAGGTATATGGATGTAAATTTGTGCATTATGCCGTTAAAAGGAGAGGGGGGGGGGGGGAAGAAAAAACCTACACAGCCTGGAGTTATAACTAATAAAGAGGAATATGGTCGAGATATGAGCTAGTTTAGTTTGGTAAAGTCTAGGTGCTTGGGTATGAAACTGCCTCCAACTGCCTTTGTGGCTCCATTTGAACCCCCCCCCCCCCCCCCCAACATGCGACATCAAGAGAGAGAGGGAAAGATGGTGGGAAAATCTTTTAGTTGTCATTGCATTGCATGGCTTTTGAATTACGGCTTGTGAAAGTTAAAGTTGCGTAGATCTTGATTGTCCCTGAACCTAATTTACCAAGATCCAGAATAGTCTGCCATGTGCTTGTTATTATCTTACCCTTTTTCAAATGCCTCGTAATTAGTATGCTTTCTTGTTGTCTTTATATTCTACAGGACCAACATTTACGTAAATCCACCCGTCGCTCCATCCCTCGTGGGCGGATATGGATTCGGCTTTGGGGCCCCTTTCTTTGACGGATGGGCATGGTCGCCTTTTTCCGTTTTCACTCCATGTCCTGCTGTTTCCGTGGATGTTGAAGGATGGTTTGATCTCCTTGTCGACTTCATGTGTCTTGGAGCTATTGCCGCTGTCATCGAGGAGCTCCTCGGATCCGGGTTTGATGATGATAGTGATGATGATGATGATTACTATTATTATTAGAGATTCGGCTTTGGGGCCCCTTTCTATGACTTCATGTTGCACATGATTTTGATGATATTACCTAGCATTTACCTTGTATTATATAACTGCAGTTATATCAATTAGAGGGAAAGTGTAACCTCATGCCTTTACTAGTTGAATTATTCTAAGCTGCCTTTCTTCTGCTGCTACCCTGAATTTCCTGCTCTGAGTAGTTGTTAGATTGTTTGTCATGGGTAGTACACCTGGGAAGACTAATGCAGAGCGATCCCTCAATCAGAGGGACCGTACTCAAAGCCTGAACCAAGGCGAAATTAGACCGTTCGATTCAGATAATAGCCAAACAAACTCTCCTAGTTGAAACTAAAATGACACGAAATCTACCTGAACGATGCTAAAGTTCAATTTTTTGAGGGGTAACTCGGGTTCTATTAGACAAACTGATGGTAGACCTGAATGGGGCTCCAACTTGAACTAAAATGACCCATTCATGAGATGTATTAGGTGCCAAACTTTGTTCTATTGGCTAACTATATTGTTAACTACATTGATGTCCTCCTAAGAAGCACATATACTAATATATGACATGGATACAAATACGACTCCGGCATGCGGACACGTGCATGTTCAAAAATTTAGGATACGACACGTTAGCAGACACATCGTGATGAGAAAATATTTATTTTATAACTTCAGCTTTCAGGGGGGTCGTGTTTGGATGAGAACAAAAGCAAGTTTTTCAGCATTCCAGAACTAACATAAGCAAAACCCGATTTCTTTATGATGTCTATATGTTTTAGCATGCGTTTGACAATGTCCGAGAGCGTTGATGTCCAACAAATGGTAGACATGGATACGGATAATGTCTGAAGAATTTCTATGGTGTGGAGACATTGTATTATGTTCATGGAGGGACCGGTCTCAGGCTCTCAGCTGCTATCCTTAGCAAGCAAGATTGTTTTCAGTTGGAAACTTCAGTTGGACAAATGATCACTTTCCAAAATTCATTTTCTAGGCCAATTATGGATGCAGTATCAGGTCCATACAAGAATCTTCGATAATGTTTCAAGAACCCAACTCTCACCCAGAGATGATCCTTGAAATTCATTGAAACGGAAGAAACTACTATAAGGGCACACTTATTACAGAGTGTCACAGATCAAAAATTGTGCTAAAAAATAGAGCTTGCTGCTACTCAACCAGCTGAACAGCAGCTATGGCAGGAATTTTCTCTCTGAGTTTCTGAGTAAGGGCAACGCGTACAGTCATAACTCCAGCAGCAGGTCCACTTAACCGCACTCTGACTACATAATCGTCAATTCTGTCCAGCTCAAGCACGCCCCCTCCAGTGCCAGCTAGGTAAGGCCTGATATCTGCCAGAATCTGAAATAAAAATGACATTCGTTGTTTATTACTAGTACATAATATTGTTTTCTTAGAACCAGCAACAGGAAAACTCGAACACTGTTCCTGAAATGAAAGTGCTTGCAAAAGTGCTATTAGTTAGCAAAGTCTGGGATAATTTATGATGAAATAGTACAATATTCTGTTTCTTCTAGTCATAATACACAGTAGCCTGCAATGAAGAAAAGACTGCTGTTGAAAATAGACCCAAAAACAGGTCATTTGAGTCATTTTAATTTCACATTAGGGTAATATCGGTTGATGGCATCTCTGGGCATAATCAGGTTTGGTATTGATGTCAAATAAACACATTTAGAAAATGCAATCAATGTTAGTCAGGGTAATTTCAATCAGGCATGAATAAGGTCAACTTGGGTCCATTCTCGCTCTTGTCAAAATCAAATTATGCTATTAAAGTCTAATTTGGAATAGGATAATACAATACACAATAGTTTTACCAAATTTATGAGGAAGCCCTTCCAAATGTGCATATTCTCATAAGGTTTGCACGTGGAGACATTACTAGCTAAACTTGCTAACGCCCGCAAAAAAAGAATGATGACAAAGACAACTCTAACTTCATAAAAGAAGCATTAGTGCCAGAGTCTACACTAACCTTTTCCACATTTTCCTCATTTAACTCAAATCCAGTCTCAGTATCTAGGATCTGCTCAACAGCCATAATTTCAGGGATCTTATCACGGAGACGAAGTTCAATTCCCATCTTCAAAGTCATGGCTGAGCTAGGGCAAGACCCACAAGCTCCTTGCAGCTTTAGCACCACCACAAGGCCATCGATTTCATGCAATGCGACATTACCTCCATCAGCCATGAGACCAGGACGCACCTCATCTAATACCTTCTCTACATTTTCTTCTGTCAGTGGCATGACACAAGAAGGTGAAAACACGGCAAAACCTGCCACAAGCAAAGGCATGATCAACGTGTATGGAAGTCATGACTTACCCTTCATATATGCGAGCAAACATATACAGGCAAAGCCTTCCTTAAGGAACAAATCCAGTCCAAAACCAATATCCTGCACGAAAGGGTGTGTGCCTGTGCATGCGTGTGTTTTTGGGGTGGGGAGTGGTTAGATCTATGCAGCTTATCCCTGAAAAAAATTTATTATTACTACACTCTGTTACGGTCCAATTGCAAGGTATGGGACTTGAATCCCACATCGATCATATGGGGGGTTGATGTGGGGTTTATATAGGCTTTGGGTTCTCCCAACCCTTTAGCTAGCTTTTGGGATAGGCTCTTCCAAAGTTCTGTATCACACTCTTTTGTCATGCATCACACATTCAAGAACAAATCGGAGACTGCTACCCTGGCATCCAGTACCCAGTCTGCTCTATTCCTATGTTACCAAAATTTAAAGGCAGGAGCATATTCAACGCCCAGAGTCTCTCAAAGAAAACAATCTCCAAGTTCTCAGGGGTAAAATTTTATACATTTCAATCTTGCAAATCCTACTTTAGCATGATGTTTGTACATAAATTACCTATTGCCAGGAGAATCAAACAAATAGTTCCTAGGGGCTCATCTTGTATGGAAATCGAGACTACTCAGATTCAAGTACAGGAATGTTTATGCCTTAAAGGGATATGACGACCTAAGTTAACAACGTCCAATTCATCTAAGTACCCTTGTATGAAACTTGACACTAATTCCGACATGGCTATGGACACTTAACTCCTCAATTATAATAGCATAACCAAGTTTGATACTCAGACCCATATCAGGTATTTGAAACTCCAAAATGAGCAGAGCTTGGTTTTGATTAAATTAGATAACAAGCAAGGTAAATACTGTAAATCTCCAACAGTTATGTTCATCTTATCTCTCAAACATTTGATCACACAGGTTGACAGCAAGGGGTGATTGGTTAGCTAAAATAGATGCTACTATGGGAATTTCCTTTAGGTTCTTGATTGCAAATGTATCAATTAGAAAGCTAATTTTAGTCCTATAGATAATCAAATTTTTTTGCAAAAAAAATTGCCCACAAATGAAGGTTTACTAACTCATACCTGCTTGTTTTTTTGGACGTTTTCTGGTAGCAAACCAGCGGTCCCAGCAATGAAATTGGCCTCTGACATAACTGCTCTGTTTCCCAGAGTACACCCTGCATTCTGCATACCTTTTCTGCACCCACAAAATTGTCTACTCTGTTAGAGCTACTGAAATTGACCACTGAGACAGAGAGAGAAAGGGGGATGGATTCATAGGCGGTGAAGTGGAGATTTTGAACCTTGAGGAGAGACAAAGTACAAGAAGGCAAGCGCTGCTGTCGATGATGATGATATGAAGAAGAAGTCATTAGTCTTCCATTTGGGGTTGGCTTCTGGGCCACTAATAAACCTGCCATCTCTGCTGTTTCATATTATCCCCAACAAACCAACACTCATAGCCATAGAGAGAGGAACTCCTTTTTTCGGGGTGCGGGCGGGGCAGGGGATGTCAAATGATTCCCGTTATTGATTTTTTTTTTTTTTCCCGTATTGACCGAGTATAACTGTCATATTGATGACTCATATTAAGTGAGTAATTATGGAATGAGTAATTACGTATTAATCATTTTCAGTGGCTATTCATTGTCAGTTATGAGTTGTGTGCTGCTATTTTAAGGGGTTTAGGGATCTACTTCTCTGTGTGCGTGACAGAAACCTAAACAGTAGCCCTAATTCTCTCTTTCCTCCTCTCACGCTAGCCTCACCATCATCCCGACTTGGGTTGAGGCATGACAACTACGGTGACTCTAGCAGCGATCGTCAATCCTAGTTCAACAATTTGTGCGCAATCACCGAGCAACGAGATCCTATATTCCCGCGATCAGGTATGCCCTTAATTGTCCAACATTTTGGAATAAAAAATAACTTCGCCAGCTTAAAGTATATTATGCAGAAAAGATAGAAAGTTGAATTTTTTTCTCTTTTTTTTGGGTCAACAGATAATAGAAAGTTGATTGTTGAAACAAAGGTCCTGTTCTTTTTATTGGTAAATTCAAATTTATCAACCTCAATTAACTTTAACCCACATCAATTCACTTCACAAACTTTACTAAAAAAATAACAATTCCAACCAACTTCAACCCACTTTTCACTATTTTAATCAACTTCTGCCAATCATATAAAAAATAAAATTAATCAACTTTAACCTATTTCAATCTACTCCAACTTATTTTTATCAATTTTAATTAAATTTATAAATTTATCAACTCATATTTATCGGCAAAAAAAATAGCCCGGACTTAGGATCCAGTTTTTCATGACTGAATCAACTGGATGATTGGGTGAGCCCTGAGAAGGGGTGCAGAGAATGCCACGTCACATGGGTAGGGGTTTATGCAAAATCTTCTTTCTTCCCCCCCCCCCCAAACGCTGAACACTTGTCCTGGTTCTATTCATGCAGAGCTTTAGTGACCGTGAGTAGTTAGCTCACCTTTCTTTTTGCCTCTCTCTAGCGTGATATAGTCTACGCAACCCTTCTATAAAAATCCTATTCGAATAGTGTTAATACAATAAGTTTGCTAGATCTCCGTCAAATGCACTACTCCACAGTCTGCACTTCTTGATCATTAACCATATGTCAATAATTATCGCATCAACTGGGTGCCCAATTGCTCTCTTAGACTCTTAATCCACATTAGTCGGTAGCAGTGTAGCATGAACGGAGAGATTGTAGGCAATTTCTAATGTGCTCCCACGAGCACATATTCTCATTGTTCACGTGTATATATTTTTCACGCGTATATTTGTCATATATTAATTTTTAATATATATGCACTGATGTGGCTCTTGGGAGTACGTGCTCTCAGAAATATGATATACATGTCCGATATTGTATGCCAGTCAAAATTATGATGTAATCTTTTTACTCATATTTTAGGCGAGATGGTTTCACCTAAGGCCTCTCCCATTCAGTTTGAATGCATGAGGATCACTGGATGAAGATAGCTTTCAAAGACCGACTTGATGAAGCCAGTAAGTTGTCCTGGCAAAACTTTCATTATTCAATGAATGATGTGTCATGATCAGGAACCAATGATTTAAAAAAAAAAAAAAAAACCCATTTGGGTTTGAAATTGAATTGGCTAAACAAATAAAAAAGACAACCGGAATTTTGAATTCATAAATCATCATATATCAACACATAAATACATGAGGGCATGCTGAAGGAACTTACAACAGCAATTCCTGGCTAACTTGAGAAGATAACCTACATAAAGATTGGTCATCAAAGCTTTGATCCCTCTCTTTGATTCTGGAAACAAAATCAATAGCTTCTCCGTACTTGTTTGCTTTACAGTAACCATCAACAACCGTCTTGTAAGTCAACTCAGTAGGCTTGCAATTGTTCTGAATCATATAGCTTATCACTTCATCGACTTCAGAAAACATCCCTCTCCCTGCATAGCCTGCTACAAACGTATTGTAAGTGACAATGCAGGGCCGAATACCTCTGGTTGTCATCTCTGACAAAATCTTTATTGCTTCTTGCATTAGCCCTTGCCTGCAAAACCCTTTGATAACTGTGTTGTAAGAAACAAGATCCGGTTTTCCACCAGTCGTCAGAAGCCTTCTTAGTACCTCTTCTGCCTTCCAACATTCCCCAGTTGTTGCATACATGTCCATCAGGCTGTTATAGGTCACAAGATCAGGCTGTAATCCATTCTCCTTAATTAAGCGTAATATTTCATGGGCACGGTCATGCATTTTATACCTAGCACAAATCGAGAGCATTGAGTTGTATACAACCAAATCCGGTTTGTACCCGCTTTTTTGTAACTCATCAAATGCCTTCTGCATGCCTGAGAGTGTCCTACATTTGAGATTTGCAAGAATTAAGGTTCTTAGAAGCATCCAGGTGGGAAATATATGTCCCCCATAGATGTCTTTCTCTAAGACCTTGATGCCCTTAATGTTCCCTCCCTTAGCGTAACACTGGATCAGTGAGGAGTAGGAGGTGTCATTCGGCTTAACGCCCTTGCTCTTCATGTCCAAAATGACTGATTCTGCTGCCCTCCAATCTCCTTTTCTGGCCAGCACGTTCAAAAATGCATTGTAAGTTGTGACACAAGGGCTGAAACCCACTTCCATCATCTCCTGAAATATTTTGACTGCATCAATCCTCGACCCACATCTGCCATATGCATTGATCAAAGTATTGAACGTGTCTCTGTCGGGCTCAAACCCACAACGCTTCATCTCCTGCAAAACCAGGTTCACATACTTCTCCACACCTGTACTACCACACACGGCAAGCATTGTGTTCCATGTGATACGATCAGGAGAACACCCAGTTAGTTTCATATCACACAGTACCTCTATCATCTCTTCTGACCTCGACTTCTTGCCCAGCATACCAAGAATGGCATTGTATGTACAAACATTAGGGACACAGCCTGAATCCTTCATATGCTTGAACAAAGCCAAACCCTTGTCTTCCTTCCCAGCTTTTCCATACGCATCTATAACTGTAGTGTATGTAATTGCATCTGGCATAATGCCTTTCCGGGTCATCATGTCAATCACAGCAGCTCCTTCTTCAAGGAAACCTGCCCTAACATAAGTAGCAACTAACTCATTGTACGTCACAGAATCAGCTGCGCAGCCATTCTCCTCCATTTCTTTCAGGATGTTCAAAGCCTCCGAGTACACCCCAGCTTTCCCAAATACTTGAAGCAAGGAGTTATATGCAACTGTCCCCGGTACATAGCCCTGTGCCTTGAATTGGGCAAAGAATTTTCTCGCTTCATCCAACAAACCCTCTCTCCCACAGGCAGCAATCACCGTGCTACAAGTGAACTCATCAAATTCAAGTCCCTTGCTTCTCATCTCATCTAAAAGGCCTAAAACTTTGTCCCAAGACCGACCCATCTTCCCATAAACGTCTAGCATGACATTGTAAGTTACTAAACTTGGGGAAAGACCCTTCTCCTTCATGCTCATAAATATGGCAACAGCACGTTTATACCTGCCCGTACGAGCATAGGCATGAAGAATAGAGGTATAAGCTCGGGTATCTAAACAGTATTCTTCAAGTGGAATTATGTCGAACAGCTTAACTGCAACTGTGTGTTGTGACTCCCTGCCTAAAATTCTAGCCATCAACTCTACAACCTGAAAATCCATTTTCTTATCTTGAGACCTAGAATTCAATAAAAGCCATTCAAAGAGCAAAACAGCTTTTTTCCAATTCCCCAGCACATCTAAGCCTTTCAATAAACTGACTAAGTCAAGTTCAAGCAAATTATGCTCCACGGAATCACAGAAAGAATTCAAACTAGATAAGGGTTTATCCAATATAGAATTCAGTATCAACTTACTCTGTTCAGATAAGAAATCAAGTAAACGATCATCCACTGATTGAGTAACAACAACCTCTTCTCGCTCCTCAAACTGGGGAGCTGAATTTGAGGTGGGTCTATTGAAGATAGGCTGATTGATGGAATCAATGGAAGAAATAGGCAGAGAGGGTAAAAGGGTAGACTTTAAATGTGATGATTTCATGAGTTTGGGGAAATGGGTAGTGGTTGAAGTTGAAGAAACATGAAGAAGGTGTTGAAGTAGAGAGTCTACAGCAAGTGAAGGAGGAGGGGTTTGGGTTTGAGGAGGAAGAGGCAGTGTCGCAGAGCTGAATTTTAGGCACATGTTTGGCAGGCTTGGTTTTGGTTGTTGCATTGGCAATGATGGCCTGTTTGGGAATAAGGTGCCCTCCATTAGAGCCAAACACGCAGAACCCAGATGAGATTTCTTGATGATAGAATTCTGTGGGGAATTTGAGGAAGAGGTGTGTCAATCAGAGGTTTGAAAAAGGAGATGGGCAGACACACACACAGAGAGAGAGAGAGAGAGAGAGCCACCAGAGTACGAGCCGAACGACTGGTGTTGAGGGAAGCTATGAAGATTGGACTAGGCAGTTGGCACTTCGCAGCGACTGTGCAACCCGGGAAGCTAAGCCTCCCCTCGACCTCAAATAGGGGTTGAGTAACACTGTATCTAGAATGGGATTAGAAGCAAAAATTCTATAATATACACCTGTGTATTTAGCTATGTATACACTTATATAAGAAAATGTGTATCATATTAAAATACATATATTTATATCTAAAAATTTTTAAAATATAGTACACACCCTCTTATATAAGTATGTACGTAATTAGGTACATGGATATGTACTATAGAATTGCTAGGATTAGAGGAGGGGAAGGGTGGTTAATTAATCCATCTTTTTCTTATTTACGAAGAATGGATAGGGTAAAAAAGGAGAAACTTTTCACCTCTAGTAATCTCATTATTTAATTTTTATTCCCTCCAAATTGAGGGTTGAAGGGGAGGAAAAGTGATATAAAACTTTTAATTTTATAATAGTTTACAAATTATGGCCGTGTAATTCATGGCAAGGGAATATGATTTTTTTTTTTTTTAATCAAAGGGTTGTGATGATCAAATGTAGGCTACTATCCAACAAAACAAAAAAAAAAAGTCATATGCATGACGCTGGTTTGTAGCAACCCCCCCCCCCTTGGGCTCTAAAGTAATTAGATATATATATCTAACCAATTAGGGTTTTACTTTACTCCATATTTCTATGTTATTGTGCTATTGTGCCTTCCACTCATTGTTAGGTTAGTTCCTTTCAATTCCCATCAAATTCTTTGCCCTTTTTTTAAATGAAACTCCATGATTATTCATAGTAATTCAACATGTTTCTATACTATTACTTTTTTTTTAATTAGACAGGTTAGTGCTGTTGTGCGTGCTCCTTCAATATTAGCTTGTTGTATTATACACAACTACTTAATGAGTGTGGATTCAGATACAAATCTTATTGAGGAGGCAGACAATGAGCTACCAAACCAAGATCAACGCGTAGTTAAGTATCATAAAAATATAGAAAGCGACGAAAAAACAAGACAAGGTGAATGGATAAGCGAATGCATCTCAGCAGCAATGTGGAGAGATTACACAAGTTCCACTACTAAAAAAGTACAAAATAACGACGGAATTCAGCGACGGACAATTACAACCACGAAATTGGCGACGGAAATGACGACGGATAATTTGTATTAGGAAAAAGTCAAACTCCGCGACGGACATGGCGACGGAAATCCAAATCCGTCGCCAGTGTTCAATACTGACGACGGAATATCCGTTGCCATATCAATAAAAAATAATTTAATTTCAATACGGTGACGGAAAGTCCGTCGCCAGGTGAAGAAAATTCAAAATTTAAAAAAATTGGGCTAGCGACGGAATTTCCGTCGCTAATTCTGTCGCCGCCTAATTTGATTTCAATATGGAGATAGAAATTCCGTCGCTAAGTGAAGAAAATTCAAATTTTAAAAAAATTGGGGCTGGCGATGGAATTTTCGTCGCTAATTCCATTGCTGATCTAATTAAATGAATCCAAATCTGGTTTGGAATTCATTCGACAGTCGCGGTAGAGAGAGAGAGAGAGAGGCGAAATCGCTTAGCAAACCCCCGCCGCCAACATCGCCGACCGGCCACCCCCGCCGTCTCCTGCCGTCGCCGACCACCGTCGCTGCCGTCCGCCGCCTTCTTTCGTCGCCGGCCACCGCTGACACGCCCCTTAGCAGATTGTTTTGAGCATTTTTGAGGTAAATTTTCTCAACTAAACTAGTTATAATTTCTACAAATTTTTGTATTACATTGTTAGAATTTCATAGTTAGTTCATATTTATGTTGAAATATGATATTTGTGCGAGATTATTGCTTTAATTTGTTTCAAGATTTGGTTAAATGCGATTTAGGATTTAGGTTTTGTAATTTGAAATTAAAATTTGAGATATTGGTGGAATGAAATGCTTTAGTTGATAATGTTGTTGAAATGTGGTATTTGTATGAGGTTATTGCTCTAATTTATTTGAAATTTTATTCAATGCAATTTAGGGTTTAGGTTTGGTTATGTAAAGTTAAAATTTGATATGTGGGTGGAATGAAATATTTTAGTTTATAATTTTGTTGAAATGCGATGTTTGTATGAAGTTGTACCTCTAATTTGTTTCAAGATTTTGCCAAATGTAATCTAAGTTTAGGTTTGATAATTTTAAGTTGAAATTTGATATGTTGGTGGAATAAAATGCTCAAGTTTGGATGAATTATTAGTTTTTGAAATTCGTAAGAATATAAGTATATTTATAAAAATTTATAAGTAAACATATGTAATATATAATTTTAAGTTGAAATTTGATAGGCTGGCGACGGAATTTCCGTCGCTAATTCTGTTGCTGACCTAATTAAATGAATCCAGATCTAGTTTGGAATTCATTCGAGAGTCGCGATAGAGACAGAGAGAGGCGAAATCGCTTAGCAAACCCCCACCGTCAACATCGCCAACCGGCCACCCCCGTCGTCTCCTGCCGTCGCCGACCACCGCCGCTGCCGTCCGCCGCCGGCCACCGCTGACACGCCCCTTAGCGGATTGTTTTGAGCATTGTTGAGGTAAATTTTCTCAACTAAACTAGTTGTAATTTCTACAAATTTTTATATTACATTGTTAGAATTTCATAGTTAGTTCATATTTATGTTGAAATATGGGATTTGTGTGAGATTATTGCTTTAATTTATTTCAAGATTTGGTTAAATGCGATTTAGGATTTAGGTTTTGTAATTTGAAATTAAAATTTGAGATGTTGGTGGAATGAAATACTTTAATTGATAATGCTGTTGAAATGTGGTATTTGTATGAGGTTATTGCTCTAATTTATTTGAAATTTTACTCAATGCAATTTAGGGTTTAGGTTTGGTAATGTAAAGTTAAAATTTGATATGTGGGTGGAATGAAATGTTTTAGTTTATAATTTTGTTGAAATGCGATGTTTGTATGAAGTTGTACCTCTAATTTGTTTCAAGATTTTGCCAAATGTAATCTAAGCTTAGGTTTGATAATTTTAAGTTGAAATTTGATATGTTGGTGGAATAAAATGCTCAAGTTTGGATGAATTATTAGTTTTTGAAATTCGTAAGAATATAAGTATATTTATAAAAATTTATAAGTAAACATATGTAATATATAATTGAGTAATTTATGTAATTATTATTGTTTAAATTAAAAATAATTCTTATCCAATAACTTATGTGGTTATTTATGAATGGTCCTCCACATCGTAGGTAGATGTATAATAGATTATTGCCTGATCGTAGTAGTTATACGCAAGAATTTCTAAATGGAGTAAATCAATTCGATGAATTTGCACGTAGACAAACAGAATTTCTGAATTTTCAAAATATCTGTTAGCTAACTATTATGATGTCTGAGTAAACGATTGATATGTGCAATTGTTATATATTTATACTTGCATTTGTTATCAACTATTTTAGGTGTTGTTGAATTATTCGAGCGCACTCACAAACTCTATGGCAAAGAAAATGCCCCTTGGGTTGACAAGAAATCACAAACAACATATGTAAACTATTCTTAATTATCAATCTTTATTAGTAGTTCAAATTGGACTCATATATTTTAATTTTATTAACTGTAACATATATGATTTTTTGCATATGTTATGATATTATAGGAATCCTTTGAAAATGCAATCAACTCTCAAGAGGCTTGGGATGGCACTTTTCAAAATTCATCCCAATCACTTCCAAATCTAAATGAGTTGTAGGTGAAGACGTACAAGAACAAAAAAGACAAGTATTTTTTCAAATACAATAAGTTTCTACCTCGGGATCTCAACCACCTGTTCCTCAGCAGCCACAACATAATGAGGATGAGGATGAGAATGAGGATCAAGAAGATGATGATCCTCACCTTGGTGATTGAGTGCATTTATGTTTTTCCCAAATTGATGGCTCTCCTCATTGGTTCTTTATGGAGTACACGGCTTGGTGCTCTTGGTGCTTGCTTCTCCCTGCTTCTCTCTCTTCTTCTTGGTGCTTGCTTGCTTCTCCCTCAACAATGACTAGCTGCTTAATTCACTCCCCTCCTCTTGGTGCTTGTTTCTCCTCTTCTTCTAGCTTAATTTCACTTTGATTAACTAGTAACTTGTGGTTTGTTTAGAATTTGTAGTTTGTGATATGTACCCTTTGTTTGAGACTTGTTGTTTGTGAAATGAAAACAATTGATTTCAAATGTTGCTTTATATGTGATATTCCACATGTTTGTGGTTTGAAAATTATTGAGAACGTGTCGAATAAAGTCATATTTGAAGTCATTGGATCTTCATGGAATGAACACTCTTTGTGAATTTCTTGCAGAGATTTAAATGTATGTATTTAGGAATACGATCAAAAATAAGCATTTTTATTTTAAAAAAATTACAAATTTAGGGACGGACTGGCGACAGAATATGAGATTTTCTTTTTTTTAAAGCAGAAATCAGCAACGGAATAAAAATTTGTCGCTATTTTCGTCTCTAATGGCGACGGATTTTTATTCCGTTGCTGATTTCTCCGCCTTTCATCACCCGCCAAAAATTTGGTTTGTCGCTGCGGCCGTCGCCAAGTACGCAACGATGAGCAAAAATCCGATAACCCTTTTCTGTCACCAATTCCGTCACTGAATTCAAAATTCCGTCGCTAATCTTTTTTTTTCCGTCGTTGATTCCGTTGTTATTTGGACTATTTTTTGTAGTGAATTCATCTTAGATTATATGTTGTTAGGATTGTTTTTATTTTATAATTTGATTCTTAATGACTATAGATATTTATGTGAACTTATTTCATGATCAGGAATATTTATGTCAACTTCTTTTTCATTTACATAAACTTCTTTACAGATATTTATGTGAACTTCTTCATGATTACAGAGACTCTGGTATTCATTTATTTTGTTTTTATGATCTTAAGCATGACAAAAAGAAAGAGTACAACCTCTGCATCCGCTTCAACTCATTCTAATGCTGCTGCAAAGTCTGATGATATGCTAACATGGTCAACTGCTATGAATGATGACCTCATAGAAGCGTTTTTACGTCAACAAGAAATGGAAAATAGGGTAAATAATACTTTTACATTATATGCTTATAGGAATATTGTCATAGAAATGAGATAAATGTTCCCTGGCAAAGTGTTTAGCAAAGAGAAAATCAAGAAGGAAGCACATTGAAAATACATTTGGACACATTTTTGATGTTTTCAAGGGCGAATTGAGCAGGTTTTCCTTTAACTCTCACATTTGTAGTTGGGAAGCTAAGAATCAAGTTTGGAAAGAGTTGATTAAGGTATGTTCCTTTTTTAGTTAATTATGAATTTATTTGTCATCATTTATTTTTCATCATATTGGGAGAGTTAAATATTCCTATATTCATGTTTATTATTTATTTTTCTACAGTTTTTTAGAATAAGCCATTTGCTCCTGATTTATGAGGGAAGACATGTTATAATTGGGAAAAATTGGTCAAACTTTACGGGCAAAGAAGAGTAACTAGAAGTGGGGCTGAAACGGCTTTTGAAATAAGATAGATGTTTGGTAATGAGCCAATTGTTCATATAATTGATGAGATTGACCATCTTGTTTCTCAAGATGAAATTAAACTTGAGAATATGGATAACTGTGCCAATGTTGGACCTGATGAAGGGACTAATTTGCTAGATCAAAAAAATTCTGAAGGAGAATATTCATCCAAAAGGATGAAAGGTAAAAACAAATTCTTCAGAGAGGATGAGATTTTAATGATGAAGGAAGGTTTAAATAATGTCACTAATGCTATTAACATATGTGCTGTTGAGATAGGAAAATTGAATCAAAAGCCAACATCAGAATGAGATTCGAAAATTGTTAGGTAAATTGGTATTCAAGGTGGAGCTCTGGATAGTGCATATCTTTTCCTCGTGAAGAATCATGACATGTTGTAAGCTTTACTTGGATGCCTAACTGAGAATCGCAAAGATCTCTTACATCAGATGTTACCTGATATATTTGGTCCAAATTATTAGTTTAAGTACTTTTTTTTGAAGTCGTAATTATGCATAATTTGGTACTTTTTTTGGTGTAACATAATAAGTTGGATGATATATTATTATGATCATTGACACAAATATATTATCCAGACATTAATATCTATAGTATTACCTTGATTTTGGTTATTTTGCTATTTTATTTTGGCGATTTATATTGTTTACATTTGGTTAATGTTATTTTACTTTGATTAGTACCTTAAATTGTTACAAGTGCCAAAAAAATTGTAAAATAAAAATGTAACTTTTTTTTGGGTTTTGTATAAGGGTGTTAAGAGAAATGAGATTAATTGTATCAAATTAAAGTTATTAAGTGTTTTCATATTTTAATTTTTAGTAAAAATAGAAGTAGCAGTCATCCTAATAGTAGTAATAGTAATAATAATGACAATAATAATAATACGAATGATAAAAATAATAGTAATTTTTCCTTCCCCTTCCCCTTCCCCTTCCCCTTCCCTCCCCTTCCTTTTTCTAATCCAAATATAACACATATAGTTAACCTCCCTTTTCTTTCACTTCAAATCCAAATAAGATAAATACATTTTTTCTCCCTTCCCTTCCCTTCCCCTCAATTTCCCTCCCCTTCATTAACCTCCCCTCCCCTCCCTCTCTAATATCCAAACAGAGTGTAAATGACAAAAATGCTTTGCTATATTCGGGGTTGTTTCCCCTTTTTTTCTTTTTGAAAAGCGGCTTAAAAGTTAAAAGGCTTTTTCTTTGGGGGGGAGAATGAAGATGTGGAATTCAATAGTTAGTCATTTGTCAATTGCTATTCAATATAAGTTAAAAGGTTTAAACATATTTGCTGTCAATGGAGACAAACTTTGCTAAATTATTGACTACTGCATTCCCCTCCCTACAAACATGTCTCTGACCACAAAAAGTTAATAGCAATTCAAAGAAAAAAAAAGGTCTTCCAAAATAATATCAAAATAATTAACGGTCTATTCGTTCTCAGTATATTGAACCAATTACTTACTCTGACCAACTTCAATGTGCTCCAACCCCTTCTCAAAATTGCTCTCAATATGTTCCAACATGCTTCTACCTGCTTCAACATATTCCAACCTACTCCAACTTGCTCCAAGCCAATAACTACTTCTCCAAAATGCTGAAAACGAACATTTCTAATGCTAAACAGCCTGATTCAAAGTAAATATCACTCAAGCCCAATTGTTGAGCTACCTAAGCCCATAAAGAGTCACCATTCCTTCAGTAGTGAATCCCATCCATTTGACTTTGACTCTCTTCACCTTAGCTGCTGATACTAGACTTGTAACGTCTCCAACAACAACCCCAAGTCTGACCCATTGACTCTCCTCCACAATAGCATCCACGTCGATTTTAACTCTACCTTGACTTGGAGGGACCCACATCGAAGGTCCAGCTATGCTAACATTGGTTCTTGACTGTTTCATTTGTTCCTAGCATGAATTATACTCCTTCACTCTTCTTAGGGCTCCTCCATGAACAACTGCCCGTGGTGCACTCTTGCCTGCGCCTGTATATGTATTCATTTCGATCATACCATAGATTTCACAACACATATAGGCTTTGATGGTTGGATACTTTTCTAATTCCAGCTCTATTTAATCAATACTGGCTTCAGAGTGGGTGAGCTCTCTCCTATATTCCTAGCAACCCATAGGTAAGTTGGCCACAATGGTCTAGCAACTTATATGAAAACAATGTGTGTGTCATACTTTCAGCTGCAACATCATGTCGTTCACAATTATCATTTCTCAAATATGTATCCTTTTAAGGATTTTTCTGTGGGAGAATAGCATAAAAAGTGCATGTGCTTGTTTTGACAAACCAAAAGAACCAGCCAGGCTCAATCGAAACTATCCAAATTGAAGGACATGTTCAATGTATAGGCAGTTTTGATCAAGAAATTGATAGAAAAGTTGGGTTGAATGTGGTACAGGATAAACCAAGTAAATCGTGAAAAAGAACACTTTTCTTAAGACTTGTTTGTTGTACCACAAATAATCTTAGGGATAATCTACTTGGTAAAAACAAGTGTGTGTTTCAAGATTCTCTCAAAGGTTAATCGATGAGGGTGCTCCAGTCACTCACATTGATTTTGTTGTATCCGTGATTGTGATTTCACTCCTCCTTATATAGAGGAGTGATCATGCCTGAAGAGGCACCAAAAATGGATAGGGCGGTTAAATCTTGAAGAGGTACCATACTTATACACCTTTTCATCGAAAGGATTGGATAAGGTGGGTAAACCTGAAAGGGCACCATACTTATCCACTTTTTCACCGAAAGGATTGGATAAAGTGGGTAAACCTGAAAGGGTACCATGCCTATCCACCTTTTCACCGAAAAGATTGGAATAAAGTGGGTAAACCTGAAAGGGCACCATGCTTATCTACCTTTTCGGATAAGTACGATAAAAAACCTGCCATTTTTATTTTATTCTTGGAAAATTCCAACAATCCCCCGCCTTTTCTAAGATATAGAACAAACCCCCACCATTCCAACAAACACACAATCACAACCGAGAACACAAGGAGATTTATGCATAAGAGAAGTATCTCGCGATTTGAACTTCTATTTAGTGAAATATAATTTCAATTAATCTGAATGTAAATAGTAGACAAGTCTTTGAACTATTCATCCTCTTTGATTAATTGGATATATTTCACACACAAATCTCATTACACACTTAAAATTTGACACTATTGTCTGGCCATGCGTCAATATCCATCATGAGTGTATCAAGCCAAGCCCTGTTGCTCTTTGAAGCGGCTACACTTCACACTCATTTAGGTAGACCTTAGAAATATGCTCCTGTAATACAAGCCATTCAATCAAGATCTATTAAGAGTATAAAACTCAACCTCTTATAACATTACAGTATTCAAGCACTCTTACCATGGGATAAAATATATTAGTGCATCCAATCACTATACAAAGTTGTCACTCATTGAACTTAGAACGTGATGTCATACCACGGATTAAGTTGAGACTTCCTTGCTAGTAATTGTAGATATGGGCTTAAGTCCCATCCCCCTTGATGTTCTCAACACCAAGTCTCTTACTAGACCTTTAGTTAAAGGATCTGTAAGATTCTCATTTGTTTGCACATAATTAACTGTGATCACTCTATCTTTGATCAACTGATGGACATAGGCATGTCTAAGTCCAATGTGCCTTGATTTTTCATTATAGATATGACTATAAACCTTGGATAGTGTGGTCTTGCTATCACAAAGTGTGGAGAGTGGCGACATTGGTTTTGGCCATAAAGGCACTTCCAATAGCAAATTTCGCAGCCACTCTGCCTCCTTGCTGGCTGCAGCCAAAGCTACGAACTCAGCAGTCATGGTGGAGTCAGTTATGCAGGTTTGTTTCTTGGATGCCCAAGATACTGCCCCTCCACCAAGTAAGTATATATAACCTAATGTAGAGGTATAATCCTCTTTATCAGTTATCCAACTTGCATCTGAGTATCTTTCTAAGACCGAAGGATAACCTGAATAACACAGAACATAATCTTGAGTTTTCTTTAAGTATTTCAAAACTCGACATATTGCATGCCAATGAAACTTACTAGGGTTACTAGTATATCGACTTAACTTCCCAACGGCAAATGCAATATCTGGCCTTGTGCTTGTCATGGCATACATCAAGCACCCTATGACCTTTGCATACTCAAATTGTGCGATAGGTCTCCCACTGTTTCGAGTCAACTTATAGGTTGGATCGAAAGGAGTGGCCATTGGGGAGCAATCTTTGTAATTGAACCTCCCAAGCACTTTCTCAATATAATGAGATTGGGACAAGTGGATTCCATCATTATTTCTAATGATCTTAATACCGAGTATAACATCGGCCTCTCCCATGTCTTTCATGGAGAACTTGGAAGATAGAAAACACTTAGTTTTCTCTATTTCCTCTAAGTCAGTGTCAAAAATTAGCATGTCATCAACATATAAGCATATAATCACACCTTTTCCATGTTCAAACTTAGAATATACACATTTGTCAGATTCAAGGCATCTTCTGTCATGTATTTATTCTCTAGCGCCTCCCATAATTTCTTTGCCGATTCCATGCCTTGATAGACATCGAACAAGGCGTCCGACATGCTATTCAAGATATAGACTCGACAAATGTAGTCATCATTCTCGAACTTGGATCTTCGGCGGGCCTGCTCTAAAGTCTCATTTTCTGTCTTTATTCAGTATGGAGTGTTGAGCACATACACGACCTTCAAAGTTGTAAGAAGGAAATGCATCTTCTTTTGCCAACGCCGGAAGCCCACACCCTCGAATTTGTCCAACTTCTGAAAGTTGGACGTCATTTCACGAATTGACGTCATCTCAAATAAGTCTTAAGATTGATAGAAAAGTTGGGTTGAATGTGGTACAGGATAAACCAAGTAAATCGTGAAAAAGAACACTTTCCTTAAGACTTATTTGTTGTACCATAAATAATCTTAGGGATAATCTACTTGGTAAAAACAAGTGTGTGTTTCAAGATTCTCTCAAAGGTTAATCGATGAGGGTGCTGCAGTCACTCACATTGATTTTGTTGTATCCGTGATTATGATTTCACTCCTTCTTATATAGAGGAGTGATCATGCCTGAAGAGGCACCAAAAATGGATAGGGCGGTTAAATCTTGAAGAGGTACCATACTTATACACTTTTTCACCGAAAGGATTGGATAAGGTGGGTGAACCTGAAAGGGCACCATACTTATCCACCTTTTCACCGAAAGGATTGGGTAAATCTGAAAGGACACCATGCTTATCCACCTTTTCACCGAAAGGATTGGAATAAAGTGGGTAAACCTGAAAGGGCACCATGCTTATCTACCTTTTCGGATAAGCACTATAAAAAACCTGCCATTTTTATTTTATTCTTGGAAAATTCCAACAGAAACCCCCATCCTTCGTGAGGCACAAAATTTGTTTGTCTCTTGGCATCTTATTGTTAACAGGTAAGGTGAGGATTAAGTCCTTATGCCTCTTCACCATTTATCTTCTTAAAGTTCTGCTCGACACCACCTGACACCATGAGCGAGGCCACCATTTCGCTCTCCCCCTCCTCACAAAGTATACCTGATCAAATTGAGTGTCGGGGCAGGTTAAGAGTCAGGTCATAAGAGTGGACAAGTAGGATATTCTTGACCTTAACCCCACTTGACGCTCATGAGGGTCAGCATAGACTTAACCCTAGCTCTAACCCTGTGGGTGCCCTCGGGTCATGGGGTCAAATACTACCCTCAAACCTTTTCTATGTTGAAAATGAGATTTTTCACTAAGTTTCTTTTTTACCGTAAGATTCATCACTAAACGTCCTTTTAAACAAAAAGTGAAGCGATAATAGAATCTTCCAATGAAAAGTATCGTAATTACAAATATTTTTATGCATAATTTAGTGACTATAACAATTAGTTCACTAAAATAACAATTCCAAACATCAAAGAGGTAGTGTGAGAAGAATGAGAGCTAGTGACATCTGGAGAGGGTGTGTGATAACGGTGCTAAAGGAGGCGAGAAAATAGAAAACCAAAAGGTTTTGAACAAATGGAACCCAAGCTCTTTTGTTTTGATTTTGACTTCCTTTTTTTTAAAGTGAGAGTTAGCGGGTCGAGTTAGAGGGTTAAGACCTCTACTTTAACCTGACCCTCACCATAGTTAAGTACTCTCAATTTGAGGGTCGGGGCGGGTCAGAGGCAAACCCTAACCTCAATTTTTAGGTTTGGATCGTGGTGGGTCAAAGAGTGGCCCAACCCATTGATCAGGTCTACCACAACAATAACGAGCCAAAAAAAGGAAGAGACATTATAATGTCTTCAACAAAGTTGCCAATGCTATAGTACGTAAGAATTTAGACTTGAGGAGGGGAAGCATTCTCAAACTCCCAACAAATTCTAAATTATTGTATAAAGATTTGGCTTCAAAAAATATAAACTTTAACCAAAAAATAATATAAGTGTAAAAAGGACAGAAAAATTTTATAAAGTTGAACATATATTAAAAAATCCAATTATTAGAATAAAAGAAAGCCCAAAATTTTCATAATTTGAGTCATCTAATTGTCAATTTAATTTGCTGATTGAAAAACAAATCAATTGATAATATATTAAAAAATTTATTTAACCAACAATGTTGCATCGTAAGGGTATAGCCTGAGTATATTAAATTCTCAAATGGAAAGCGAAGACATAACAAATATCAAATTTTATCTCATCGCTCTTAAGCATTGACCCTTCGAGTCCTATTTATTGCACATACAGTAAATCATGACTGGAACCGAAAATAAGACAACAAAATCTGAAAAATTCATGGAAAAAATAAAAACAAAGGATTGGACTTAGAAGAGAAAATGAAAAATTCGAGTAACAAGATTAATGTGAAATGAAGAAAAATAAATTGTAATAAAACCAATACATAATAATCAAAATTAAGCCCACATCTACGACATAGATAGTAAAGTTGACATCATTATTGATAGGGGGTGACATTGTAGGCTGAGAAACATCATTTTCTTGTGTTTTTAAAATGTGCAAAATATGAAGGAAAAGATCAAACTCAAATACATTGATGTTGAACCAAAATGTCAAATATTAAAGTCTAAATACTGATTCAATCTCAATGGAAATATACATCTGAAACTTAGGAAAATTGAACGCACAAAATTGGGGCCAACTGACACTTAAGAAAATTCACCACAAGAAAATTTAGACCAACTAAGACTAACAGAAATTAGATCTCAGTCAATGCAACTAAACCAAATTAAACCTTGAAGAAGGCATGTGCCACAAATGAGAATATAAATGTGTATGTGTGTGTATGTCTACACACACATACATCTATGTACACATACATGCAAACACATGCACACACCCATATACACTACAAAGAGGAGAAAAACATACTGACGTGTTCAATGTTGGCATGCGGATTTGATGTTGACTTAGCAACAGTGTCGAGGATTTAAGCTGGATGGTTATATCAATTTAATTCTCACAATAATGGGTGCCCTGCTTGTAAAAGTGGGGATGTTGCACATGGAAAGATAACTGAGGTATTTGAGGAAGAAACAAAGTCAGTAGATACTTAAATTAAAAAAGAAAAAATTGAATATACGATATTATCTAATGAACAAATCAGCTGGGTAATCACATTCATAAGTTTATGTAACTTTGAGAGATAAGGGAGAGTGGGTCGTGCATTGCATTGGGTATTTGGGTATAAGTTGTTGCTATGGAGAGAGTTACTATTTGAAATTTAAATTGAGAGATAGAAAGTAGTTTATTTATATATTTTGATCAAAGGCTGAGATATGATCTTATTCAGATAATTCATACTCCTCATTACTCGAGATTTTAGAGGATGCAAGGTTGATCAGATATCATCATTATGCTATTTGTTATGTTATATAGAGACATGTATGTAAATCTTGTGCAACTTGACATATTTATAGCTAAAACTTTTGAAGTGTCATGCCTTAAGTCTTCACCTAGATGTTAGATGAGTAGTTTTAAATACTTGCCTAAAAAATTAGGAATCGAAATCGAAACTGGTTCCTAACTTTTGAAAACCAGAGTCGAAACTGCACATTTCAGTTTCGATTTCAGAGTGCTCGGAACTATATTTTTTTAAGCTTGTACCCAGAACTAATTTCAAAATCTAATTTTACATGTTTTGATCCTAAATACCTACCTAAAAATTATTTAACCGATTCTAAATAGATTTCAATATACACGAGAACGGGATGCACTCCACTTAAATAAATGCGTCGGGCGCAAGGATACCTCTAGGACGACCACTTGATAATGACACATGCCAAAAGTGCCGGTAAATGCTTCTTCAGTTCATCCTTTTAATAGGACGTTGTTTTTCCCTTTTTCCCCCTCTTTTTCCTTTTTTTTTCCCCTTCCTTCCAGGAGCACATGATATAAATATCATAGTTCTTCCTTCCCCCCTCTCTGTCCCCCCTCCCCCCTCCCTTGCTTCAAAAATATCGTCAGGCTCGTTTCTTAGATTTTTTTTCCGCGCTTTGGATTTTTCAATAAATAACTAACCCCCCCCCCCCAAAATTCTTTTTCTCAATTTCCCTTTCGTTTATGAATCAATACTACCAAAATTAAATTAAATTAAATCACTTCAAAAATTAAAAAAAGAAGCCTCTCTGTCTCTTTCTCTCTCTAAGCGTACCGACCTCCAAAAACACTGCAACTCCAAAAAAACTCAACCCTTTTCTTCTCTCGATTCTCTCTCCTCTTTCTCGTGCTAGCATGCCATAGAAAAGTTGACATCCACTCATCTTCCATCTGTTCTTCATCTTCGGAGTCCCTCAAATAGTACCCCCTTGGATTTACCCGCATTTTGAGCATTGATTTTGTACCCAGTATACCCATTCTGATTTCAATTCGCACATTCATCCGGGCTGTTGTGATGGGTTGAGGAAAGAGATAGAGATAGAACGGATAATAATTTAAGGAACTAGAGAAAGAAGATGATGGAGTGGGATAGTAGTTCCGATGAAAGTGGCGATGAAGAAGGGTTCTTGCTGAATGATGGCGGACCGGTGCCCTTTCCTGTTGAGAATCTTCTTCAACCCACCCCTTGTGGGTTTGTCGTCACTGATGCTTTGGAGCCCGACCATCCAATTATCTATGTCAATACTGTGTTTGAGATAGTCACTGGTTACCGTGCTGAAGAAGTTCTTGGTCGTAACTGGTAATTTCCTCGATTGATTTGGTGTGTTTTTTAGTGTATTCTGATTTGGGGTTTTGAGGGTTTTTCGAATTATTGAAGAACTGGTTTGATTTGGACTGTGATTTTAGGTGGTAGGCAATGTTTCAATAGAATTGATAGACTTTTAATCACTTTTGGAGTATGTTTGTTTGTTGATTGATGACAGTATGGTTCTTTGAATATGTTTATTTATATATGTGAAATTATGAAGATGGGTTCTGTCCAGTTTTACTGCTGAAGATTGAAATTGTTAGCTGACCACCTGGTTATTCTCAACTTCAAAAAGTGGTATGTTTGTTGCACAAACTTAGCTATTTCAATGCTGGTGATCAAATGGGGATGTTTAGGAAGCTTTATGGGTCTTTAACCCTAGAAGTAAGTTTGTTTCCTTTTCTCTCTTGGAAGAGTGATTGTCTATATGTTGGCTTTGTGTTAGGGGCATGGGTGGTTGGGGTCTGTTCAGCTTCCCATTTGTCTGATCTCGTATGCTTCATATCTGTTTGTTTATCTGTTCTTCTGTTTTTGGAGGAGGGACTCTTTGTATGTTCCGCCTGTAGTAAGGAGATGGGCGGTTAGGGTCCATTTACCTCTCGTATGGTCCGATTCATATGCTTCATTTCTGTTTATTTATTTATTTATTCTTCTTGTAATAAGGGGCGAAGGATAACATTACAACGAGATGTAGGACTGCGACCCAAGTACAATAGTGGCAAAACAAGTAGGTTAAGACCAAAAGGCATGATGCTTTTCTACTGTGTATGATTTTAGTCAGAAATCAAGGAGTATTGCACTTGGCCCCAACTGTATGACAGCCTCCTGAAAGAGCGCTAGACACCCGATATGACAACTTTTCCTGTTAAATTTATTGTGTTCTTTCTTCTGGTCTGCACAACCACATTGATGGAGGAATTTAAGTGATCAACCCTTTGTTTTATCCTTTTCTCATGCCATTGTCACATTCTTGATCTTTCTTGTATGAACCAAATAAGTCCAAAGTGAAGAACCAGACTGATGGAGAAGTATAAGTAATTGTGACCTTCATTAACATTCTTTTTCATGTCATTGATGCACCGTTATTTTTCCTTTTCTGCCTTATGCAAAAAAGGAAAAACCAATCATGCCATTGATTCACACCTGCTCTTTCTTCAGTGAATCCAATAAACTTTGAACAAGGATAGTGATAGAATGTCAGAAAGGGGAACCGTCCCCCCAAAAAAAAAACAGAAAAAAAAAAGACCCATGGAAAATAGTCTAGGTGGTTGTTAACATTTCTTCTTGAATGCCTTAGCAAAGAAACAACTTGAGCAAGGGCCTCATATTTCCTTATATCCTTATGGGCATGGGATGAAGTCTCAATATGAACCCTTTCAAGAAGATTGTTGGTCCTGTTTTGGTTTAAGAAAAATGAATGGGTAAGGAGAAATCCAGATGAAGGGAAGCGATAGCTTTTCTGTGTGTGTGAGTGTGTCTCTGTGTGCACATTGTTTTTGTTGGGGGGGGGGGGGAGGGTGTGATTCAAATTATTGCATATGTTTCTAGAAAATATGGATAAGTTATGAGAATGATTCTAAAAGATAACTCCATTTCGTCACCCTGCCAATATGGAAAGAGAATTTGATAAGATACTAAAGGGCTTATTTATTTATTTATTCCTTAGGATTCGGTTTGATCGGTTTGTTCTTTTCTAGTTTGTTTAACCAAATAACAGGGGTGTGAGGTTCTCTTTTCGCCCTTCTTCTATTTTTGCTTCGTTTTGCTTGTATGTTTTCTGGGAAGCCAAAAACCAAAATTTGGGCAATTTTTTCGACAGGATGGTAGAACACTAGAACAAAAGCAAAATGCCTCTCGAAATTGTTCTGGACTTTCTTTCTAAGGAGGAGGAGTTAGACAATGCTTGTGAGTTGTGATGGAATTGCAGGGTCTAATGGAATCAGCTTTTGTGCCAGTCAGAATAAGGTGGTTACATCTGAGTCCCCCACGGCCCACCTATGCGGCACTTTGGGGTGGAGATTTATTTTCCCTTTCGTTTTATTTCTTTTGCTTCCCAATCGTTTGAGGAAGCAATGCAGTCCTTTTGTTTTCTTCATTTTTCTTCATTTATTCTCCATGCCAGTCGTATTGTATACATAGCAAAGGAAAGCCGGTGCAATTGCAAAGAGAGTAGAAAAGTGAACCTTTGAAGGTTGATATCCAGAGCACATATGATACCAAATAAGCACCCCAGAACAATGTTCACTCTAATCATCAATGATTTGGAAGTGTTACAAATTGATTGAAGTGTCTTCCAAAAGTCCATTCTCACGGCAACCCTTATTACTCCACCAACTTAACTTTTCTGATGCTGACGTTCATTTCAAGTTTTCTATTTTGGCGACTCCCTGTCATTGGCTAGACATCTACATCCATCTTATTCAGAGCTTTATTCACCATATGAAGAGGTCTAATGCCAAAACCAATGTCACATTCGGATGGAAGAGCTCTCCACTGTTAATTTTGTGGATATTCCTTGTGTATCGTTACTGTCCCTCAATAGTTTCTGGTTGATATCTTGAAGCTGATGGGGAACATAGGTTGAATAGTGATTGAAACTCATAATGGATGGGATGACTTGAGAAGATTTTAGCTTTTCACCGAGCTTAATACAGACTAGAAGAGAGATCAAGGTTTGATTCTCTCTCAGTTGTGTGCGTGTATAAATGTATCCATCCATAAAATCAAAGGGAAAAAGATATCTTCCTTTAGGGTCAAGTTCTTAGCTCTTCGCATCGCTAGTTTCCTCTTACCTCATCGAGTGGATTCTAGACTAGCGTACTATCAAAAGGAGCAGCAAGAGGAAGACCTGGATATAAATTTGGATAGATTTAATCGCACAGAACTTTGCCTGCTATTCGCTTGACTACTGTGATTGGGCTTGAGTTTGATGAGATTTTCTGTTGTATTTAATTTAAGTCTAGTTTGTTGGGTCTCTAGGTCTAGCTCTGCATCGACTGGAGGGAAACGTACTCAGATTTCTGTTTCAATTTGTAGTGTCTAGTTTTTTGAAATAAGATATTGGTTCTTTTTCCCATTTCACTTGACTTGTGTTCCCATATCCACGGTCTTAGCTTCTCAGACTGCAGAAATTAAAAAAAAAATTCCATAGTTTCTGCTATGAAAAAGAAATTTTATTTCATTCACACTACCAGGATAGGTCAATTACTGTTGCCGGTGACAGGTACTGCAGCAGTACTAGATGGTTGAGATCTCAGTCATGCTTGCGCTGACCAGCATTGTACATGTGTAACATGGTTGAGTTCTCAAGTTGCTAATAGCTTTACAGTCCTCCTTTCCTTTGTTGTCATCCATGAACTGTTTTGTTATCTGCGATGTTAGCCATATGCTTAGGCATATGCCATAGAATCAATTGTCAATTTTTATGTAGTTACGGAAGTCCTAATGTGATGTGGGTACATTGCTACTTTACAATTCACCTGAGACATCCATGGAAACCAACCACACTTTATTTTAGATAAAACAGAGGGGAAAAGGAAAGGCAGGTCATACACCTAGGCATGTACCTATGTCAGATGCATATAGTTGAGTTCAAGCAACATTCCTTTTGCACTGGGTGCCCAAAAATACCCATCATAATTGGAGGACAATATCCTTACCCCTGGTTCCGCATCTGAACTCATAAACGGTTATACAATATATGTCGTGTCAATGTCATTTGGTACCCTTTTATGTTACACACTTGTTGATGCCTATGCGAAGGCTATCTGCAAAACCCCAACCGTAGAGTTAATGATTGATTGGAACCCAAGATCGTAGGTGGAGCCAGGCGGGCTTTTCTGATGAGCCTGTTCTCTTCATTTTTGATAAGGAAGTAAATTGTCAAAGGGGAAAACGAGCCTGTTCTCTTGATTTGAGGGAATATGATAGGGATCTGCTGTAGAATGGATTTTCGTAGGATCCACTTCCTAAGCTAATTTTTCTGTCTGCTGTTATATTCTGCATGAGAAGTGACTTGCTAGACCCCTGTTTTGTGAATCAATCAATAATGGGAGAGAGCTTCACATTTGGGGGGAGGAGGTAATTGTCTTTCTGTGCCCTCCTTAGTTATTTGAGCAGTAACCATTGCCTAACACATCGGTGATGAGTTAATCGTTTGCCGATATGACTTCTCCATTGCGTTAATTTGCTTTACATCAAGTGCTACTTAAAGTAGAATTTCCTAGGAAATACTGCCTTGCTTCCCTCTCACTTCGGGTGCATTAAAATGGTGAAGTGCTGGTCAAAGGACTTCTGTGTGGTTGTCAGCCTTTCAAAATAGAAGTGCTGTAGCTATTCCTGCTGCCTATGCTTTGATTCTCACATTTTCGAAAACAAAAATTCATTGCTACTCAGTGTTGCTATTGTTAGCTGTACCATGAGCTCCTCGATGTTGGAATTAACTACACTATGTGCTCTCTTGAGGAGCCTACCGTCTGATCCTAGCATGAGATTAGCTTGGCTTTTGTTTGTTTGAGGGCTTTACCTACTGAGATTCGGTCGTGTGTTTTTCAGGCATTTGAGGTACCCATTAGTTGACTACTGTGTTTTCTAGGGAAAAACAAAGCTTAGGTGGTGAGGATGTAGGTTCTTCTTGCAAAGTCCAAAACTCTTCATTATGCTTCTCTTGGTTGAATTGCGTCCAATCCTTTCATCGTAGGCATATCATGCTGAAAATTTCCTAGTTGTCTCACCGTGAGTGCCATGATGCCAATTATGCCTCTTTGCGGGCTCTTTTCCTTCTCTCTTTGTGAGGGGATTGTGGTCTCCCTCCCCTTCCCTCCCTTCCTCTGGCCCTCCTCTCTCTCTTTTTTTTGGGGGGGGGGGGTGGAGGTGTTGGGAGGGAGTGGATTGGAGGAATAGGAGAGAATTATAAGAATTGTTTGCATGTCATTGTTCAAGATTTTGTGTTTTCTTTGGTGAGGCTAATTGCACATTTGTCCCATTTGTTCGGCAAATCGTGCACGATTTCATTAGGGGGGTGTGAGGTTGGCATGAAGCTGATTAACTCTTATCCCAGGAAGGATTTTAGAAAGACAGATTTTTTTCCAGTTTAGCTGTGTCGACATAATTGCTTCTTATGCACTTAACTCGTGGTTTTTTGCACAATCTGCTTCTTGGCTGTCCTCCTTTTAAATTTTTTGCTGTAGGGGGGCGGGAGTGGTAGAGGCTGTCACTGATGCCACTAATTAAAAACTTCAGTCAAAATTACCACTATCTATACTGCTTGTGAAACCCCTTTTTGTTTGACAAATATTAATTGCAACTGTTAATATACCATATGCTTATTTAGAAACTGCTAATAAATAAAATTAAAATGTGAAAAACTTTTATTTTATTTAGTTCCCTTTATTTGGTCACTTGTCTCCTTTAGTCACGTCGCACTGCATGGCCTCATTTGTTGCGTTTGAGGTGGAAGTCATAGTTGAGCAAGTTCCATTCAGAAACCTAACTATCTATGTCAAATAGTTCGTCTCTATCGCTGTGTGGCCAAAACATTATCAGCGAATCACCCAAAAGGAATTTGTCTTCCTTGCTCCTTTCTTAACTTTATTATGGTGATGATTAATAGTCTCTATACAGGAGTCATTTGCTTCAATAGGTAAGTAGGCTTCCCTTGGGTCTAAACCCTTGCTTTCTAAGAGGTACGAATTCCCCAAGGGGATGGGTCTTGGTTTTGTTGCGGGCCGGTGGACCTAGTCTGGTGAGTGTCTTAACTAGTCCTCCAAAGTCCAAAGCTTAAAAACTAATCTCGAAGTGCTGTAAAAAATTGACTAAGAATATTTTATACTTAGTTTAGAAAATAAACAAACTAACTACATACATAGACCTCTATGCGAGCAATAACCGCAAGGGTGAGGCCACTTACATCTAGATCTCCCCGGACCCTGCCCAAGAGAGACCCACACTGGGAGGAGTTGTTGTACTACAAAAACAGACCAAAGGGGAAGGTTTTTACCTTTGAGATTGCTGCTTTGATGAGCAGTGAGGAGGACTGGGAGAAGAGATAGCGCTGCCAGCTTTGTCTTGTTTTGTAAATGTTCGTTCAGGTGAAAATTGAAGGGAATCTATGTGAGCATAAGAAAATAATTGAAGGCAGATCTGCTTTCCAGCTCCCATTAATTTGATGTGATCTGTTGAAGACATTTGATATTTGAATGTTCAAATTCCTAGAATTTGAGTTGATATCAGTGGGCAATTAAGGGTTGTAGTTGAATTTCACCAATGATAGTCAGTTGAACATGTAAATTCGAAGCTAGGATTTGGTTTGATTGCTACAGTTCTAGAACGGGGTGTGAATGGTCAATTGCAAGGAAAGATTTTGTATTTGAAGGCTTTTTCCTGGTTCCAATTAGTTTTGATTATTTCAATCAGATGATCCTACTGTTGGTCATTTTTTGTCTTGAAACTAATGGAAGAAACAGTGCTACTGGTTGTTGTAGGTCACATGGGCCCCTAAGTGGCAGTTCACTAAAGTGTTCTGAGGAGTGGCTCAAGTGATCCAAAAAATTGTTAATGGCAAATCATGAAAAAACCAAGAGTTGGGTGGTATGGGAAGCGTTTTACTTGGATTATATTATTATTATAATAGATTCCCTGCCTGAGGTATGATCATGTTAATCCAGAGAAGTGGTGAAGATGCATATTACATTTAGTTTGAGTTGGTTATTTGGGCATAATTGTTGGCAAGGTATTTGTGTCCCTCCTTGGTTGTCACCGTTTTGACAACCAATATTTGGTGAGTGCTGTTATAGCATATCTATCTTATGTTGATGTTCCTTTCCTCCATTCCTGCTGCCAGCAGTGGTGCATATGGTAAGATAACTCAGCCTGAGACTGCATGGTCACTGGAGCACAAGCGCTTGATCACATTGGGATGTTTTCTGTGATCCTGTTGTCCTCTAAATTGAGTGGGATGAAGATGATCTTCAACTATCCTTCTATTAGCAGGGACTGCATGACCACTAAGCACCCAAGGAATGGTCTATTGAATTTGACCTATACCCCCATCTAGGAGCCTGGTGTCCAAAATGCCACTAGGGAAGCATAGGAGCCCCCCTTCCTCCATGTCCAACCATAGGGGCAGAAGAAAATAAGGTAGCAGCCACCTATGATACCCGGACTCTCCATTTTGCCCCGCCGTACCCATGTCGGACATGACACTCTGTGGATAGGACATGGGATCCTTGTCGGACCCTTATCCAAACTCTAAAGCAGTAAGAGTGAAAAAAATTAGGAATATGGGGTCTTGTTCTTTCTTCGTTCATTATTATTTTAATGGATCTTTAATATTAAACTATTTGGCAAGTTGACAACCGTGTAACTATTGAAATATTCTAAGAAGATTAAATTGAAATTGCAACTTCCATATGTAAACTTATGAGTCCTCATATCCATGTCCAAATTTTGGACAATGTCCCCTTGTCCTAAAATTAGAGCGTTGACGAGTCGGACACTCGGATCTGTACCCATGTCCGACACCTCATATCCGGGTCCATGTAACATAGGCAGCCACTGCATGTCTGGTTGTAACAGTGGCTTTTATGGGGGTGATTCTGATATTGGAGTTCTTACCCCAACTTTATTACCTATCACCCCCCCCCCCCCAAAAAAAAAAAAAGGTAATAAGAGAAGCCAAAGCCAAGGTGGGAAGCAGTTTAGGGCAGTAGGCTTTGTTTGGGGGGGGGGGAAACCGTGATTTCCCTTTGATCAACTTAGTTTTTGCTTTCATATAATGTCTGTCCAAACCTTGCTTTATTGACCTTGTGTAAGAGGCCAAACCTTGCTTTATTGACCTTGTGTAAGAGGTGTGATAGTAGAAGTTGCATTATGGTTGAGTTCCTTAGATGTTAGACTTTGGGGATTTGGGATGCCTGCAGGTAATGAGTGTTGAATTTGATTTATCCCTAACACAGATTTCTAGCATCACCACCGGCGGCACCACGGCATCACGTCCACTCATTGCATTTTCTAATGCCTTATGGAAGTGGATTTTGTTTGGACTAGGCATAAGGTGATTGATGCTCGCATGTTTACATTTTCCAGAGATTCGACGGGCCCCCCCCCCAAACCCCGGGGAGTTTTTATTTTTGGTTTAAAGGTTGGAGGGCTCCTGATGCTTCTGACATGTACAGTTTGGTCTCCTATCGAATGTTCTTTTGTCTAAATTTCTCCACCGCCACTAACCGCCCCCCCAAAAAGGAAAACAATAAAGAAAACGGAGAGGCTTACTAGTTGCAACGATTCATATGGAGTCATCTCAATCAGAATTTTACATGCGAATTGAAATTAGCAGAATGGTTATTTTGGGACTGTACAAATCCTATATTCACACACACGTTCACCCCCTATCAGTGTTTGAAACAACAGATGTCATGATATGTTTGTTTCTGTACTTTTTGTTCATAACATTCATGAAATATGAGTGCTGCTTACTGCAAATAACCCTATGTTCCTCTGTATTGCAGTTTCATTTTTTGCAATGTAGATTGTTAGTTTTGGACTGGGTAAACCGTACTATACCTATGTATCTTTGTGGTCAATATCCTCCCCTATCAAATATGGACTATTGCAACTTAAATCACAAGATGATATGTTTATGTTTACGTCCGTCGTTCTGGCGTCGCTTGTGAGAGTGAATTTGATTACTGTTAATGACCTTTATTTGTCTGTGTTGCAGTCGTTTTCTGCAATGTAGGGGTCCATTTGCTAAAAGAAGACATCCGTTGGTGGACTCTGCCGTGGTTTCAGAAATAAGGAGGTGTCTTGAAGATGGGATTGAGTTCCAAGGTGAATTACTAAATTTTAGGAAGGATGGTTCTCCACTGATGAATAGATTACGGCTTACTCCTATATTTGGAGACGATGAAGCCGTGACTCATGTTATCGGCATTCAGTTATTCTCAGAGGCAAATGTTGATCTTGGTCCACTTCCTAGTTCTACAGTAAAGGAGTCATCAAGATCAACTGATCAATTTCGTTCTGGTCTTTCAGCATTTCAACCTCTTCAATCACGTGAGCGGAATATTTGCCTTGAGGTTTGTGGGCTGTTGCAACTAAGTGATGAAGTTCTTGCTCTAAAGATACTTTCACGGCTGACACCAAGAGATATTGCTGCAGTTGGTTCTGTTTGTAGGCGCCTGTATGAGCTTACAAAATACGAGGATCTTTGGAGAATGGTTTGTCAGAATGCATGGGGTAGTGAAACAACACGTGTTCTAGAGACTGTTCCTGGGGCAAAGAGACTTGGATGGGGCCGGCTGGCCAGAGAACTGACAACACTTGAGGCAGCAGCTTGGAGGAAGTTGACTGTTGGGGGTGCTGTTGAGCCTTCACGTTGCAACTTCAGTGCTTGTGCTGTTGGGAATCGGGTCGTCTTGTTTGGTGGGGAGGGGGTCAACATGCAGCCAATGAATGACACCTTTGTGTTGGATCTAAATGCTAGCAACCCAGAATGGCAGCATATCAAAGTGAGCTCTCCGCCCCCTGGTCGATGGGGTCACACTCTTTCCTGTGTGAATGGGTCCAACCTGGTTGTCTTTGGAGGCTGTGGAACTCAGGGCCTGCTTAATGATGTCTTTGTCCTTGATTTGGATGCCAAGCAACCAACCTGGCGTGAAATATCCAGTTTGGCTCCTCCTCTTCCTAGGTCATGGCACAGCTCTTGCACACTTGATGGAACTAAATTGATAGTCTCCGGTGGATGTGCAGATTCTGGAGTGCTTCTGAGTGACACTTTTCTCCTCGACCTCTCAATGGATAAGCCTGTGTGGCGAGAAATCCCAGTAGCATGGTCCCCACCTTCTCGGCTCGGCCACACATTGTCGGTTTATGGTGGACGGAAGATCTTGATGTTTGGGGGTCTGGCCAAAAGTGGACCCCTTCGTTTCCGTTCGAGTGATGTCTACACAATGGACTTGAGTGAGGAAGAGCCATGCTGGAGATGTGTAACGGGCAGTGGAATGCCAGGTGCTACGAATCCTGGAGGTGTTGCTCCACCTCCTAGGCTTGACCATGTAGCTGTGAACCTTCCAGGTGGTAGAATCCTTGTGTTTGGTGGATCTGTGGCTGGTCTCCATTCTGCCTCACAGCTATATCTTCTTGACCCAACTGAGGAGAAACCAACATGGAGAATACTAAATGTACCGGGTAGACCTCCAAGATTTGCTTGGGGACATAGTACTTGTGTTGTCGGGGGCACGAGGGCTATAGTTCTTGGTGGGCAGACAGGGGAAGATTGGATGCTAACTGAGCTTCATGAACTATCCTTAGCAAGCACTATAAAACAGGATGACCTGCTATAGGGAGCAACATTGCAATCTGATATTGTTGGAGAGACTGAGAATTGTTGATATGCAGATCATGCTAGGCGAAATTGTCATTTGACTGTCTCTCCAACAAATATTTCTTGGATGAGGTTGTCTAGCTCCAGGTTTGCCTATTTTTGTCAGATTTCAACCTCATTCCAGGTTTAGAATTTTTGCGCGCTTGTGTGGAAGTGTCATTTTCTCCATATTCGTGAATTATTCTTCGGTTTTTACAGCAGATCTAGTATGTGGGTAGTTACTATGTAGGATTCGACTATTCTTCATATTCTAGGTCCTTGTTTTGGTCTGTAGTTTTTCTCCTGGGAAAAATGGGGAAAAATAAAAAGAACCGGAAGACTAGAGAAGGAAGGCAGTCGTTGCATATGTACATATTCCTCCTACTAGTAAGTACAATGAACTGCTTCCGCTCTGTGTCTGTGTAAATGAAAACTTGTGGTTTAGCTCTCTGATGCTTATACAAGTCGTCTCTTCAGGTCTTAAGACTTGAGAAGTAAAAAGGAGGTGCAGGGATCTTGCAGGGAACCGAAGCTCAAGAGCCTGCCTGGCCTTTTATATCTGCACTTCATTGGTTTACATGTCTCGTATTTTCCCTTGTAAAATCTTTGAATTTTGATTCTTGGAGGGATATTTGTTTACACACCGTTCTTTTCTGGAGTAGAGATCATCATTTTGTGCTGTTATCACTCGTTTCTTCAATGTAGTCATGCAATTTCTTATATGCATATGGAAATTCTGGCTATGTTCACTTTGATTTGCTTGGATTTGTTCTGTTGTTTGGGGAGGGCCATGGATTTTCCAAGGTAATTTTGGAGAGTCCTGTTGTGGAGGGGTCGTGAATCATTTCATCGAAGTTTCTGAAGCTCTTAGCACTTAGCCGAGCTCTTGGGATTTGGTCGTGGAACTTGTGGAAGATCGAAAAGATGTTTTATTCGATGCGCATAGCTAATGTCCAATTTGTTACAACATATTCATCTGCAGCTGGAAACACTTGGTCCAAGCTTCCAATCATTTGTGATGTTCTCAAAGATACACTAGTGGAGAACACAAGATTTCGTTAGAGCTGGATACTCAATTTTGGGAACTCTTCTTTTTTTCTCTTTCCCATATAGATTATGATAGAATGCATGTTCAAGTTGTCTTTCGCTTTCTTTCTGCACAATGTTGGGCAATCAATGACTGAATATAGGATCAATTGGACTAACCTCTTTGGAATTTAGGTGGATTGGATGGGAGTGTCACAGTGAAGCTACAGATGCGGTTGCACAACAAATGCCGCCCTTGCTTGCGTTTGCTAATTTGCATTCGTACAGCATCTGCAATGCAAGGTTCACGAGTCAAAAATTTGGCTCACAGTCCATACAAAACCATGCATCAGTGATCTGCTTCGCTCGCCGTACGGTCCAACTCACTTCCGTGATTCGTTTCCCACACATTTTTTCTCTCTTTTTTTTGCCAACTAAGCCCTTAAATGTCTAAAATCTAATAATATGTTAGTGGTGGGGTCTATAAAATATTATTTTGTTTGGTGATCTAAGTTGGTGATCCATAGGATGTAGAGAAGAGACAGTTGGCTTGTAAGATGTTGTGAAAAGTGTAGGCCCCCACTTGTGATCCAAAATTATGGATCACGATTGCATATGCTTGGAGTATGAGGCTTGAGGAAAGCACAATAGGGATTAGGGTCTTTTTATCATTGACAATAGCAATAGGGGTATTAACATTGTGATTTAGTTGTGTATGGCAGTTTCCCATTATACATTGGAGAAAGCAGTCTTGAATATGTGGTTGAGTGTATCCCTTCTCCCTTCCTCCCCTTTGGTGTTTTTTTTTTTTTAATTTTTCTTTTTTGAAGTGTGTAAATAAGGCATAAGGGTTAATGTATAGATGATATTCGAACCGAGATTTCTGATAACAATTTCTAGAAAGTATGTCCTGATGAGTCATCAACAAGAATACAACTTAATTGACTGAGATAGCTTCCAGTGAAATGGCTCATATTAGTTATCAGAATAAAGTTTATCAATGTTGGATTATTCAGGATTCTATCTTACATGTAACAAGTTCGCTATAAATCCACTTCCATAAGCTCAAGTATAGAAAGGCTCACTATTCTTAGAGCACATACATCGCTCGTCTTGTAAGCTCGCTCGCTGCACATTTCTCCTCCAAGGGATGGCCCGCAGCTCGAGGCTCATGGAGGCTGCGAACCCCGAGCGGCTCACCTTCACCCCTTTTTGTCCCCTTGTGATTTTTTTTTTTTTTTAACTTTAAAGTGGGACTATGGGTATTATTTCATGCAATGAGTTATGAGCCTTTCATTATAGAGGTGAAAGCTTGAAACGCAAGAAATAGACTCATGAGATGATGTGGAGGGCCGGGAGGAGGTAAGCCTCCACTTGTCAAGTCAAAATTTTGGCTCACTATGATTTCTCCCGATTCCGGCTGCTCATCACAAACTTTTCTATTTCCCAAATACCAAATCTTGAGACAATTGAATACATGTTGTCAATTTACCTCTTCTATTTTTTTAACTTCTTTTCTAATTCTCATCATTAGGATGATGGTCAAAGTATCAAACAAAATATTCTCGTTATCTGTTGTTTGAAAATAACTTACTACTTTATTGTTTTTATTTATTTCCTTCATCGATATTTACATTATTTTCTCAAAAATAACCTTAAGTAACTTGCAGCCGACTAATCCTTTAAACCTTCATCCCCTTCCCCCCTTTTCGGTCAATATTACCGCACCTTTATCCCCGTCTCAGTACTCAGTCGCCGGCGACAATTGTGGTGTCCAACGAGCCCAACCTCTCCTTGTTTCAGTTGGATTTCTCTCTCCTCCCCCTACTCTTCCTCGGTAGTTAAAATCGCCAATTAACAGAGTCTTGAGATTAACATATTTTGGACGCCATGCCTTGAGATGCTTGAATTATCGCAGACACTTATGCACTATACAGTCTCAAAACAGTTAAGAGATCACAAAAATACAATCTGTAACCACAATCATATGGTCTGAATTGGTGAAATAAAACCGGCTAGACAAACGCCATATTCGGGCACACCAAGACGTTAGCAAATACTTCAATTTCTATTGTAAGCTCTGCAAGCTAAATAACGAAAAACAAAAGATGGAGCATGTCTCAGTCTGGCATGAACAGGGAGAAACACGATAGATTTTTCCTCCACAGTTCACCTCACCATCATTACCCTCGTAATTCCCTGTTGAATTTCTAGATTTACCATCTCGCACAACTGCACATATATAAACTCATCCTGATCCTGAAATGTCGATTTACTTACCTTTCAGCATTCACCAGCGAATCCAGACTGCAAAGTATCTTTGCTGTCAACAACCTCCATCAGAGTCACACGTGAAGGCCAAAATTACGTCAATTGAGACCACGACTAGCAATTGTTGTGAAGTTGACTAAAACGGCATGCACACGTGTTACAACTTCAGTCCTTCGGCACAGCAGCAGAAGGGCATTTCCCCAATGTGTTCCACAAGATGTAGTCCCCAGAGGAAACCTGTCGCAGTCAAAATACACGTCACATAAATCCATCAGATGCTTCCACCAAATATGAATTTAAACATTTCATAAACCAAGAGGCAATTCAAGGCCATCCCAATTTTGCATATCCCTTTGTTGTTTCCAAAGCATGCATAAGAAGAGTTGAACTTAAGAATTTGACGATACCAGCTATGTCAGCAAGATGAATTACCTCGTTCTACAGATCATTTGCTATGAAATTCCATAATTAAGTGAACAGCCCTTGGAGGATTATTAAGATGGGGAACCATCAAGGATGTTTACCACAAATTGACAAAAGGTAACGCAAGCTATAAAGGCTTGCAGGAAAAGACATCAATGGAAATGGCAGTACAAGGTAACCACGCATGGTTAAGAATCTCAGTAAAGTCCCCTTGAATTAGAGACAAAAAGGAACCAAGGGATGTAGAAAACTAAAGAAACTTGTCTTCCTGCCAGTTCATAAGAAACCCAAGAGGACCTAGAATTTATGCAGACAGGCAAATGTAAATATATGTCTATGTGGTGGAGCACAGTGTAGCATAAAAATTGACCTTCCCTGTACTACAGATAATAGACTATGCCCCTTCCCAACAAATATCTAAAGAATACCAAGAAATTTGTCGCATCCACAAGATGATTAAAACAGCCAGAAAATTGGAAAATGTGAAGAAGGAAAAATACCTGAGTGGAAAACTCTATAGGTGCTTTAACAGCTGGATACATACTTACCTGAGCCAAAGCAGACCAACATGTGAAAATCATACTCAACCCAACAAATTGACAAACAAAACTGAAAGTTTCAAAAAAATCGCGAGGCGCACTGAAGTGCATAGGGTCCCAAAGTCCAAGGGGTAAAGCACAAGGTGAAGGCACACGCATCATGGATGCGAGGCACACGTCTATGCAAAAGTTTTTAAAAGTCTTTCACATTTCACAAAACATATCTTGCATAAACAAGTAAGATAAATACATTAAAAAAGTAATTAGACCTCAATATAACTACTAACATTACAAATAACCTTAAGATATACTGTCTTATGATAGTAGTTTTCCAATACACACACTTACCGTACAAGCATAGCGCACCTTTTAGCTCCCAAGGAAGGAAAAGAAGCAAAAAGATAAAGGCAAGGCTAAGAAAAAGAAGAAAGGGGGGGAAGCTGTAGCCTTGGATCCTTCAGGTGCACCTCATCCCCTCTGAGGCGCTGACCTGCTAGCCTCCCACCAAGGCGGGGCTCAGGCGGGCCTTTTCAAACTAACTGAATTAGCCAAATTCATTTAAATTCGCAATGTAGATACTTATTATTTTCAACTTATTCTGAACTTATTTGTTGAACTTATTATGAATTATTCTTAAGTGAGCCTAATTGAATTGAACTTATCTAAACTTGTTATGCTAAAAATAAGCTGAAGAGGATAGGGCCCTAGCAAACAAACATAATTGCAGCAGCTAAGAGCCTACTAATATATAATGTACAATCCATAAGTCAAAATCAGTGAAGTGCCAAATGGATCCAATACTAAAGTTAGATTGTAGTGTCTCTGGTGATTAGGCTATGGGCTTAAATAATGACCACACTTTTTATATTAGCATTTGCCATGTGAATTAGATTTGTTTGCAGGCTTGCTGTAGAAACTCAGCCTACAGAGAATTCAATTGAGTTTAGAAAGCAATAAGGAATTTTTCGTTAGAATAACAAGCTAACCAGAACTCCTCTAATTCAGTGCCATCTTTTGATGCCCATAAAGCCTCATAGTACAGGTCAATGTCACTTGATAATCTCAAGGCACTCGTCAATGTTGAATTCCAAAAGCAAGGAAACTGTACAGCAACAAAACCTAAGAACTTACAGATTTCGTATCAATGGACATCCCAGATACTGATGCCCCCATGATCTTGAACGATACCTGTTAAACAATGCATCAAATTTTAAGGTCGGTTATTATGCCAAGTGAATTACATAAAAAAATAGAACCAGAATCATGAAGCCTGACTATGTGTCATTGAAGAAGATTGACACTAATCTTATAGCAAAGCACATGGCACCCGCACACCCGGGGGGGTGGTCATGAATGTGCAGATGCCTCATTAAATAGTTCTCCACAGAGCAATTTTCCGGGGAGTGCCTAATAAAAGGCTAAAAATAATAACACAGGATCAGGGTGTGGAGCATGTATTTTCACTGCAGGATTCTGTGTAGTAGAAAGAAAGTAGTGACAAAACATTTTTAAAAAAATAAGTAGAACACAGGAGAGGCATCAGCGTTCAATGGAAAGAACCCATAGAAGTTGGCATACGCACTTTAGCATAATCATAAGCCTGCCAACAAAATGGCTCCTCTAAATCGACAGGTGGAAGATCCTTCATCATCTTCTCCTCCAGATAATCCTCAACATTTGCCACATTGTTAGAGTTGTCCATTTCAACATCGCTATCTTCATCAAATATAGCTCCTTTCCCCAGAACAGAAGACCTTTGTGTCTGTAACCTTGCAAATTTAACTGTTCCTGGGAATGTTGCCTCAATACTCTTTCCTGTAATTCCTCGTCCGCTTGCTATAATTTTCCATTCAATTGAGTGCTCAGTAGAAGACACAGTTCCAATGGATGGCGTCCCATTGAAAGAGACCACTCTTCTTCTCAGAAACGGCATTGTTATAGTACAAAATTCCATTGTTAGCGGAGCTTTGTAACCATCCATAAGTCGCAACTTGAATAAAAATGCACCTTCATTTTCCGAGACCATAGAAAGCTGGTAAAATCCCTTAACTGGAGGTCCAAGAGTGGGGAACGCCGTATATCGCATTAAAGTAAAATTACCAAGAGGTGGTAAGAACATCAAAGCCTGCTTGTCAACACCTTGCTCTGGAACTTGAACACAAGGGTGAAACGATAGAACCTCAATATGAGCTTTGTTCAGGCCTGTCAAGGGAAAGGAGACATCAGGCAACCCCTCTAGTTCTGCTCGACAGTTAACTAGGCCTGTAAGTGATATGCTATCAGGAATTTCATCACGGTCATACATGGCAGCATTAATAGTTTCGTAGATCGTGAATAGAATTCTCTGCTTCCCTCGGTAGAGATATGGCTTCCATGCAGGCTGCTTGACATCTGCATGAGGCATATCCGATGAAGAAAACCCATTCATCTTAATGGCAGAAATATTTGGGTAGCTAAGATCCAATGGAGTGCCTGGAACGAAGAAAATGAAACACTATATATCTGGTAGGTAATACAACCATAAATATTCTCAAAATTTGACTTTCGGATACCAAAACAAAAGGTATGACTTTCGGATACCAAAACAAAAGGTACCAACCAAAGGGCATTGAACTGCAGATAAAAGTCTGTAATGCATCTCTATCAAGACCACCAGAACCGGCTTTTGGAGCATCCGATATCACAGAACCAGCGAGAGAACCTGTGGATGTAGGGGAAGCTGCAACTGATGGAGCTGCTGGTTTGCCTCTTGCAGAGATGCCTGATATCCCAATGCTGCCAGTTAAAGAATCAAACAACCCTCCCACAGGAGATGCACTCACTGCTATCTCAGGTTCGACAATATCCCCCGTGATTATGTCACCAATGACGTGTGCAACCATAAACGCCCTATGAGGTGCAAAAAAACCCCAAAAATTATATCTAAAAAGCCGCATCAGCAATGAACAATAAAGAACAGCTCATGCATTTACTACTGTTACGTTGAAAAGAACAAAAATCAATTAAAAAAAATTGCAGCCAGTCAGCCAGTCATGACTCATGTGCCCTGAGATTTTGCAAGATGAAAGAAGATAGAAGATAAGCATGTTGCCTTATGAGGAGTATCTGATCACGAATTGACTCCAGCAGTTTACAAGATAGGTTTGTACTCCAGCCTCAGTACCACGTTAGCCACCGCTCATAACGAAAAGCAAAATCTCTTGCACCCATACATATATACAAGTAAGGGAAATAGAGGAGGGCGATGATTATGTGCCACAGATTACAACTCCGGGAACATTGGGACACATCAGTACACAAGCACTTTGGTATCAGGAGTTCACAATCCACATGGTTAGAAGATAAAACCAAAGAAAATTGATCAAATGAGACTCACACCCATTGTTAAGCTAGTGATGAAAAGGACTGTTCTTCAAGCTTTAGTTTAGCAATTGAACCTGTGACTTGTGAATTACGGCAGTAGAATGGTTAAGCTTTGACACCAAACTGACAGCAGATAGGGATGCTCTGAGACCAATTTGGTAGATACTGATGGATAGTGAAGAAAATTAGAAGCAATTTAGCGAGAAGGGAGAAGGGTTAGAGAGGAAATAGAGGAAAGACAAAACAGAAGGAGAGAGCAGAAAGAAGAAGAGAATCCATAAGCAGGACAGAAGATATCACGTGAACCTGTGTATTCAATTTCAATAACCATCACTTGGTGATAATAAGCTAGGATACATCATGCAATTATAACAAGAATTGAAACACTTGGAAAACAAGCTAAAATATTGTCTTAAGAGAAACTAATTATATTACTAAGACATACCCAAATATCATTATTTTGGGTCCCCTAAAAATGCCTGTAAGATCGTGTACAAGAACAAATCAGAGTATCATAACGATACAGTAATACTCTAGATCCAAGGATATTTCCCAATATATTATATTTTGGGTTTCCTTTCTATCATCTTCATCTCCATTACTTTTACTCTAGACCAGAGAAATAAACCACACTTCTCATAAAAAGCTTCAACTAAATGATCCTTGAAACAGACTACCATTCACATATCACATTCAAGCAAGACCCCCCCCCCCCCCAAAAAAAAAAAAATCTTGAACCAAAGTAGACTAAACCAGGCCATTCAGACTTATTATTTTTTTTCCTTTTCTTGGAAGAAAAAAGGGATACATGGAAGTATTTGCTTGCAAGTTAGCAGAAAGAATCCACACCACGAAGACCCAAAGAGTCACCAAGGTTTCCACATCCCTTAAACCCAAACAAATTTAGAAGCCATCCAACGTAGATGACTGCAATTTTTTTTCCTTTTCCTTTTCTTTTCTTCTCTCTTTTTTTTTGTTGTTTTTTTTGGGTGGATGAGTCCCACGGGCGGAGCCACGCAGGGGCAAGGGGGGTCATTGAACCCCCAACTTTTTGGGGAAAAAAAATTAAATGTGGAATATTTTTGCGGATAAGAAAAATAGATACATATTAATTAGTTCATAAATACACAACATAGGCGCGCATAGCAGGGTGGTGGCTACCTCTTGTTCCGTGTGGGAGGTCCCCGGTTCGACTCTTCGTTCCGCCTTTTCTGTATTTTTTTTGGGGGGGGAGTGCCCTTTAATTTTCCCAAGTTTTGTTTCAAAATTTTCGCAGCTCTCAGTTGACTCTTCTACCCTCACTCACGCAGTCAGGCTGAAGTGCTGAACCACCTACTGACCTACCACGCACTCTCTCTGTCTCACTCTCTGCGCAGTCGCCGGCTCGCCGCCACTAGTGCCGCCGCCCACCGGCCAACCGCCACCTCCAGTCCTCCTCAACGCTCCTCCTAATTGCCAAATCCCAATTTAAGGTAACTCTCAAAAATTCTCAATTTTTGTTTTTAGTTTTGTTATTTTGTAAATAATCATGTTTATTTTACTGATTTAGTTAAATTCATTTTAAATAATTGATTAACTTAATGAATTACTCATGATTCATGAATTGAAAAATGAGAATTTTCTCCTAATTGTCTTCTTGGTTGAAGATTTAAAGTTGGGGGCTAATTTTGTTTGCAATTGCTTGCTTGTTTATGTTTAGTTTACTAATTGTTATTGAATTTGTGTTGAATAAGTTGTTAATTTAGAGATTTCCCTATCAATTAAAAAATTAGGGTTTTGCCTTTCTTGATTGAGGATTTAAAAATTAGAATTGGAGCAATTTGTTAGTTATTGTTTGTTTATTTGCGTTAAATTTATTGGCTTTAGCAAAATTTGTATTTGTTTATGATAAATAATTGGTGGATTTAATGATTTACTAAAAACCATGAACCTAAGTAAGAACTTGATTGTATTTTTCAGTTTATTTGTGTTAAATTTATTGACCGTTGAAAGAGTATTCTCTGCGATGAAATTCATCAAAACCAAATCGCACAACAAAATATCAGATGAATTTTTAAATAACACTGTTGTTACTTATTTTGAGATTGATCTTTTTAAAAGTCTGTTGAACGACGATATCATACTTTACTTTCAAAACATGAGATCTCGTCGAGAACAACTTTGTTGAATGTATTAGTTATAGATTTCATTTTTAGAATTATTAAAATTTATGTTATGTGTATTATTAATCTTACCCCCTTACTTTGAATCCTGGCTCTACCCCTGATGAGTCTTAATGACTGCAATATCATCTCAAGAAAGTGATCTTACGTTTGCACATTATGCCACTTTTTGCAACTTAGCAACGTAATCAGAACAGCATTATCAGGTGTTTCAAAAAAAAAGGAAAAAAAAAAAAGAACAGCATTACCAGGCAACCTACCATACCCGGTGATGGAAGGAAGATCAAGCAGTAAGGAAGATATATTAGGGTCCACACCAACACTTGTTCCACAGTCAGATCTCTTATATAGCCTTTCATATGCTCCCAAATGTTTAGGCTCCACCAACGGCAATACCAGTATGAAGTAGGGTCCTTTTACATGAAGAATCAATGGCCACAACAGGTGTCCCTTTCCTTCTTCATCACTAATATGGAGGCTGATAATATGGCGTGTAATAGGATCATCGACCCAAGAATCTGATCCTTCAACAGAGTCAGCCACACGTATGCCGAAACCACGAACAGATCCCTCCCTGTTATTGTACAATCAAACTTGGCACATCAAACAGTGAGCTGTATTAGACAATTATAATGGATGCAATCATGGAATCATGGATTCAAAATGTGGCCGAACCGCGACGAAACGGCCGCATTGGAAAGGTTCTGGAGTTGGGCAATCCGCGTTTTCATGCCGCGATAGCCGCAATATGGAACGCGATTGCCGTATTAGAGCGATTTTGCCGTACCATTACCGAAACTGCAATCGCGACCGAAACCGCATTTTGACTCCTTGGATGCAATAACCAGTCAGACCTAACTCCAGAAGGTCCTTGTATCCAAATTAGCGTTCAGCACTTTGTTTATGGACTTATGGAGAATTGTAGGAAGGAGTAACTTGGTGTGGGTTTAAAATCATCCGTCCCCGCCTGCCCCCCCCCCCCCAAAAAAAAGGCCACCAAAAGGGGGGTTCAATCCAAACGAAACAATTAGATAAAATTACTACACCCAATATGTAGCACGTCAGAAGTCCATAAATGAGGATGCATGTAGAAATCCAGTGAGAGGCAGACAAAGTGATGAGGAAGCTAGACACAATTTAAATGCTTATGTAATACTTTTATAATAATCACATCATCATCTACTCTGAAGACTCCCAACCTCTTGTTGCCAGCTATATGGTCACTTGTTTCTAATTTTTTTTTTGGGGGGGGGGCTAGAAAAGGTGATGCTGAATAGATTAGAGAATATTCGTGTATGTTGGGTTAACTTATCCTTCTAATTGTCTTCACATAAGTTCAGAATCTTCAGTATATAATAAGTTCTAAGTGTTTCTAAGTGTTGTAGATTATCAAACATTAAACAGAAATGCAAAAAGAAAATAGAAAAGCATCAAGCTTTAAGCAGTTACTGATTATCATTTCTTTCCAACAGGCACAATCCAACAGAAGCAGGCATATAGAGACCAAGAGTGCAAATACAACGAAATCAGATGAGATGAAAACTCTTATCGTCGTCAAGACAGTGAGAGGCAGAGAAGAAGCGAGCATCATAGAATAACCTTCGGCAGAAACACCTCACCAGGAAATAGCCTACCATCATTGACTCCTAAAAACAACCAAGCTGGAGACGAAGTTTAGTAGCACCAACGGGAATTCTGATACATATAGTACAAAGGACATTGATATGCAACAAAGGGCATCAAACAATTTCAAGTCAATCACAAACTAATTTTAGATTCATAAAGCTTCCACTTTCATGCCCATTGTTGTCACATATATCCCTTCGTCATCAAAATAATTTTCATATTCATATTTAGATGACTCCTAAGCTGTCTAGACGTACAAAGAAGTGAAAAGTATTGGCATCAAAATAATTCAAAATACCCAAAAAAAAAAAAAAAAATTCATATGACCCAGGAAAACTTGAAGGAGAACTGCAGCAAAATATAATCTTACCCTGGGACCTGCGTGAGGTCTATGAAAATGTCACATCATTTCAACCTTAATAAATCTAAACTAACATATGAATTGAACAAGACAATTCTGTTTTTATTTCTTAGCAGCTCAAATCTAATTCAACTTTCCCTTGAATTCAAGCCAAGTAAACGAACTATGATGATTTAACGTAATCAGAAAACATACCTCTTCTTTCGATTGGAAAACGACTCAGATAACTGAGAATCTGTGGGAATCGAAGACGTAACAGCAAAATCAACACCACTATCATCACTATCCTTTGCACACTGCTCTTTCTCGGCTTTACAGGCAGCACGCCATCGCCGCTCCACAGTAGGAAACCTCCTGCACCATATAATTAGCAGTCAATTGGATTGCATTGTATCAATTTTGGTAATCTAGCCAAAACCAATTCAATTCGAACTGAAGAATGAATTTCGAAGAATTGCAAAGTGGACGGAAAGTCTTAGAGAAGAATGCTAGGGTTTAATTCACCTTGAGAACAGGACGACATCGAGGTTGTTGAGGACCCAGATAGCTCGGATGCTGCACCTGCCCTCCGCCCTCCTCGCTGCCGCCATGGCAGCTTCTTTCATTTCTTCTAAAATTTTCAGGCGAGGTCTGAGATGGTCCGGCAATACAATAGAGCTCCTTGTTCGTAATTTGGTTGATAGTATGAAATAAAAACAAACGAAAACCAATGTATCATCCTTTTTCAGCCTTTCATGTACAAATTCGAAAATTTTACATATGGGTCATCCAATTACACGTGCAATACTATCGGGGACTCATCTTTTTCTAATTTAATAAATGAGATAATTGAAGAGTATAAATATTGATAATTTAGTGACAATTTAAAAATGGACCTAGCTAGAGCTGTTAAATTAAGAAAAGCGTAGCTGAAATACTCGTAACGGCGAGAATTGACTGCCCGAAGTCAATAAATACATTAATAAATGATAAACCTCAATTTTGACTCTCTCCTATCCCCTTGCTTGATTCATTTCCCCTATTTCTCAATTGATTTAGCGGGATTTGACCAAGTTTTGTCCCCCCTGAGCACGATGCCTTCCTCTAATCCCTTTCCGACCTTTTTGTAGGCATTTCTCGAGTTATTAAAGGAAGGGGAGCTGCTAATACATGTAAACAAGGCAAAAGAAGAGCAAAGGCGGTCACACGGAGGCCTATAGGGAGGCAAGAGGGCAAGAAAAGTAAGAGTTCAGGGTACAGGGGAGGTGACAGCTGTCGCACAGTCAACGACTTGGCTGTCAACACCTTGCAGATTTCAGCCCAAGATTCTAGGAGATGGCAATGACTCCTCTTCGCCATCCCGACGGGCCGTCACCACCACCATCATATTTCCAACGCAACGGTCATTGCCAAGGCAATTTGTCCGGGAAAAAAAAACCTCTCTAAACACTTTGAGGGTGAATTTTAGGTCTAAGTAAGATTAGCACTATTGGTTTATGGTAGATTTGAAGCTTGCTCGAGACTTGGATTTTGCAATCGATTAATCTAAGTTTGTTCCTTCTTTCTCTCTCCTTTGTTGTTATTCTTCTAGTTTTCGTTCTTGTTCATACGATTTGATTTAGATGCTGAAATTGCTTCACTCAATATGATTAGAGGCTAAATTCTTAGTTTTGGATTGGGAGTAGCCCCTATTATGCAAAATTGAATCATGTTATGCATTTTTGCGAATTGTGCCCATGATTGTGATTTGAAATCTCACTTTGTACGCCAGATGTTCGATGAATTGCTCGAGAAACATGTATTCATGATTCTTAATTAAGGTTTAGGAGATCAACGAAAGTTGAATCCTCTACCTAGAGCGACCGTGTGAACAATTGAGCATCCTAACATGAGAATAGTTAGGGTTTCAATTGGGAATAGTAGGTTACTCAATCTTGCAGTTTTGTTAATTCTAATTTCATAAAAAATAGATAACTAGGATTGCTTAACCAGTCTAACGACCTTCGAGAGAAGACGTAGATGTGCTTTAACTTGTAACCATTCTATTTCAGTTATTTATGTGGGTAGATTTACATGATCTAGTTTGTAGTTCAAAGAGCATAATAGTGTGGTGAATCCTAATCTAGGACTATTATTATTATTGAATTAGACAAACTCATTAGTTTTCAGCAGAATAGATTCGCTTTCTGGTATCAATCAATTTAAGTGGACTTTTGCCTAAATTGAGTGTTGTAAGTCGATTTGGTAATTGAAAATAAGTTCCCTGTTGACACGACCCGTGCTTATCAGTTGCTAGCTACAGGCTACAGCTACACTGTGCACCTGCGGTAATTTTACACAACAAGTTTTGGCGCCATTGTCGGGGAACTTTTTTGTTTCAATATCAGAAGGGACCAAACCACTCTAAATTAGGTTTTTTCTTTTTCTTTTTTTTTTGTTTTTTGCTTCTTTGAGCCTTACGTGGACTTGGTCACGCTTGGTGTAGTTTGTGGCTTTGTATGCGAAAGCGCAGTCAAGGGAATCGACAACTCGTTCCTTTTGACCTGGAGATAGAAGCTACTGCACGGAGACAAAGCGGTGTGAGAAGGAAGCAGCAGGAGCAAATCATTATGACTGAAAGAGAACCTAGGGTGCTGCGGGACTACGTCCTACCGCAAGCAACCGGCATCACCTCCTCCATTGTGAGCCGGCCGTTAAAGCCAGCAACTTCGAGTTACAGCCTGCCCTCGTTTCTTTTGTTGAGAAGGATCAGTTTGGAGGGCGTCCCACGGAGAAGCCCCATATCCACCTTCGTAACTTTGTAGCGAAGTGTGATACGATCAAGCTCAACGGGGCCTCCGCTAACGCAATTAGGTTGAGGCTCTTCCCATTCTCGCTAAAAGACAGAGCCAGTGACTGGCTCAGAAATGAAGAGCCCAACTCCTTCACCAACTAGGAGGCCCTATCAAAAGCTTTCCTCAGCAAGTACTTCTTGCTGGGCAAGACTGCTAAGTTGAGAGCGAAAATGACCACTTTCGCTGAGTGAGGCGATGAGTTTCTATATGAAGCGTGGGAAAGGTTCAAGGACCTTCAACGCCAATACCGCCACCATGGAGTACCCGACTGGCTCCTAATCCAAACCTTCTACAATGGACTAGACCAGTCATTAAAGATGTCCATTAACGCCGCAGCTGGCGACGCACTAATGGAGAAGTCAATTGAGGATGCGAGAGTCTTATTGGAGGAGATGGCCTCCAATAACTATCACTGATCTAGCACAAGAGTGACCCCAAAGAGTACCAGTGGGGTTTATGAAGTTGATACTATGGACTTGCTAGCCAGCAAGGTTGATGCTCTTGCATAGCGCTTTGACAAACTTGGGACTCCTTCTTCAGGGAATCCATTGGAGAGCTTTTCTGGTACGATATTTGAGGTTGGGGCCTTATGTGAGATCTATGGCATTCAAGGCCATATTGCTGTGGAGTGTCAATCCACTTTCCAAGGAGTTGAGCATACCAATGCTATGCAAAGCTTCAACCCATGCTCATAAATTAACACCTACCCCAACGATTACAACCCTAGTTAGAGAAATCACCCAAACTTCTCCTACCGCAACAATAACCCCATTCCACCAATGCCCCTCAACCTCAACCCCCTGGTTTTCAATACAGGGCCCCCTACAACCCGCCTTCCCAATAACCTCCTTAACCAAAGTCTAATCTGAAGAGTCTTATGGAGTGCTTCATAGTGACCCAAGCCAAGGCAAATGATGCACTTAGTAAGTCAGTCAGTCAATTGAGCTCCAAATTTGAGACCATGACTACTCACCAGAAGATGATGGAGAATTAGATCGCCCATATTGCACAGCAGCTGTGCTATTTTTAGGCCCCAAGGTCTCTACCAGGTCAACCTGAGACCAACCCTAAAGGTCAGATGAATGCCATCACATTGAGGAGTGGTAAGAAGTTGGAGAGTCCTCAGGTGCCTATGAGGGAAGACGGGAGAGAGGTTGACGATGAGGGTGATGTCGAGAAGGAGGTCCCCACTGAGACCCCAAGTGAGAGGGTCTAGACTGAAAAGTCTAAGGAGGTTCAAGCTAATTATGTTTCACCTCCAGTGAAGCCCTACAAGCCTCATATCCCATATCCCCAGAGGGTAGTGAAGGTTAGGGAGGAGCACAAGTATGAGAGGTTCTTTAAGAAGCTGAAGAAGTTTCACATCAACATTCCTTTTTTGGAGGCTATCACTGACATGCCTTCTTATGCAAAATTCCTAAAGGATTTGCTCTCCAATAAAGGAAAACTGCTTGAGAATGGCACAGTACTGTCTCTTACTGAAGAGTGCAATGTTTTCAAAACAAGCTTCCTCCTAAACTTTCAGATCCCAGAAGTTTTTCCATCCCTTGTTCAGTTGGGGATGTTACTATCAGCAGGGCACTATGTGATCTTGGGGCTAGCTTGAGCCTCATGCCTTACTCCATTTGTAAGAAGCTACAAGTGGGGGACTTGAAATCCACTACTATTTTTTACAGCTCGTTGATAGATCTGTCAAGTACCATATAGGTATTTTACAGGATGTCCCACTGCAAGTGGGCAAGTTTTTCATTCTATGTGACTTTGTCGTCATGGAGATGGAGGAGCACTCTTGCATCCCTATGATTGATGTGAAGAATGGCAAGCTCTCCCTTTAAGTAGGAAATGAAAAGGTGGAATTCAGTTTACCACAATCCCTAGCCTCTCCTACTCTAGACGAAACGTGCTGTAGAGTTGATATGTTGGAGAGAGCACTCAATCAGGAGGCCATGACTTGCCATTCTGTGGAGAATCCACTAGAGGCCGCTTGGATCGTCTGTCATGTGACTGGTTCCCATTTGGGGGAGAAGGAGGAGTATGCCAGGCTTCTCAATACATCTACTGCCTATACACCTAGGCAGTCACCTAAGGAGGTCCTTAGTATAGAGGAGCTCGCTTCAAGGAGAAGGAGAAGAGCCCACCAAAGGTAGAGTTGAAGCCTCTATCTTCTTATCTCATGTATGAGTTTCTTGACTCCGATCATAAATTCCTTGTTATTGTTAGTGTTAAACTGGATAGCCCCCAATTGAAAAAATTATTAGATGTGCTTAGAAAGTATAGGGGTGCCATTGATTATAGCATTGGCGATATTAAAGGACTCAGTCCCTCCCTATGCATGCATCACATCTTTCTTGATGAAGGTCATTGACCCTCTCGACAATCTCAACGCCGTTTAAATCCTAACCTGTAAGAGATTGTGAAAAAGGAGGTTGTCAAACTGCTTGATGCTGGAATCACCTACCCTATCTCCGATAGTGAATGGATGAGTCCAGTTCAGGTAGTTCCGAAAAAGGGTAGAATGACCGTCATCAAGAATGAGCGCGACGAGCTTATTTCTACTAGGACTGTTACCGAGTGGCGTATGTGCATTGATTACCGTAGGTTGTAACAAGCCACCCGAAAAGATCATTTTCCCCTTCACTTCATTGATCAAATGCTGGAAAGGTTAGCTAGTCACTCTTTCTTCTGTTACCTGGATGGGTATTCGGGTTTCTTTCAAATTCCTATCCATCCAAGTGATTAGGAGAAGACGACGTTCACATGCTCTTATGGCATCTTCGCATATCGTAGGATGCCTTTTGGATTATGTAATGCCCCTGTCACTTTCTAGCAGTGCATGACTGCTCTATTCTGTGATTTTATTGAGAACATCATGGAGGTGTTCATGAATGACTTTTCTGTCTGCGGAGGTACCTTTGACTTGTGTTTAGAAGATCTTACAAAGATACTCCATAGATTTAAGGAAGTCAACCTTATGCTAAACTGGGAAAAATATCATTTCATGGTGCAGGAAGGGGTGATTTTAGGTCATTTCATATCTGATAGGGGCATCGAGGTAGATAAGGCTAAGATAGAGGTTATCGAGCGATTGTCCCTCCTACTTCTGTAAAGGGGGGGTGGAGTTTCCTTGGTCATATGGGATTTTATCGCCATATCATCAGGGATTCCTCCAAGATTGCTAAGCCTCTAACTCAGCTCTTGGTCAAGGATGCCCCGTTTGTATTTACTGATGAGTGCCATGAAACTTTTTACAGGATTAAGCAGGCACTGATTTCTGTCCCCATCATACAACCACTTGATTGGGATCTCCCTTTTGAGATCATGTGTAATGCCAGTGACTATGCGGCGGGGCCAGTTTTGGGGCAACGTAGGCACAAGAAGCCTGTTGTGATCTACTATGCTAGTAGAACACCGGATAAGGCTCAGCAGAACTACACCACTACAGAAAAAGAGTTGCTTGCGGTGGTGTATGCAATGGAGAAGTTTTGATCTTATCTCTTATGCTCCAAAGTCAGTGTGTACACCGATCATTCAGCTCTCAAGCACCTCCTTGAGAAGAAGGATGCGAAGCCTCGCCTCATCTGATGGATATTGCTCCTTCAAGAGTTTGATCTCGAGATCAAAGATAAAGTGGGGGTTGAGAACGTCGTTGCTGATCATCTCTTTAGGCTCATTATATAGAGCCAGGAGGGCCCCCTCAATGATGCTTTCCCTGATGAGCATCTCTTGGCCATCTCCACAGAGCAAGCCCCATGATTCGCAGACATTGCCAAGTATTTGGCATCAGGAGTTCCACCTCATGACTTGTCCTCCCATCAGAAAAAGAAGTTCTTTCATGACATAAAAATGTATTTTTGGAAGGAGCCCTTCTTATACAAGCTATGCAAGGATGGTATTTATCGGCATTCCCTCCCCGAGGAGGAGATTCAGAGCATGATTTCACATTATCATGACTCTCCTTATGGAGGGCATGCTAGCTCCTCCAAGACTGCTGCGAAGGTGTTCTAGGCGGGTTGCTTTTGGCCCTCCCTATTCAAGGACATCCACACTTATATCCGCACTTGTGATCATTACCAGCGGATGGGAAATTTATCCAGGAAGAATGAAATGCCCTTAACTTCATTCTTAAAGTTAAGATATTCGATGTCTAGGGTATTAACTTCATGGGACCTTTCCCTTCCTCTAGAGGAAACAAGTATAGTTTGGTTGCTTTTAATTACGTCTCCAAGTGAGTGGAGGCTATGGCTAGCCCTACTACTGACTCAAGGGTAGTGACTAAGCTTTTCAAGAGGATAATTTTTCCTCATTTTGGGGTCCCGAGGGTGCTTATCAGTGATAATAGGACGCACTTCACAAAGAAGAAACTCCAGGCTCTATTGAAGAAATATGGAGTGCACTACAAGTATGGCCTTGGCTACCACCCTCAAACTAGTGGCCAAGCCAAGGTCTCCAACCGAGAGATTAAATATATTATTGAGAAGACGGCTGCGAGATCCCATAAGGATTGGGTGGACAAATTTGAGGACGCTCTTTACGCTAACCGAATGGCATTCAAGACTCCAATCGGGGCTACCCCTTTCCGGTTAATTTACGGTAAGTCATGCCACCTCCCCGTGGAACTAGAATATAAGGCATTTTGGGCCATTAAGCACTGCAATTTTGATTTGAAGTTCGCGAGGGAAAAGCACTTGTTACAGCTTTATGAACTAAAGGAAATCCGCTTGGATGCCTATAAAAGTTCTAAGATCTACAAGGAGGAAATTAAACGGTGGCACGACAAGCACATTCGCTAGAGGTAGTTACGGGTGGGCGATTTGCTCCTTTTCTTTAATTCATGATTGAAGCTATTTCCGGGCAAACTCTGATCGAGGTGGTCAAGCCCCGTTGAGGTGAAGAAGGTTTACCCTTATGGAGCGATTTAAATAGGGACGGATGTACAGGGACTTTCAAGGTGAATGGATTGTGGCTTAAGCATTACTATATTGGTGAACCAATCAATGAGAAGGACTCTTATGACCTTTCCGATGTCGCTTCTTCTTAAGATCTATACTTGGTTAAGCTCATGACCTTAAAAGAGCGCTTTTCGAGAGGCACCCCGAACCCTTCTCATAGACTTTGACTCAAATAAGGAGGAGGTATTGCAAAAAAAAAAAAAAAAGGTCAAAAAAATTTTCCAAGTGAATAGTGCCCAGTCACCTGGGCTGCAGGAATTTGGGAGCCTCGGTTCCAGGGGGTGGCAATGGCCCCCTGTCGCCAACGGGACAGGCCGCGGCCAAACCTGGGAATGACTAGCCATTGCGCCCCCATGTCCCTTTTCTTTTCTTCTTCTTTCCTTCTTCCTTTTCTACTCCATTCAACCTCGACAGCCCGTCGCCCTCCCTCTCTCTCTACTTGCGCCACCCTCAACCACATTTTACCACTAATCTCACCCTCTCTGACTCCAAATTTTCCGCTTTTTCATCAAATCCTTGACTTTTTTCATCTTTTCCTCAAAAATCTTCCACAAATTCACCCTCTTTCTTCCCCATTTATTCCATTCGTTCACGCCCAACCCTAACTCTAATTATCTCCCCTAAAAGTCTGGCCACCTTGAAGTGCTTTCCGACTATTCCATTACCGAATTTTGCCTTCCCACACTCCAAGCTTCCATTTGCATACCTTTTTGCACCTCCACTTCACCACTTTCTCTCTCCACAAATTAGGTGCTTCATCCTCCCCAGTTGCTGCCAATGCACCTCCTCCTCCGAACCAGCCCAAACAGCCCGAGGTAATCGCCTGACTCCTCCTCATGTGATTAATAAGTATGAAATTCGTTTTAGGAATCCTGAACACATTGCTCGTTATGATTTGATTGCTACTAGATGAATTATTGAGCCCAAAGATATAGATATTGACTTATTGAGGAGTTTTAAGTTATGGTTTGCATGAGTTGCTTGAGATTGCAGGGTGGGTGGAGTTTATACAGCTGGATAAATCCATGTATGAGCGCCTTTGTTGGGAGTTTTTGAGCTTCCTTAGAGTGGATTGGAATACCCCTTACCAAAACCAGCCTGTACATATCCAATTTCAATTTTGCAATCGATTGTATGAGGTTAACCTTGCGGAGGTTAACCCTCCTCATGGTGGGGTTTCGACTGTTGGCCATGAGAACTTTAATGTTCAAGAGTTTTGGTGTGAAATAACTTATGACAAGCATATCCTAGTCGTTGACAATCATGAGAGTCGTGTTGCCTATAACACAAGTGGCTCAAAAGCCACTTCAATTTCTAACCCCACTCTTAGGTACCTACTTTTGTCAACACCATCTTCACTAGGCATGAGAGTCGAAGCCGAGCCCGTTTGAGTGAAGTGTTCCTTTTTTGGTGCATTCTTCAAGACCAAAGTTTTGATACGAGGGCTTTCCTTCTCCAACAATTACTTGCCTAGGCCTCCTCCTCCAAGTACTCCATTGCTTGCGGTGATGTTATCACTGCCATTGCCTATGCTTGGGGTTTGGAATCCCAAGTTACCCAATTCCAACCTTTGTTAATGGGGGGGGGGGACGTGTAATTTGGTCACGTGTATTCAAATGAACTTGTTTAAAATGGAGGGTGGTCGGGTCTTTGTCTACCATCATGATCGCTCTCTTTTTGCCCTGCTTGAACCACGTGTACTGATCCTTCTAATTGGATTTATGATTATGATATTTCGGAATCTGATGAGTAGCGAGCCCAACCCCAAGGTGGAGATGTTGGTGGGGATGCTAGTGGGGTGCTAGTGCTACGCAAATGGAGGATGTGGTTGGGAGTTCCGGGGCGGTGCCCCCCGAGGAGGAGATGCTTGACCCTTGGATGACTAGGAGCCATGTTGCAACGACCTCTTCGAATTTCGATGCAACCTACTTCTATCAGCACTTGGATGATTAGTTCTCCCGCCTCCGCCTGAGGCTCGATGCCATTGATGAGCGGCAATAGCAACACGCTTAAGATCAGCACGAGTTGCTTTGCCAGTAAATGGAGTTTGGTCGCCGACGATGCAACTTGGAGCACAATGTCTATTGTGCATATGAGCATCATGGTTGGCCCTATCCTCCACCCAAGTGGAGGCCTAACGGGGCCTCCAACCCATATTGATTGGTTTGTGAGTTCCTCCCTCCCATTCTCTTGCTCTTTAATTGCTTATTCATTGGGGACAATGCATTTCTCAAGCATGGGAGGGGGGTGAGCCTTCACACTTATATTTTCGGGGGGACCATGAGTTGTGGGAAGTGTTGATTTTTTATTGGGTTCTTTACTTGATGTTATTGTAGGGCATTTCTTGGGAATGTACATAGTAGTTTACTAGGCTCGATAATTCATAAATTTGCATTTTAGAAATCATCCTAAGAATCATAGCATGTTTAGGCTTTACATGACTAGAGCATGTAGTTTGGAGCATGTAGTTTCTTCTATTACATTGTATATATACTTGTTTCTTTTTTGATCTTGAGAGGTAATGTTGAAAAGGGCATCATTGAAACTCGCGAGGTACATTTCTCTACCCTACTCTTCATTCCCTTCTTGTTGATCTTCCCCCATGGATTAAAAAAATTGAAAAAATTAAAAAGTTTTGGGGAAAAAAAGGCCCTTCTATGATGTAATTACATGGTGTGATTGTTGATTGATTGGCTTAGTTGCACACTTGAGTTGTGACTTTTGTGTTGGTTGATTGGAGCTTAATTATGTGAGCTCCTTTTGGTGATCGGTTTGCCTTGTGTGCATGCTTTGACCTTTGAGTTGTCCTTGTCTTGACTTGGAAGAGTTTAGCTAACTGTTGATTCATAGGGTAAATAGGTGCAACCCAGGTTACTTGACCCGTGAGCTTTTGAGCCTTATTGTCACCACTCATTTTCAGTTGTCCTTTCTCTTCTTCTTGTGTGGCTCACCCTTGATTGTAATACTAGAACTTGGCTTAGTCCTCTCCAAAATCACATTAGGCATTACACACCTTTTGAAATGATTGAGTCATTTGTTGTTCATTCTTTGCCACATAGCTTAAAAGGCCACCCAAATGATGTTTTTGACCCTTTGCTTACCCCCTTTGAGCTGTACTCGCCTTTGTTGCTCCTACACTCACTTCACCCTTGGCCAATATTTACCTCCCACCTTTTTCCCATAGAGGTTAGTGAAGCAATGCTTTTCACACTTGGGGTTTGTTTTTGGAATTGGTTCATCTTTAGGACGTTGGTTGTGGAAATTTGTATCTGAAAAGGAAGTGAAGCCGGAATATTCTTGACAATGTGCCTAGCATCAAGCCTTTGCCTCAAGCTTGCTTAAAAAAAAGAGAGAAGAAAAAAAGACTAAGGCTTTTAGCATAAAAAAAAAACACACACAATAAAAAAAAGAAAAAGAAAGGAAAGCTTAGCTTTGCAAGTAAGATGCTTGGTATAATGTTATTCATTTCAACCGAAGCAGCTCCCTCCATATTGTTCGAAGGGGTTGTGGGTGTACCTAGCTTTAAGGTTATTTAGCCCTACTTACCCCCCAAAAGATCTTACACTTTCTCAACCTCACCTAGGAGCCCCAGTACAATCCTTTTCAAAGCTCTCTTGATTAAGGTGTGTGCGTTTTTACCCCGAGTGGTGGAGGACGAGAACTCCTCCAAGCCAATGGTTTTTGCATGATTGGTTGATTCTCGAGAGTACCATGTTCATATTTAAAACACTTTGAGGGGAGAGAGTTCCACTTGACCATAAATGAGGTTCTCCTGGGGTCACTTTTACGCACCACTTGCAAGCCATCTCATTTCTTGCCTTGAGTGCCTCGATTAATCTTGGTATGCACTTATTGGCGAGGTGGCACCTAGGGAGTTTCCTGTTTACTTTGCTCCCTCGCATCATCGTTGTTACCTTTCGATGTGTGCCACTTTGCTAGATCAGTTAGCTTTTATCACCATGCCTGAGAAGGGTGTTTGAGGTCTCGACTTTCGCCATCCATTTAATTTCAAGCTAAACTTGCTTGAGGGCAAGTAAGAGTTAAGCATGGGGGAGTTGATAAACCTCAATTTTGACTCTCTCCTATTCCCTTCTTTGGTTCATTTCCCCTATTTCTCATTTGATTTAGCAGGATTTGACCAAGTTTTGCCCCCCTGAGCCCGATGCCTTTCTCTAATCCTTGTCCCACCTTTTTGCAGGCGTTTCTCGAGTGATTAAAGGAAGGGGAGCCGCTAATACATGTCAACAAGGAAAAAGAAGAGCAAAGGTGGTCACGCGGAGGCCCATAGGGAGGCAAGAGGGCAAGAAAAGCAAGAGTTCAAGGTACAGGGAGGCGACAGCTGTCACACAGTCGACGGCCTCGCTGTCGACACACTGCAGATTTTAGCCCAGGATTCCAAGAGGTGGCGACGGCCCCCCGTCGCCACCACTATCATATTTCCAGCAAGCGACGGCCGTCGCCTGGGCCCCGTTTTTTCCCCTTTTATTTCCAATTGTCTTATTTTCTGGGGGTTACGCGATTTATCCCCAAAAAAACTTCTCTAAACACTCCGAGCGTGAATTTTACGTCTAAGTAAGATTAGCACTATTGGTTTATGATAGATTTCATGCTTGTTCAAGACTAGGATTTTGCAATCGATTATCTAAGTTTGTTCCTTCTTTCTCTCTCCTTTGTTGTTATTCTTCTAGTTTCTGTTTTTATTCATGTGATTTCATTTAGATGCTAAAATTACTTCACTCAATATGATTAGAGGCTAAATTCTTAGTCTTTGATTAGGAGTAGCCCCTATTATGCAAAATTGAATCATGTTCTAGGTTTTTGTGAATTATGCCCATGGTTGTGATTTGAAATCTTACTTAGTACACCAGCTGTTCGATAAATTGCTCGAGAGAGATGTATTCATGATTCTTAATTAAGGTTTAGGAGATCAACAAAAGCTAAATCCTCTACCTAGAGCGACCTTGTGAGCGATTGAGCATCCTAACATGAGAATAGTTAGGGTTTTAATTGGAAATAATAGGTTGCTCAATCTTGCGGTTTTGTTGATTCTAGTTTCATGAAAATAGATAACTAAGATTGCTTAACCAGTCTAATGACCTATGATAGAAGGCGTAAATATGCTTTAACTTGTATCGATTCCATTTCAGTTATTTGTATGGGAAAATTTACATGATCTAGTTTATAGTCCAAAGAGTATAATAATGTGGTGAATCCCAATTTAGGACCTTTATTATTATTGAATTACAAAAACTCATCAGCTTTCAGCAGAATAAATTTGCTTTCTGGTACCAATCAATTTAAGTGGACTCTTGCTTAAATTGAGAGTTGTAAGTCGATTTGGTTATTCAAAACAAGTTTCCCGTGGACATGACCCGTACTTGCCGGTTGCTAACTACAGCTACTCCTTGCACTTGTGGTGATTTTATATAACAATAAACCCTAGCTAACTACTTCAATTCCTCTCATCCTCTCAACGTCTCTTTCACATTTTCACTCTCAGTGCTTGGCTTTCCCCTTTCCATCTCAGACAACCCTACCAAGCCCCAAATTTGTTGTTGCATGTGGTAGATGAAATTGATTCTTTCAATGGTCCTTGCCTTTTGTGTGAATACAACTTGAACGGAGCAAAAGGAAACTATGGAAAGTGAATGCGATAGAACTAAGGCCCACAATCAAGGAAACATGGACAAAAAAGACAAGGGGAAAATAGGTAAAGGTGAACTTATCTTAATATTTGGTTTTCAATTTTTAAATTATGAGTTAGGGATTTCTTCATGATTGTTTATTGCATAATTGGGGTTATTTAGTCAACAAATGCACCAAACTACATTAAAAATTCGGCAATATTGGTAATTTTTTATAATGAAAATTACAATTCCTGAATTCGCATGCTTTGAAGCTGTGTTGAGGACCATAGTGCAGGAAATTTTGTTTTTTTATGTAGTTTTTAGTTATTTAATGTGGATTATTTGTATTGTTGATTTTGATTATGTACTTAGTGGTTGGTGTTTGACTTGTGTTTCATGGAGGATCGGTTGTATCAGTTAACAATTCAATTAAGATAGTTAGAAAGTTAATCT